>OX438788.1:6335801-6935801 GCA_949316455.1 Acleris holmiana
AAATAAAATACAAAGAGGCGGAGGAACCGGCATTGACTCTGGAAGCTACAGAAAAACACGCAGAGGTGAACGGCACTACGGGAGCAGCGTCAAGGGGGACAGAGTCCAGAATTGGAGAGGCAAGCGAGGGCTTGCACTACGCGCGCGGGAGCGGGGCGCCGCCGCGAGCAGGGCGCGGGCCTGGGGCAGCGGCCGGGCGCGGGGGCGCGCCGGTGGCGCTGCGGCACGGCGCACCAGGCGCATGCGGCCGACAGGTGCCGCTACAGGAACTATAAATGGGGTGTTTATCATTTCATCGAATGTACCATTCCATCAAATTTCATTTCATCGAACGCTTTTGTCTGCTGAAACCATTTTTTAGGGTATCTTAAACATCTAACGTAACCTAACCTAACCTACGTAATTAATGTTTAGGGGGATGATTAATGCGGGATTTGAAAAGTTTACAAATAAACCCTAATTCAATCTCGAACGATCAATTTGTGAGCCAAATGCAATGAGTTTTATGGTGTTTTGAGAGTGAAGGCATACGTCCGTAATTTTTTGAGTTGTGAGTCGCGTAGTTTCTACTGCATTCTGTTTCATACAAAACTACTGTTTTGTTCACACGGCGACGCAAAATGAGTTGGACTTTTGTAAAGGCAGAAATTACGCGATCGAAATTACGTGACTCACAACTCGAAAAATTACGCTCGCCTGGCTTCACCCTTCGTGATTAACTAGGTACCTGTAAGCGGTCTATAGCTGTCTGATAACGAACCGGTTCATGTGCGCGCACGGCCCGCGCCGCCGCCGCCGCTAGCTGCGCCGTGCCAGCCGCGAGCGCGTCGAGCGCGAGCTCGGCGACGAGTCGTCTCGAGGCGGGCGGGTCTATTTACCGTGTAGATTATTCCGACTACGGCACCCCCATTGTCCCGGTAGTGAAATCCAACGGCGATATACGTATAAAGTAGATTACAGGTTCCAATAATAGGGAATTGGGGGATGTTAAGTAAATGTAGATTTTTGCAAGAAAGTGTAAATTATCTCAGTCACATAATTAATAAAGACGGCGTAGAGCTAATTGGATGTAATATCTAGCGCACCTCAGTCAAACAATGTTTCGTATAAAAATGTATTTGGAAATGTTTAAGTATTACGGTCACTTAATTTCGAACTTGAGCACTTTTTGTTCCTCTTACACAATTTTTAAATAATGTCGACCGTGCTGGCGCACTGGTACGCCATCCGCAGTGAGCGGGCTGTCAGCTGCGTGTCGCGCACGCTCAACGCGGTCGAGCACAACCACTGCCGGCTCGATAAGGAGGCGCTGGCCATATTCTGCGCGAGGTCACCAAGTACCACCAGTAGGTACCTGTTCCTGCAGCGCTTCACTTCGCTACCTACTTGCACATAGAAATAAAATTACTTTTTCATTTCTCATGCTCTTAAAATGCTACTTAAATCTCTGCGAATCGGGACTAAAGCTCCTTGTATCTAGGGATTAAAGTTTTTTTATTTATTTACTTTGGAAACCCCTAAACAACCAATCACGGTGTTTGTGAATGGAGGATTATCGCCATTTTCAGTGATTGTGTATGGACCATATTTTTGGGTGTCGAAATAACCTCAAAATGTCAATTGTGCAAATATAAAAAAAAAAGGATTTAATTTCGTGAAACACGATTAATTATTTCGAATATGAATCTATTTAATCATATTAAGGCCGAACTCTTTAATTATGCGTGGTCCAATTACTTTTAAAATGGTTTCCAAGTTTGAATCTGTTGGCTAAATATGCAAGCATTAAAAACATCACTTTACAAAAAAACCGCGAAACTATTTTTCCTATTTGTATTTTGAATAGATGTTCGATGAGATTTGGTATGGAGCTAGATAAATTAAATCCCGACCAAGGACATAGGGTTTTTACCCGCGATTAACGACTTCGACGCGGACGGAGTCGCAGGAAACTGCTGGTATAATTACATACATACATACATACATAACATCACGCCTTCATTCCCAGAGTGGGGTAGGCAGAGCTACAGAAATACCAACAACTCTAAAAAGACTTGTTTATAATTCTGTAACCACGTTTTGCACGATCAGGCCAAGAAGTTTACTAGTGTATTAATGACAGGTTGCAAGCCCATCGCCTAACAGTACTACAAGCCCTTATTCCCTTAGTCGCCTCTTACGACATCCACGGGAAGACATGGAGTGGCACTATTCTAACCCGGTGAACACACCGAAAAATAAAATTAACCTGGTAGAATAGAGGCCAACTTGTTTGCTTGAATCACTACAATCATTGGAATACCGTTAAATGTTCCAACCTCGACATGAAAATCAGCTGTATTTACTTTGGTTAATTTAATGAATTACACGTAACGGAAAATTATTAAAATAAACAAATGATTCTGGGTCAAATGACGCGTGGGTGATATTTTTTCATCACAGATTTCTTTAATTTGTCTTAAAGTGAAACTTTCTTCATACAGGGTTTTACGGAACCATTAATGTGCGAGTGACACTCGCACTTGTCTGTTTTACAAGCTTTTATTTAACTTGCTTAGGGCCTGTTGTTTGATCAGTTAGTAGTTAAGTAAAATAATTATTAAAAAACGTAACTAATGGTTAAAACAAAAAAAAAAAAGTCAATTCAAATGTCTATGGGTCTCAGTTTCCACTTACCATCAGGTGGCCTGAGTGCTCGTGTGCCTTCTCCTTAACATAAAAAAAAAAAAAAAACTAAACGAAATATGTAAAAATTTTGATACTTATTCTTTTAAATAATTATTTCAGTTAACTACTGATCAAACAACTTGGTCTTAGTTCGCTATCTGCCATCTCCGTTCAAATCTAATCAAATAATCCGGATTCTGGTATTATAAGAATTGTCAATTTTTAAATTTTAGTCATTATACCCCGTGTGGCTGCCGGGTTAGAATAGTGCCACTCCATGTCTTCCAGTGGATGTCGTAAGAGGCGACTACGTCTAAAGAGGGAATAAAGGCTTGTAGTACTGTTAGGCGATGGGTTTGCTACCTGTCACTAATACACTGGGCCTCTATTCAGGTGCGTTAAAACGATATCGTGTTTGACACGTTTAAGAATCGTTTATGTCACAGTCGCCATTATTGTAAATGACATAAGAGTTATCAAAACGTTGACAATACGGAAACAGGTCAAAAACGATATCGTTATTACCATGTAGAATTCCAGCCCAGGTTAACATCTTAGCCTACATGTGCAAAATGTTGTTACAGAATCGTCAAATTAAGTCTTTTTGGAGTTGTTGGTATTTCTGTAGCTCTGCCTACCCCACTCTGGGAATGAAGGCGTGATGTGTGTGCGAGTCATTATAAGACCTTTTTCACAATCGACAAGTAGATTTATCTTTCAACTAACGACAGCCCTCATTTTGTCTATTTTCGAGTGTAAGAAAGGGAAAGGGCTACATTTATTTGTCAGATATTCACTACTTGTCGATTAAAAAACACGTGGTACCTAAGTCAATCTGAGATTAGGATCTAAATATCACAGTATTATGAAATTCAGTTATTTGGAACCTACTCATTGACTTGACATTTTGAGACGGACATTTTGCCGTTGAGATGATCTGGATTCAAATAATTCTATGATTCATTGAATGAGAAAATATGGTTTAAAGATTAGTACGAAATTCAGTCGTCGTGACACCAACTCAAATGTCATATTGGTCGGTTTCATTAGTTTCATTACGTGTAAGTATCGTGTCAGGGTCATTATTTATAATTAGCAGTGATTTTAATTGGCAGTGAATTAGTATCTCAAATGTTTTAATAAAAAACTGCACAGATTGTCTTCCATTCATGATATAAAGGCTTCGACACACTGAATGCGTGTCAGGAGTAATGCAGATTAAATGCGAATCCGCGCGTGGTTGTTTGTACATAGAACGCATTGTTCTCGGCACACTAAAAAATAGCGCGGGCCCACATTTTATTTTAACTGATCACTGTTTGAAATCTTAAGTTCCCTGGGAAAATAAAGAACCTTTACTTTCACTTGCTCGTTCTCACTGAAACCATGAAACCATGAAGTAAGAGGGTTGGTACGATTTGTTTACTTGAAAGAATAAAAACAATAAACTAGTATTTCTCAGCAAATGACAAATTTGTATCAATAATAATTTAGCTATCAACCTGTACACTCGTACGTTTGCTTGACAATTTATGAGGGAACTAATGAGGTAGGTTTGGGGCGGGCTACTACTATTTAACTTGACAGTACAGGCGTCCAAATCGTAAGCGATACGATTGAAATAGAGGGAAAAACCAACTAAAATAGAACCCTTTCTAGTTTTTTGTTCTTAAATTTGCTGACAATATCAGTCAAGTTTCGTTTCTTGCTGGAACTCTTACTAGAATCATCTTAAGCTATGATATTCCATAACTACACAAACATAACAACGTAACATTTAAAGATAGTCATAAAATAATAATAAACCACGATGCCTTTTATGCGTCCGCTCAAAGTTACTAGTCCCTTTAACGCACGTAACTTCAGAGACCTTAGTGTAAGTTGCTAATTCAAAAAAACGTCTCAAATGCGTTTGCGTTGCTCGTACAAATAATATGGACGAAATAGTTAATGTTACTTCGTCTCAATTTTATTGTGATGCAAAAATGATTTCTTTAAACCGAATGTTGTTTAACTTAATCGAGTTTAAAAAAATGAGTTTATTAATTATTATTTTTCAAAATGACTTACGTACCTGGGAATGTAATTTCTTTTCTCATCCCGCCATTGAGATATTCTCCGAACATGAGAGATAGATAAGAGTTATTTGTGCAAGAGAGCAAAGTTGTTTTTTGCTGCAAAACAAGAATTCTGTTGCACATACTACTTTTCACCGCAGCAGCGGGAAAATATTACCTTAAGGTAAAAAAGACCACATGGTGAACATTAAACGCCATCACCCCGCCGCCCGCATGGTGCCACACCACGACCACCTTTACACATTGTGAAAATTAATTAAAATGTTACTTTTCACTTCTTATGCTTTTAAAGTCCTTCTCTATGCTGGGTATAGACTGCATAAAATAACATTTTATTTGACAACCAAGCCCTACTACAGCCAGACAGACAGACGAGGTGACTGCTCTAAGTAAACTTGTTATTAAAAGCAAGCATTATTTACAGAAACATTAGAAAATCAACGTATGACTTGGCAGCACTCCGTTGAACCTAAGTTAAAAATCTCATGCACAACATTTAACAAAAAAAAGAAAGAAACAGTGGCGGGAAACAGGTTTTTGTCTCGTTTGGGCCTATTAATTAGTTGTTTTCTTTGCAAAATTTGTTGTGTTACGGAATTTAATTAAAATGTCGTCAAGTGAAGAGGAAATAATGCTCACACCTAATGGACTAATGGAAAAAATGCAACAATCTTTGCTGCCTTAATTCCAAGAAAAAGTTCGCCTGCTGGCTCGGATGGATAGGTACCATAAGTCTTGGATAAAATGGTTGGTTTTATGCCCTTCTTGTACAATCTCCTATAATTGTCTCACGCTCGCTCACGCTCGTAGCAAAATCGACTTTTGCTCTCTGTCTTTAAACAGCAAAACCACCCTTTTTGAGGTGCTGTGATGAAAAAAAAATCAAACACGCGTCGCGCCACCACTTCGAGATACGAGTACCAAAAAGAAACGGTAACGTTAGCAGTTTGGATGCGCTCCTCCCACGATTACAGACTGGTAGGTTTTATTAGACTGAAAATAAAATTACATACATACATACATAACATCACGCCTTCATTCACAGAGTGGGGTAGGCAGAGCTACAGAAATACCAACTCTAAAAAGACATGTTAATAATTTTGTAACCACATTTTGCAAAAGTAGGCTGAGATGTTTACTAGTGTATTAGTGACAGGTTGCAAGCCCATTGCCTAACAATACTAGAAGCCCTTATTCCCTTAGTCGCCTCTTACGACATCCACGGGAAGACATGGAGTGGCACTATTCTAACCCGGTGAACACACCGAAAAATAAAATTAACCTGGTAGAATAGAGGCCAACTTGTTTGCTTGAATCACAGCAGTAGAAATTACCTCAGATAATCGGCAGCATTGGAGCTACTTGTGTACTTACCCAAAAGTAGAAGAAGAGTGCCAACCTCTCGTACAGTCAAGGACTTTAATGCCGTTATGCCACTATAATTATTTTACCTTTTTCTTTCATGTGGTTTGACGCTGTCATTGTGACAGGGTTCCATATTGGCATAACAATTAACGTCCTTGACTGTACCTACTTAATAACAGTCTCACAAATACAGTCACCTAATAAAATAAAGCAGCATACTTGAGCCTTGTCATGCTTGTCGTAGGCATTTGACGTTGAGCTAGAAACTTATTATGAAAAGGCTCCAAAGTGCTCAAGATTTTCGCTGTGGTAGCTGGCCTTATAAGTAGCTGCACACTTTAGTACCTTGTCGGTTTAAGACCTTCATAATATCAGTGCAGTAGTTTAAACATGACGTTAAAGTGACAAAGCACCAAGAGTGTAAAGCTACTTAAATGGCTAACCGTAGGTACTGTAATTTGAAGTAGAAAATAAATAAATCAGTACACAGTTAGCTACGGACCCGAAAAAGGGTCAAATTCAACAGCAAAGACAAGTTTCGGGAAAACAAATTGTTTGCCGCCATGTAATTAATGATTATTCTAAAATTTTATTAGACCGCCGCTTGCCACAAGATGCTACATGGTAAGAGCAGAGGAAAGACTGGTATGTTCGATATGTGCATTATTTACACCACACTAGATAGGCGACCTATTAAAAATGCATCCACATGCAGCACCGTACACACATTGGAGGGGCGTAGCTGTTATATCTTAAAAACGGTTTTTATGTCTAACCGTCGACCGGGCGAGCGATTATTAAGGCCATAGATTATTACCTACTTATTCTTTTTTAAGTTAAAATTCAAATCAAAATCAGTATTGATCGGTTCCATGAGTACCTAGAGGCCGTTATCTTAAACTGGTAAGTTTTACTGGCCAGGTGAATAATGTAACGTAACTGATTAATGACACACTTCGTACCTAAGTATCCTTTTAATGTTTAAGAATTGTTAACACGGCGCGGCTCGGCTTTGTTAAATCATTTTTAACTAGGTAAGCAACTAAGCAGGTACTTAGCGGATGCGCCCCGATGCCCTCTCACTCGCACCCTTTGAAATTTGGCGAACTTTTATGTTTTTTTTGTCTTAAGTATTTGTTTTGTTTTACAGTTTGAGACGGCACGCCGCGCGCAACGGTAACGTCCGTATTTTATTATAGTCCGCCGGTGGTGCAAAATCGAATGTTTGCAAAGTAATTCGGGAATACACTGACATGGTGCGAATTCAAATGAGTGTGGTGATAGTTAACTAAGAGCTTTAAACTACGTATCGGAAAAGATTCCCGAACCGGCCTTCACGAGCGACAATTTTAGGTGCGTAGGTACCTACCTACCAATGTGCAGCGTACATAACCAACGTTGGTGAATTTAAACGGTTAAGTTTATGCAAATCGAAAGTGTGCAATAAATAAACAATATTAGGTAGTGAGCTTAAGACGACTGATAATATCAGCATTCGATTGGTACTGTGCGAAGTGATGAGTTTGTTTGTTTTGTCACTTTTGTCGCAAATGTCAGACAATTTGAAAAGACGTGCTTTGGTGTGCCACTCAAACAGAGGAGGACACTTCGAACAACACTCAAGGTAATTTAAAACTTATAAGAAGCTTCATCGATGTGATTAGGTTGATTTTACAATCGTTTACATAACTTTAATAATTGTTTTTTTTTTTTAAATAGGTAGACGTCGCAAATATCACTTTTTTACTTTAGAATCGTTTGTGCTATTCTATTAAGTATACTGTAATCGGTGTTTTTGACGGTCCTAAGCCCGATAAGTAGGTATGTACCTACCTGCCACTATCTTTATCTAAGTAGAAACAACGCTTGTTTAATTGAATTTACAAATGCCTGCCTGGGCCTCTATTCAGGTGCGTTAAAACGATATCGTGTTTGACACGTTTAAGAATCGTTTATGTCACAGTCGCCATTATTGTAAATGACATAAGAGTTATCAAAACGTTGACAATACGGAAACAGGTAAAAAACGATATCGTTATTACCTTGTAGAATTCCAGCCCTGGAATGTTATTATTTGAAACCAATCACTTTTCAATTCGTTATCGAACTAATAACAGGTAAACTAAACTTACCTACTGCCGAACCTTGTGCTTCGGCCGCACGCACTAAAATGTTATAAATGCTTCGACTGGACTAGGTAGGTAGGTAGGTATTTACTTCTGGGCGGCGCGGCGGTTAATAGCTCTGCAATTTATTAATTAAATAACCAATATTCAAACCGCCGATAGATTTAAACTTTGAATCTGAACTTGGTACCTAATCTTATTTTTCTCGAGGCTGTGCGTGTGCGTAGGCACCTACCTGTTGGTGTGCGCAATGCGTTTTTGTTTTCTTACTGATTTCCTTTGCTCGAGTGTTGGTTTATGAGTCTGTTCTTTCGTGTGTTATTGTACGTGTGCTAGCTAGTATTTCTGTCTTGTGATTTGTGCCAACTCGTTGGATAACCTTTGATGAACTTTAAGAGTAACCTACAATAAAAACTGTTTATTCTACGCATGAAAAATTACCTACCTAACTACCCACTTGTTTACCATTCCAGTCAAAAATAGGGCACCTACCCACCTTACTACTACCAAATAAAAAGTTAAAGAAGTTGTCGGACGGTAAGTAATCCATCATTAAAGCCTGACAAGATTCTTGGCCCTATTTCAATACTAATTTGTATTGAAATAGGGCCAAATAGAATCTTGTCAGGCTTTAAAATTAAATTAGGTAGGTAGGTAGGTAGGTCCCTACGGTATTTAACGTTATTAGATTTGAGAGAGATTGTTTGCTAATAACGCTAAACTTTAGACAAAAGGAGTTTGGATGATGGTTAGTTGCTGCCACATAAGTTTGTAAACTTATGTACCTATTAACTTTGCTTATAAGGTCATCATAACATACCTAGGTAACTGTAAAGTTTAATACTCAGTAGGTAGGTGCCTTCATAACCCATAACCACGAGCATGTTAAACACTCAATGCCGATAACCTCTTATCATCAGGTACTTAAAAAAAATAAGAAGTAGATAGGTAGGCAAGTTAATTAATTTTAAAAAACCTTGTTACCATTGATGTCGTTTAATAAGTAGACACTGAAGGCAGTAGGTAATTGTTGATTATTTTAAACAGGGAGAGATTATTTCTACGTTATGTAGGGAATCACGCGCGCGGACACGTGACCGCGGGTGAATGAACCGACCGACGCCGGCGGCGATCGACGAGTGAGGCGGCCGGCGCGGCCGCGCCCGCTCCCATTGATAAACGTACTATAACTACCTATCGCGTTGCTTCTGCGTACTAGAAGTGACGGTTTCATTGCGCGCTGAGTTTTGTTTGAAAAAGTCAAAATTTAACCTTACGTTTCCGCAAAAAAATTCCAACGGATTTCAGTTCAGTATAATGGTCTGAAACCACAGTTTCAGTTTTCGTTGGACCGTCCCTTACACCCTGTATATAAAAATCAATTGCTGTTCGTTTGTCGCTAAAACTCGAAAACGGCTGGGCCGATTTGGCTGATTTTGGTTTTAAAATGTTTGTCATAGTCCAGGGAAGGTTTAAAAGGTGCAAAAATAATTGAAAAGTTAACCGGGAAAGTCAGAAAATTGCAGCGGGTCGAAGCCGCTAGCGGGCCGCGAGTAAATTATAAAAAAACAGCGGGGTAGGGCTCAAGCTACCGGTGGTTAGGGTCGCAGAGGGAGGAACCTCCTCACAATACGTGCCGTGTTGAGGAGTATGTATCCGCCCCTTGATCCAGCAACCTAACTAGAGTCTCTTAAGTTAGGAGACTCTTCGCTATGGGACTGTGCGCCGATACAACTAGTATCATTACTAAATACTACCGGACTTGCTCAAAGTTTACTGTAACTATAGCGTACCAATCTTTACACCACTGTGTGTTAAACATGTAACGTGCCCGTCTCCCTGATTCACATACAAATAGATCCCAACATAGTGTCAGTGGGTCTCACCGTTAAGTGTCTAACCGGATGATAGTTCGAGGCTGTGTGAGCGGAATCCTAAACGAACAACAAACAATAGCCGAAATCATTTACATTTTAATTGCGGCAGCTTAATGCATTCACAAAATACCGATTAATTTTGACTACGACTTATTTGTCAAGATGTACGACTTCCTCTTACTAGACAAAAGAGATGCACTGAACGACACACGGGATCAATCAGGGGCTTGATTGATATGCGACGTGTTATCGTATTGTTTTTAACTTCGCCGTCATTACTGTCTGTATATGATACCCTAAATAAGGGAATCTACTGAATCGGGTCAGATACGAGGTCAAATGATTCCCTATATCAAGCACCATCAGCAGTGATAGGGAAAAACGGTGCAAAACTTTAACAAAACTTACATTACAGCCGTGCAGCCATTCAAATATACCAAATCCAAGACTGTGATAAAATTAAATTGGTTAATCTGTCAAAATAATATTCTCTTTTTTCCCCTGACCCTCATACCCCCTACCCTTCATTTTTGACCCTGTATGGTTGCCGGGTTAGAATAGTGCCACTCCATGTCTTCCCGTGGATGTCGTGAGAGGCGACTAAGGGAATAAGGGCTTGTAGTACTGTTAGGCGATGGGCTTGCAACCTGTCACTAATACACTGGTAAACAACTTAGCCTACTCGTGCAAAATGTGGTTACAGAGTTATTAACAAGTCTTTTTAGAGTTGTCGGTATTTCTGTAGCTCTGCCTACCCCACTCTGGGAATGAAGGCGTGATGTTATGTGTAATATTCTCATTTTTGTTGGTTGTAAGTTCTCCTTTGATGTCAGCTTTACAAGTTTTGTTAAAATGTTGCACCGTTTTCCTCGATTATTGACCATCACGAAGATGAGAGCGATCTGCCTGTTTCTAGGTTATCTCACCGTAACTAATTACATTTAAACAGGAAGTATACTGTTAATGCCGCACCCAAGTTGAAGATTCATAAAAGACCCAATTAACAACTCTTGCTCCGTTGACGCCAAACGCGTCGACGATTGCTATCTCTCATACTGTCGTGTTTTCCATAACCGACATAACCTCCATCATTAGTAAAACAATTGAACATTATTCTAGCTGGTCTATTTTCAAACGAAATTTACTAGGAATGTACGAATAATATATCTATAATCAGTAATACCATTGCGGTAAACTGAATTGCTTATGCATACATACATAACATCACGCCTTCATTCCCGGAGTGGGGAAGGCAGAGCTACAGAAATACCAACAACTCTAAAAACACTTTTTGATAATTCTGTAACCACATTTTGCACGAACAGGCTAAGATGTTTCCTAGTGTATTAGTGACAGGTTGCAGGCCCATCGCCTAACAGTACTACAAGCCCTTATTCCCTTAGTCGCCTATTACGACATCCACGGGAAGACATGGAGTGGCAGTCGACGACACGTTGGTTTAGTTGATAGTAACTCTGCCTTCGAAGCTAGAGGTCCCGGGTCCAAAACCCGGTAAGGACAGATGTTTGTGTGATGAGCACGAGTAATTATTTGTTCATGAGTCTTGGATGTTATCTATGTATTTAAGTATATATTTCTATATATATGTATAAGTAAGTTTATCGTTGTCTAGTACCCATAGTACAAGCCTAGAGCTGAGTTTAAGACTAGGTCAAGTTGTGTAACTGTCCCCCGATATTTATTTAATACGAGTATCACTGGACAATGTCACACAAATTGACCTAGTCCCAAAATAAGCTCTAGGCTTGTACTATGGGTACTAGACAACGATAAACTTACTTACATAGAGAAATATACCTATAATTAAATACATAGAAAACATCCAAGACTCATCACACAAATATCTGCCTGAATTTACCGGGATGTGAACCCGGGGCTAGCTTCGTAGGCAGGGTCACTACCAACTGTGCCAATGTGTCGTCATTTTTTTTACCCTGCACTATTTTTTTACTTAATCCGGCAACCACACGGCAAGAATTGCTTAGGGTTAGATACGAGGTCAAATGATTCCCTATCCAAGCTCCATCAGGAATATACTGATTTAGGTTACCATCCTTCCTGTGGACACACCGAAAGTTAACGTTTCTAGGGCCTAATTTTCTGGCTAAGCCCCTACCCACAAATACGCCGTCATGACTGATTTAGACCTATCATATAAAAACATAACTTATATGCACACAAGCTTTTAACTATTGACCACAGGAGAGACAACTATTGTTTTTAAGAGTGTGTATGACACAATTGCACTGAAGATTTTAATGAGAGATGCCCCTCCCTCCACAGCCATAAGGTACTTGACCTTATCAAAATCTGAAAATATCTTAAATGAAACCACTCTACACAAAAAAGTTCCTAACTTAAAAATCGCGATATCTCATAAGTTACTAAGGTGTGTATGTTTTCCGTGTACCCTTCATTTGTAGCAACATATCTCTTCTACATCACTCGTTGTCTCTTACCGTTACACTAAAAGACCTAGCTTAATTTCCCTCCAAGAGGTTAGGTCAGTTTGTCTGCAATACAAATTTACACATGCGGCTTAAAGCGTCGGTGTAATCAACGCGTTCACCTAATTTAATATGTGGAGATGCTTGTTCCAGCTTTGACCACCGCACGCGTAAGTTTGTGTAGTTAGTATAGTAAAGTATGTATGGTCGGTACTCGTCTATACCGCTAGGAAGATTATTCTACCGTTAGCTACCGTTCCATCTACATGTTACTCTTGGTTATGAGTTTTGATTTTATATTACAGTAGACCTAATAAATGCCGTGGGTTGCCGGGTTAGAACGTTTTTTTATGGCATTGAGAAGGCAAACGAGCACACAGGCCACCTGATGGTAAGTGGAGACTGTGACCCATAGACATTCGCATTCACAAGACTGCAATCCTAAGACTGCAAATGCGTTGCCAACCCTGACGACTAAGATGGAACGCCTCTTTGCTAGTTATTTCACCGGCTGTCTTATCCCCAAACCGGAACCCAACAATGCGAACACTACTGTTTGGCGGTAGGTTAATGGATAAGATGGTGGTAGCGATCCGGACGGACCCTGCACAAGGTCCTTCCACCCGCAATAATAGTGCAACTCCGTCTACCCGCGGAAGTCGTAAGAGGCGACTAAGGGATTAAAGGCTTGTAGTACTGTTAGGCGATGGGCTTGCAACCTATACAACTGAACTTCTTGGCCTGATTGTGCAAAATGTGGTTACAGAATTACCCCACTCTAGGAATGAAGGCGTGATGTTATGTATGTTATATATGTACCTAATAAATGTGGTAGGAGGTCGGTGGGTGCCGGCCGTCTGTTTCGTTCTCAAAACCTTTATTCAGCAGTGGAAGACGTTGCTCTAAGAAGTCCTTAACACTATAGAAAATTAGAAACACTTACCTAGTACACTATAATTATTTTACCTTTTTCTTTCATGTGGTTTGACGCTGTCATTGTGACAGGGTTCCATATTGGCATAACAATTAACGTCCTTGACTGTACCTACTTAATAACAGTCTCACAAATACAGTCACCTAATAAAATAAAGCAGCATACTTGAGCCTTGTCATGCTTGTCGTAGGCATTTGACGTTGAGCTAGAAACTTATTATGAAAAGGCTCCAAAGTGCTCAAGATTTTCGCTGTGGTAGCTGGCCTTATAAGTAGCTGCACACTTTAGTACCTTGTCGGTTTAAGACCTTCATAATATCAGTGCAGTAGTTTAAACATGACGTTAAAGTGACAAAGCACCAAGAGTGTAAAGCTACTTAAATGGCTAACCGTAGGTACTGTAATTTGAAGTAGAAAATAAATAAATCAGTACACAGTTAGCTACGGACCCGAAAAAGGGTCAAATTCAACAGCAAAGACAAGTTTCGGGAAAACAAATTGTTTGCCGCCATGTAATTAATGATTATTCTAAAATTTTATTAGACCGCCGCTTGCCACAAGATGCTACATGGTAAGAGCAGAGGAAAGACTGGTATGTTCGATATGTGCATTATTTACACCACACTAGATAGGCGACCTATTAAAAATGCATCCACATGCAGCACCGTACACACATTGGAGGGGCGTAGCTGTTATATCTTAAAAACGGTTTTTATGTCTAACCGTCGACCGGGCGAGCGATTATTAAGGCCATAGATTATTACCTACTTATTCTTTTTTAAGTTAAAATTCAAATCAAAATCAGTATTGATCGGTTCCATGAGTACCTAGAGGCCGTTATCTTAAACTGGTAAGTTTTACTGGCCAGGTGAATAATGTAACGTAACTGATTAATGACACACTTCGTACCTAAGTATCCTTTTAATGTTTAAGAATTGTTAACACGGCGCGGCTCGGCTTTGTTAAATCATTTTTAACTAGGTAAGCAACTAAGCAGGTACTTAGCGGATGCGCCCCGATGCCCTCTCACTCGCACCCTTTGAAATTTGGCGAACTTTTATGTTTTTTTTGTCTTAAGTATTTGTTTTGTTTTACAGTTTGAGACGGCACGCCGCGCGCAACGGTAACGTCCGTATTTTATTATAGTCCGCCGGTGGTGCAAAATCGAATGTTTGCAAAGTAATTCGGGAATACACTGACATGGTGCGAATTCAAATGAGTGTGGTGATAGTTAACTAAGAGCTTTAAACTACGTATCGGAAAAGATTCCCGAACCGGCCTTCACGAGCGACAATTTTAGGTGCGTAGGTACCTACCTACCAATGTGCAGCGTACATAACCAACGTTGGTGAATTTAAACGGTTAAGTTTATGCAAATCGAAAGTGTGCAATAAATAAACAATATTAGGTAGTGAGCTTAAGACGACTGATAATATCAGCATTCGATTGGTACTGTGCGAAGTGATGAGTTTGTTTGTTTTGTCACTTTTGTCGCAAATGTCAGACAATTTGAAAAGACGTGCTTTGGTGTGCCACTCAAACAGAGGAGGACACTTCGAACAACACTCAAGGTAATTTAAAACTTATAAGAAGCTTCATCGATGTGATTAGGTTGATTTTACAATCGTTTACATAACTTTAATAATTGTTTTTTTTTTTTAAATAGGTAGACGTCGCAAATATCACTTTTTTACTTTAGAATCGTTTGTGCTATTCTATTAAGTATACTGTAATCGGTGTTTTTGACGGTCCTAAGCCCGATAAGTAGGTATGTACCTACCTGCCACTATCTTTATCTAAGTAGAAACAACGCTTGTTTAATTGAATTTACAAATGCCTGCCTGGGCCTCTATTCAGGTGCGTTAAAACGATATCGTGTTTGACACGTTTAAGAATCGTTTATGTCACAGTCGCCATTATTGTAAATGACATAAGAGTTATCAAAACGTTGACAATACGGAAACAGGTAAAAAACGATATCGTTATTACCTTGTAGAATTCCAGCCCTGGAATGTTATTATTTGAAACCAATCACTTTTCAATTCGTTATCGAACTAATAACAGGTAAACTAAACTTACCTACTGCCGAACCTTGTGCTTCGGCCGCACGCACTAAAATGTTATAAATGCTTCGACTGGACTAGGTAGGTAGGTAGGTATTTACTTCTGGGCGGCGCGGCGGTTAATAGCTCTGCAATTTATTAATTAAATAACCAATATTCAAACCGCCGATAGATTTAAACTTTGAATCTGAACTTGGTACCTAATCTTATTTTTCTCGAGGCTGTGCGTGTGCGTAGGCACCTACCTGTTGGTGTGCGCAATGCGTTTTTGTTTTCTTACTGATTTCCTTTGCTCGAGTGTTGGTTTATGAGTCTGTTCTTTCGTGTGTTATTGTACGTGTGCTAGCTAGTATTTCTGTCTTGTGATTTGTGCCAACTCGTTGGATAACCTTTGATGAACTTTAAGAGTAACCTACAATAAAAACTGTTTATTCTACGCATGAAAAATTACCTACCTAACTACCCACTTGTTTACCATTCCAGTCAAAAATAGGGCACCTACCCACCTTACTACTACCAAATAAAAAGTTAAAGAAGTTGTCGGACGGTAAGTAATCCATCATTAAAGCCTGACAAGATTCTTGGCCCTATTTCAATACTAATTTGTATTGAAATAGGGCCAAATAGAATCTTGTCAGGCTTTAAAATTAAATTAGGTAGGTAGGTAGGTAGGTCCCTACGGTATTTAACGTTATTAGATTTGAGAGAGATTGTTTGCTAATAACGCTAAACTTTAGACAAAAGGAGTTTGGATGATGGTTAGTTGCTGCCACATAAGTTTGTAAACTTATGTAGGTACCTATTAACTTTGCTTATAAGGTCATCATAACATACCTAGGTAACTGTAAAGTTTAATACTCAGTAGGTAGGTGCCTTCATAACCCATAACCACGAGCATGTTAAACACTCAATGCCGATAACCTCTTATCATCAGGTACTTAAAAAAAATAAGAAGTAGATAGGTAGGCAAGTTAATTAATTTTAAAAAACCTTGTTACCATTGATGTCGTTTAATAAGTAGACACTGAAGGCAGTAGGTAATTGTTGATTATTTTAAACAGGGAGAGATTATTTCTACGTTATGTAGGGAATCACGCGCGCGGACACGTGACCGCGGGTGAATGAACCGACCGACGCCGGCGGCGATCGACGAGTGAGGCGGCCGGCGCGGCCGCGCCCGCTCCCATTGATAAACGTACTATAACTACCTATCGCGTTGCTTCTGCGTACTAGAAGTGACGGTTTCATTGCGCGCTGAGTTTTGTTTGAAAAAGTCAAAATTTAACCTTACGTTTCCGCAAAAAAATTCCAACGGATTTCAGTTCAGTATAATGGTCTGAAACCACAGTTTCAGTTTTCGTTGGACCGTCCCTTACACCCTGTATATAAAAATCAATTGCTGTTCGTTTGTCGCTAAAACTCGAAAACGGCTGGGCCGATTTGGCTGATTTTGGTTTTAAAATGTTTGTCATAGTCCAGGGAAGGTTTAAAAGGTGCAAAAATAATTGAAAAGTTAACCGGGAAAGTCAGAAAATTGCAGCGGGTCGAAGCCGCTAGCGGGCCGCGAGTAAATTATAAAAAAACAGCGGGGTAGGGCTCAAGCTACCGGTGGTTAGGGTCGCAGAGGGAGGAACCTCCTCACAATACGTGCCGTGTTGAGGAGTATGTATCCGCCCCTTGATCCAGCAACCTAACTAGAGTCTCTTAAGTTAGGAGACTCTTCGCTATGGGACTGTGCGCCGATACAACTAGTATCATTACTAAATACTACCGGACTTGCTCAAAGTTTACTGTAACTATAGCGTACCAATCTTTACACCACTGTGTGTTAAACATGTAACGTGCCCGTCTCCCTGATTCACATACAAATAGATCCCAACATAGTGTCAGTGGGTCTCACCGTTAAGTGTCTAACCGGATGATAGTTCGAGGCTGTGTGAGCGGAATCCTAAACGAACAACAAACAATAGCCGAAATCATTTACATTTTAATTGCGGCAGCTTAATGCATTCACAAAATACCGATTAATTTTGACTACGACTTATTTGTCAAGATGTACGACTTCCTCTTACTAGACAAAAGAGATGCACTGAACGACACACGGGATCAATCAGGGGCTTGATTGATATGCGACGTGTTATCGTATTGTTTTTAACTTCGCCGTCATTACTGTCTGTATATGATACCCTAAATAAGGGAATCTACTGAATCGGGTCAGATACGAGGTCAAATGATTCCCTATATCAAGCACCATCAGCAGTGATAGGGAAAAACGGTGCAAAACTTTAACAAAACTTACATTACAGCCGTGCAGCCATTCAAATATACCAAATCCAAGACTGTGATAAAATTAAATTGGTTAATCTGTCAAAATAATATTCTCTTTTTTCCCCTGACCCTCATACCCCCTACCCTTCATTTTTGACCCTGTATGGTTGCCGGGTTAGAATAGTGCCACTCCATGTCTTCCCGTGGATGTCGTGAGAGGCGACTAAGGGAATAAGGGCTTGTAGTACTGTTAGGCGATGGGCTTGCAACCTGTCACTAATACACTGGTAAACAACTTAGCCTACTCGTGCAAAATGTGGTTACAGAGTTATTAACAAGTCTTTTTAGAGTTGTCGGTATTTCTGTAGCTCTGCCTACCCCACTCTGGGAATGAAGGCGTGATGTTATGTGTAATATTCTCATTTTTGTTGGTTGTAAGTTCTCCTTTGATGTCAGCTTTACAAGTTTTGTTAAAATGTTGCACCGTTTTCCTCGATTATTGACCATCACGAAGATGAGAGCGATCTGCCTGTTTCTAGGTTATCTCACCGTAACTAATTACATTTAAACAGGAAGTATACTGTTAATGCCGCACCCAAGTTGAAGATTCATAAAAGACCCAATTAACAACTCTTGCTCCGTTGACGCCAAACGCGTCGACGATTGCTATCTCTCATACTGTCGTGTTTTCCATAACCGACATAACCTCCATCATTAGTAAAACAATTGAACATTATTCTAGCTGGTCTATTTTCAAACGAAATTTACTAGGAATGTACGAATAATATATCTATAATCAGTAATACCATTGCGGTAAACTGAATTGCTTATGCATACATACATAACATCACGCCTTCATTCCCGGAGTGGGGAAGGCAGAGCTACAGAAATACCAACAACTCTAAAAACACTTTTTGATAATTCTGTAACCACATTTTGCACGAACAGGCTAAGATGTTTCCTAGTGTATTAGTGACAGGTTGCAGGCCCATCGCCTAACAGTACTACAAGCCCTTATTCCCTTAGTCGCCTATTACGACATCCACGGGAAGACATGGAGTGGCAGTCGACGACACGTTGGTTTAGTTGATAGTAACTCTGCCTTCGAAGCTAGAGGTCCCGGGTCCAAAACCCGGTAAGGACAGATGTTTGTGTGATGAGCACGAGTAATTATTTGTTCATGAGTCTTGGATGTTATCTATGTATTTAAGTATATATTTCTATATATATGTATAAGTAAGTTTATCGTTGTCTAGTACCCATAGTACAAGCCTAGAGCTGAGTTTAAGACTAGGTCAAGTTGTGTAACTGTCCCCCGATATTTATTTAATACGAGTATCACTGGACAATGTCACACAAATTGACCTAGTCCCAAAATAAGCTCTAGGCTTGTACTATGGGTACTAGACAACGATAAACTTACTTACATAGAGAAATATACCTATAATTAAATACATAGAAAACATCCAAGACTCATCACACAAATATCTGCCTGAATTTACCGGGATGTGAACCCGGGGCTAGCTTCGTAGGCAGGGTCACTACCAACTGTGCCAATGTGTCGTCATTTTTTTTACCCTGCACTATTTTTTTACTTAATCCGGCAACCACACGGCAAGAATTGCTTAGGGTTAGATACGAGGTCAAATGATTCCCTATCCAAGCTCCATCAGGAATATGGGAGCCGTCTGGGTGTCTCGACTGTACGCCCGCACATCGGCGTCAGCCACGACAACTTTCACGGGCTAACGGTGCTGTGGCACACTTCGCAGTAGGTATTCCGTTGACATAAGCCTTCCTCTGACTAATCTGCCGGAGATTAGCGAATGTCTTCCACCACTTAAGATATTAACCTCATATGTTAGTTCTTGGATTTATGGTTCTCTATTTTATCGGGGACTTGTCAACTTGTCTTGTCGGGGGCTTCGGACTAGGTCAATTTGTGCCACATTGTCCCCTAATATTTGGGTCATACACACTCTTAAAAAAAAGTTGTCTCTCCTGTGGTCAATAGTTAAGAGCTTGTGTGCATATAAGTTGTGTTTTTATATGACAGTTCTAAAGCAGTCCTGACGGTGTTTTTGCGGGAATGGGTTTAGCCAGAAAATTAGGCCTTAAAAACGTTAACTTTCGGTGTGTCCACAGGAAAGACGGTAACCTAAATCTGTGTATGACCGATTTATTTATTGCTAGCTGTTACTCGCGACTCCATCTATGTAGAAGTATCGTTATTTCCGCGGGAACTGTCCAATTTACAGAGATAAAAAGCAGTCTTTGTTCTATACCAGGACCTAACCTATATGAGTGCCAAGTTTTATCCCTATACTTTATCATTTACTAGCTGTTGCCTGCGACTCTGGCGAAAGAACCTAAAAAAGGTACAGCAGACCAAATGGTACATCTGCCCTAGTCTGCCGCTTACTACCAAGTAAATAAGAGCTATCTTAACCTTGAAAATACGATAACATGCCAAAAGCAATATGATTTTACTGCGTAGTATAGTGCCCCAACAGTGTAGAGAAAAAAAAGTGAAAAGAAGTGGTGTCTAGCGGTGGTAGGACCCCGTGCAGGGTCCGTCCGGATCGCTACCACCATCTTATCCATTAACCTACCGCCAAGCAACATTCGCATTGTTGTGTTCCGGTGTGGGGATAAGACAACCGGTAAAATTACTAGCATAGAGGCATTCCATCTTAGTCCTCAGGGTTGGCGACGCATTTGAGGTCTTAGGATTATAGTCTTGAGAATTCAAATGTCTAAGGGTCTCAGATTCCACTTACCATTAGGTGGCCTGAGTGCTCGTGTGCCTTCTCCTTAACATAAAAAAAATAGATCTAGGATGTAGCGTCGACTACGACGCAAATATAAACTCTACATTGATGGTTTGCCTAAAAAACCGGCCAAGAGGATGTCGGACCATGCTCAATGTAGGGTTCCGAAGCCGTTAAGTACTTACTACGAACACAAAATCAACAAGTAATAACTAATTTTCTATTTAAAGTCCCTTGGTGCCGTCTTTGATCATTTTAGGTATAAAAACTTTAATCGCCTGTATCTCAAGAACCAATTATGTCTACTAAGTCGTGATAGTTTTCCTTTTATAATTTTTATATGACATGTATTTTCATTAAAGATTTTTTTAGAATTTTAATATTTGTAGTTTTGGGGGGGGGGACACTTGACTCTAACAAAAATTAGATATATGACATAAACGATTCTAAAATAAGTCAAACGCGATAACGTTATAACGAAACGAAAGTAGAATAGAGGCCCAGACAGAAGTTTTTGTAGCAAAACCGTTAATTAACTAGGGACATAGTTACGATTTAAAATTTACCGATAACCGTTTAAAATACTTATTTCAAAGTGAAATTTCATAGTAGATAGGTATTAAGTTCACCGGATAAAATAGAAATGCTGAAATTTAAGTAATTTATAGGCATACGTTTTAAAGATATTAAAATTCAAATAAACATCTTTTTTTTTTAATACGTCAATCCTACACAAAAACTTCTTTTCATGCTATTCTATCGATGTCCATACAAACTAAACTGAAACTAAGAGTGCCTTGCAACAAAGGCATATTTAGGTAAATTGTTTGAAAACGTAAAAATAATGGTATGTTGCATGTTCACATTATACGTTATTCCATAGTCATATAACTGTCAAAGAAAGTACAATTTATCCCTAGGATAATTTTATTCGTGCCACATAATCTTCTATGTCTGCTGATGGCATGCAGCTACTCGGAAGTAGATTTAAGAACCATTTATCGAAATGGTTCCTAGGTAAGTGTTTCTAATTTTCTATAGTGTTAAGGACTTCTTAGAGCAACGTCTTCCACTGCTGAATAAAGGTTTTGAGAACGAAACAGACGGCCGGCACCCACCGACCTCCTACCACATTTATTAGGTACATATATAACATACATAACATCACGCCTTCATTCCTAGAGTGGGGTAATTCTGTAACCACATTTTGCACAATCAGGCCAAGAAGTTCAGTTGTATAGGTTGCAAGCCCATCGCCTAACAGTACTACAAGCCTTTAATCCCTTAGTCGCCTCTTACGACTTCCGCGGGTAGACGGAGTTGCACTATTATTGCGGGTGGAAGGACCTTGTGCAGGGTCCGTCCGGATCGCTACCACCATCTTATCCATTAACCTACCGCCAAACAGTAGTGTTCGCATTGTTGGGTTCCGGTTTGGGGATAAGACAGCCGGTGAAATAACTAGCAAAGAGGCGTTCCATCTTAGTCGTCAGGGTTGGCAACGCATTTGCAGTCTTAGGATTGCAGTCTTGTGAATGCGAATGTCTATGGGTCACAGTCTCCACTTACCATCAGGTGGCCTGTGTGCTCGTTTGCCTTCTCAATGCCATAAAAAAACGTTCTAACCCGGCAACCCACGGCATTTATTAGGTCTACTGTAATATAAAATCAAAACTCATAACCAAGAGTAACATGTAGATGGAACGGTAGCTAACGGTAGAATAATCTTCCTAGCGGTATAGACGAGTACCGACCATACATACTTTACTATACTAACTACACAAACTTACGCGTGCGGTGGTCAAAGCTGGAACAAGCATCTCCACATATTAAATTAGGTGAACGCGTTGATTACACCGACGCTTTAAGCCGCATGTGTAAATTTGTATTGCAGACAAACTGACCTAACCTCTTGGAGGGAAATTAAGCTAGGTCTTTTAGTGTAACGGTAAGAGACAACGAGTGATGTAGAAGAGATATGTTGCTACAAATGAAGGGTACACGGAAAACATACACACCTTAGTAACTTATGAGATATCGCGATTTTTAAGTTAGGAACTTTTTTGTGTAGAGTGGTTTCATTTAAGATATTTTCAGATTTTGATAAGGTCAAGTACCTTATGGCTGTGGAGGGAGGGGCATCTCTCATTAAAATCTTCAGTGCAATTGTGTCATACACACTCTTAAAAACAATAGTTGTCTCTCCTGTGGTCAATAGTTAAAAGCTTGTGTGCATATAAGTTATGTTTTTATATGATAGGTCTAAATCAGTCATGACGGCGTATTTGTGGGTAGGGGCTTAGCCAGAAAATTAGGCCCTAGAAACGTTAACTTTCGGTGTGTCCACAGGAAGGATGGTAACCTAAATCAGTGTAAGACCCAATTACCCTCTTAAACACTCAGCTGTTGAAATGTAGGTTTCCTAACGTTTTTCCCTCACCGTAGGAGCATCGGGTGATGTATGCACATAAGTTAAAAAAAACTTATCGATACATGGTGACCACGGGCATCTCGGTACTTTACGATCACGACTCTCTCGCTCTAACATGCACAATAAGTCTGCACCCTTGCACTGTACATTCAAGGTGTAGCAGAACTTGACGAATATTACGGCATAAGAAAGACCCTTCCATACCGGTCCAGAGACATATAGATTTGACTTTCTAATGTGTATGGTTATGTTCAGGAAATATAATTAGGCCGTCTGCTATCTACTTTTCGATCTTTTGTTCAGTGTTAATGTAATATCCACATTTTGGGTCAAGTATCAAACCTTTCAACCCGCAGGCCTATTGCCTAACGTAACACGGTCGCAAGGTTTCACGTTTAGTTTATTTTACTAATTTTATTATTTCATGTTATTAATGAATATATTTATAATTTTATTATTGTCTTTGCATTTAACTAAAAAATATAACGAAAAGGATTATTCAGTGAATAAAAACGGTACAGGGTACAATTAGGGACTATTGAGAGAATCTAACTCATTAGTTAATTAAATAATATTTGCAAAAAACAAAACCTCTCATTACATTCACTTGGTTTCGTTTATGAAGGCGATTACGGTCGTAATCAGGATCATTCTGGTACTTACACAATGAGAGTACAATAAAATATTTGCACACATACCTACATAAAAAAGCTTCTCGGATGATTAAACGCAAATTTCTATCAAACGTTATTTGCTACTTTATAGTATTTAGTATCATAAACTCAGACTACATAAATGATACGTCGGAGTAAACCAAACTGTACCTTAACTTGATGAGAATAGGATCTAGTCGCGGTTCACACGCGTCAACTAGTCGACCAGGAAGTAGCGGTACAGTTATCGACTCCTGCGCAGGTCGTTGCTTCTATTCCAGGGGACCAGTTTTTATAGATATGAAAGTTGCAATTTTACCTTAAAATATAAATAAACCCGTTGCCGTATTAAAATAGTTCCACTCCATGTCTTCCCGTGGATTTCGTAAGAGGCGACTAAGGGAATAAGTGCTTGTGGTACTGTTAGGCGATGGGCTTGCAATGTCACTAATACACTGGTAAACATCTTAGCCTGATTGTGCAAAATGTGGTTACAGAATTGTAAACAAGTCTTTTTAGAGTTGTTGGTATTTCTGTAGCTCTGCCTACCCCACTCTGGGAATGAAGGCGTGGTGTCATGTATGTATGTATGTATAATATAAATAAAACAGCTTGTACCTGAACACCAGTACTAAACTGTTTTATTTGATAGTAAATTAGTTGTTACGTGTGACTCCATCCGCGTGGAAGTGATGGAATAAAAAGTATCCTTTCCCGACCTTCTATATATCTCCATACTAAATTTCATCAGCAAACGAAAGAATCCATTGTCACTATTGTCATACAATAAATAATACAGACTACTTTTTCACAAGGTTTTATTAACAGGCAATGTTTATAAATATGTATGTAAGTTTAGCTTAAACCTTGCAAGTCAATTTTGAACCAGTTCCCGTTAATGGAATGTGACCACATATTGTAAACTTGATCCACATAAGTAAACTGGATGACAATGCAATATTGTGGTATGTAAGAGCTGGTCTGATGAAGGTGGCGACAGGATCTCCGCTATACTGAACGTAGACCTTGCTGGGACTCATTTCGGTCTTGATTAGCAGATTCATCCATACATAACATCACGCCTTCATTCCCAGAGTGGGGTAGGCAGAGCTACCGAAATACCGACAACTCTAAAGACTTGTAGATAATTCTGTAACCACATTTTGCACAAGTATAGGCTAAAATGTTTACCAGTGACAGGTTGCAAGCCCATCGCCTAACAGTACTACAAGCCCTTATTCCCTTAGCCGCCTCTCACGACATCCACGACACGACATGGAGTGGCACTATTCTAACCTGGCAACCACACGGGGTTCAGGGTTCTGGGATAAGTACATACTGATTAATTTTGCTAAATAAAGTACAGTCGGCTAAAACAGCGTGTCCCAAAAATGATGTGTTTGATAGAAACTTAACTTAAACTATTAAAAGTAAGGAATTAAACAATACCAGTGGCGTCACGGCTTTCTTATCCATACAAAACATATCGTTAGCTATCGTTTACAATACGTTCAATACGGTCACATGGAAGCTCTTACTGGGTGACTATTTCCTCGTATTTCTAAAACGATTCCTATTAAAAAAGCTTTCTTCATAAACCGCATTCAAATCGGTCCATCTGTTTGGGAGGACCGAAAAATAAATGGAAGCTCTTACTGGCTGACCCCCATTTCCTCGTATTTGGCATGGACACGGTATAATCATCCTAGGTTTATATAAAAAATCTCGTGAGTCAGTGATCGTTGTAAATACTCATATTATATGCATGTAAATTATTGGCTGTGTGGTAGTGACTCAGTACTAATCGGCAACAGGTTCGAGTCCCGGCGATCGATGATTCACCTCCTGGTTTACTACTCTACTTTCGCTAAGGTCTACATGTTTTGCATTTTTCGCATTGTTGGGTTCTGGGGATAAGACAACGGATTGAATGGCACAAAAGAGACTTAAATAATCCCATTGGACACAAAATCCTCATTAAGCGACGTGGGTGAAACAACATACATACGTACAAAACATCACGCCTTCATTCCCAGAGTGTGGTAGGCAGAGCTACAGAAATACCAACTCTTAAAAAACTTGTTGATAATTCTGTAACTTTATAACAAGCACAAGTTGGCTAAGATGTTGTCCAGTATATCAGTGACAGGTTGTAAGCCCATCGCCTAACAGTACTACAAGCCTTTATTCCCTTAGTCGCCTCTTACGACTTCCACGGGACAGAGTGGCACTATTCTAACCCGGCAACCACACGGGCTAAAAACAAATAATTGGTGAAACTATTAAGTCCAAAAGATACGTATAACTAAACTAAAGTGTTGGTTACATGTGTCACTACCCCTATAGTGATTACGCGAGTGTTTGTGTAACTTGTAACATTTCTGAGCATTACAATGATAATAATGGTATTTTGTAATACAGTGCGGGTGCTGTTAAAGTGCTTTTAAGTATGATATATTGAAGAGTAGTAGGGGTGACCTAGGTGAATTTATTTATTTATTTGTGCAACAATTGTGAGTGTTAATTTCGAATTCCGAGTAAGTGAAGGATCCTAGAATTATTCTACGTTAGAATGCTGAATTTATTGCGTATGGTTCTAGGTACCGGTCTAAACTGGAAACCCCACATCCAAAGGGTAGCAAAAAACTGTCTTCCTTTGTTTACGCTCTCCAGCACCTTAAACGCGTACTTAACAGATTTTCAGCCCGCTCTCGCAGCGTATTACGCATACGCCTATTCGGGGCCAAGATTCTACACGGTAAAAACAATATCGTGTTTGACCTGTTTCCGTATTGTCAACGTTTTGATAACTCTTATGTCATTTACAATAATGGCGACTGTGACATAAACGATTCTTAAACGTGTCAAACACGATAATCGTTTTAACGCACCTGTATAGAGGCCCTGTAATGTCGTACGGTCTTGTTTTGTGGGGACACTGCTTCGAAGTGGATAGAATTTTAATTTTGCAAAAGAAGTGTACCCCAATATTAGTTAATATAAATCAACTAGAATCATGCTGCCCACATTTTATCAATCATCAAATACTTACTCTCACTTCTATGTACATCTTTGAATCCTGAAAGTTTATTAGGAACCATAGAGATCTATTTACACAAATAACAAATGTCAAAAGGAACATCCAAAACTGAAATAAGCTCTACTTGCCCTTTTCTAAATTAAAAATCGTAGCATCTAGCCCTCACCATATGATGATCAAGATATATAATCATAAACCCAACTCTATAAAAAAACTCAGTTAAATTTACGCTATCTACCAAAGAACCGAAGAAATAATTAATAAACAAATGTTTTTATAATCTTAGCGAATTCTTCGATGAAATTAATTAATTATGTAAATTTAGCGTAAAAATACTAATAATGATACTGTCTTAAAATCTCCAACAGTTTAAGTTTTAGTTGTCAAATAATTTTATGAATTTAGCAATAAATGGAATTGAGTTAAATTAAATTAATTAGTCCATAAGTAATATTATATGTATAGTCGTCCTCTCGTTATTTTTGCTGTGCCCTTACAGGGCGCCACATGTATACCTCTGTATTTGTTCCATCCTTTGTCTTCTGTAATGTGACATGCAATAAATATTTGACTTTGACTTTGACTTTGAATGCAGCGAGGGATTCAAATCAAAGACACGACCTTAAAGGCCTGAGTAAGGCGGACAGAATTTAACAAGAAATAAATAAACTTCAATACATATAAAAACATCTAAGACTCAGAAACAAATACTCACGCTTATCACACAAATATCTGCCTTTACCGGGATTTGAACCCGGGATCACTAACTTCGAAGGCAGGGTTACTATCAACTAGACCAACGTGCAATGTTGCGAATAAACAAAGTGTTCATAGAGGATCGGTTTCTATTCAACCCTAGCCCAACCCCCCATCTTTTCATTTTCTTATTAACATTCTTAAACATCATCATCATCATCATCATAGCATCACGCCTTTATTCCCAGAGTGGGGTAGGCAGAGCTACAGAGATACAAACAAGTCTAAAAAATACTCGTTGGTAATTCTGTAACCACATTTTGCACAATCAGGCTAAGATGTTGACCAGTGTATTAGTGATAGGTTGCAAGCCCATCGCCTAGCAGTATCGCGAACGGGCCCATCTGTAAGATAACATAAGTTAAGGACCGTATCGTTAATTATGGAAACAAATAAAATGGTGTAATCTGTATAAATACTTTTTATTACAAAAAAAAAACTTAAACTACGCGTTTTTTAGATCTTCAAAGTGAACCATAAGAACTACTTTTAGTTATTTATTGATCCCCTTTGCCAGTTTCCTCACTTTGCTTTTGATGCTCTTCATTAGCCCTTGGACATCGACTGTTTTGAAAGTTTTGTGGGTACGGATCCAGTTTTTTTTTAATTGGTCCATGTTATCTGTTGGTTTAGCTTGTTTTCGTAGCTGTGCCTTCATCAGAACCCAAAATTTCTCGATGGGCCTGATCTCAGGGCAATTCGGGGGATTTAATGATTTCGCGACAAATTCGACATTATTCTCTCGATACCAGTTCAACACATGGCGAGCATAGTGACACGCAGCTAAATCAGGCCAGAATAATGTACGACTCCTGTGCTTTCGAATGAGTGGTAGTACCCGTTTTTGAAGGCATTCCTTCTTGAACACATCCGAATTTAAGTTTCCCGTTACGAAAAACGGAGACGTTTTCATGCCGCAGTAACAAATAGCTTGCCAAACCATCACTTTTTTCCCAAATTTCTCGCAAAAAATGGATTTGTCGTCTTTAGAGACCTTCGTACCTTTTATTACGGTGTAAAACTGCGGTCCGGGTAGGGTTTTATAGTCAAGTTTGACATAGGTTTCATCGTCCATTATAATACATTGTTCATTTTTAGTTAAAATTTGGTCGTACAATTTCCGAGCCCAAGTTTTGACAGAAGACTCCTGGGTTTTGCTGCGTTTAGGCTGTTTTTGCTTTTTATACGTTACAAGCAAGTTACGTTCCTTGGCACGCTGAACCATTGCAATAGAAGTACGACATTTTTTCGCAAAATCCCGAATCGATATCTCTTTTTTTGAGAAAAATATTCGCATATCTTTTTGTCCAAATTAGGACATGAAGGGCCTCGTTTTCTACCTCGGCCAGGTAAATCTTTTAAATTATTATTCACACTAAACGTTTTTATCGTATTGCAAACAGCTTTCAGGCTAACCCCTTCTTCTGAAGCAATCTTTCTCATAGTTATACCTAATTCTTTACAGTATTTGGTCACAATTGAATGTCGTTTTTTCTCTGAGAGACCCTTCATCTTGCAATGTATACGAATTATACAATTTTTTATAGTAAGTTTTAACACTTGACTGTATGCTTAACAGATTGATATATGACAGAAAAGACAAAATATTGTAACTTTTTTTTTAGAGCAATTCAAACTTGTTTCCATAATTAACGATACGGTCCTTAGTAGTGCTTTGTCACTTTAACGTCATGTTTGAACTGCTGCAATAATCTTTCAAAGGTGTTAAAGCAACAAGGTACAATCGTACTTAAAACCCCGACAGGCAAAGATTTAATTTTGTGACCCACCTTAGGACCAAAGTCAATCTGACATTCTATACCAATAAGGCTAAGTTTTTTGTATGTTTTGAAATGCGTTTTTTTACGCTCGTGACCGTACCTACCGCTTTAGTTACGGACTTGTACTACGAGTATTATCTATTCTGTGGCCTGGGGACTAGCTATGCAAACTCTACTAACGTTTTTCGTTTCTATCACTCAAAATGTATGGGATCACATTCTCGTGCGTTACAACCCATGCGTGAAAAACGTTAGGAGCGTTTGCAACTAAGCTAGGGCCTCTGAAGTGCCTTTTCAACGAATCCTACGACAAATTAAAATACACGCACTAAATTATAATAATGCTCTCACTTAGGCTCGCCGTTTAACAATACATCGGCAAATGGAATGGCGAAGGGTTTAAGAAAATTATTTCGATGAAAAGACAGGCAACTTTGAGAAGCTAAAGACTAGAGTTGAAGTGGAAAAATAAGAATGAATATATTATCCACATGAAATTGGAAGTTTTAGCGTCGACTTTTACAGATGTGACTGAAATTTAATCGGTCATCATACATATATACAAACATAACGTCACGCCTTCAGTCCCAGAGTGGGTAAGGCAGAGCTACAGAAATACCAACAAGTCTAAAAAGACAGGTTGATAATTCTGTAACCACATTGTGCACAATCAGGCCAAGAAGTTTACAAGTGTATTAGTGAAAGGTTGCAAGTCCATCGCCTAACAGTACTATAAGCCCTTATCCCCTTAGTCGCCTCTTACGACATCCACGGGAAGACATGGGGTGGCACTATACTAACCCGGCAACCACACGGTCGATCGTTCATCAATACTATGAGCTATATATTTAAAGATTTAATTTTATTTTACTAAAAGCTATATATTTCCTTTTGATCTAATATTTTATATCAGCTACATCATAAGTTCATAACATCATAACTTATGAGTTGACCCTAAATTTCCGCTAGCTATCCGGTTATGTCACACTGGCCTACTCTAGTAAAGTGCCAAAATTAGTCATCGCTTTCCTAAACTATACCTATACGTTGAGAGCATCAGTGGCTTAAGGTGTGAACTCGTGTTCGCAAGGTGTTCGATTCCCAGTGGTCGTACCAATAAGATTTGAAAATGTGTCGTATTGTTCATTTAATGTTTTTGATCTTACATTTGTAATTATTTTATTTGTACTTGTATGAATACTTATTATTTAATAGCTTAATTATGCAACTTACTTTTAAATATTATTGTATTTTAAAATTGAAAAAATGCGGCGCTTCTTCTCCGCAATGATGGTCTTGTCCGAAGCGCTAGTAGATTCACTGCATATTACCGACGTGTAAAAGAGCCCTCATGTGGCCAAATTTACGGAATAAATGATTTGATATTTGATGTTCGAATTTTGATTCTCGAATTTCAGTATTTTAACTAGCAACCGATCGCCTTAGTCATCACATGGCATTGTACAGTACGTTTTTTTTTGATCCCATACCCGATGGGTGCCACAGGGAGTCTATTACTATGGCGCCGCTGTCAGAGATAATAATTTCGATCGTATTTACTTCAATCATCAGGAAAAATAAAAATAGCACAACTTTGTTGACTATACCTACTTAGACCTAATATTTATAGGTAAGGAGTGTAAGTTAACATTTTCTGAACTTAAAACAACTAAGCTTTCTACTTTATGAGGCGGCAAAAGTAAAAATTAGCAAATAGACTTGTTTATCTTTAAAATAACAAAATATATAGATATGTAGATTATACAGCATTGATGTATTTTGAAATATTAAAATTACATCCGGTCGGCAAAGGATTCGCGTCATTTGACCCAAATTACGACCGCTATCGTCCTATAAACGTCACTCTTAAATATGATTTCAATATAATATCGTAAAAAACAGCTTACTTTCTTGTTGTGGCACAAAATCAGCCGCGTAGGTTACATTCCGTACGGGACCAACGATCATTTCACTGACCCAGATTCGAAGCAGGCGCCGACGCCGTTGATTTTAAGATATTTCAATCATTTCGAACTATTTCAGCACTTTTTTGTCAACTTAAACTGGGGAAATAAATACTATTAACTTTAGAAACTAATTTCGCAAATCTTATAAGCTCTAAGTGTGGTTATTTTCCAAAAGTGAACTCCTTGAAAAGGTCCATTGGGTGTTTTAAATGACACATCCAATTACGCGAAACCAAAATAATGAACTGTAACGAATCGTCCCGAAGATTGCCTTAAAAAATACCTTTAAAAATGCAACAAAACATGTCAGGTGAAAATAAAAAAGTGTTCGAAACCCGCGCGCTAAGATTGGCAAATGTCACTGGATATGCTTGTTTCTTGCTTTGAACGTATTCCAGTCCAGTACTGGCTCTAGGAAGAGCAACAACCTATGATTGCAGGCAGGGCCGTTAGTCCCCGTCCCAGTCAGTGAACAGAAGCAAAAAGTAGGTACAGATCTTTCATTAGCGTCTTCTTTTGAACAGCAGTAGCAGAAACCAGTATGTTAATGAAAACAGTTAATATGCTAGAATAACGAACTATTTAAAATGTGTAACACAAATAAATTTTTAAACGGGATTAAAAGACGTTTTAAATTTATGGACGCGCCAAAATTAACGACCGTTAGCAAACTTAGGGTCAGCTACGGTGCATTGAGTTCAATTTATATTCACCTGTTTGAACGGCAAGTCTCACAACCACCCCATTATCACTGACAGTTATTCGTGAACTTAACTGAACTTAAATTGTCGCTGCTTTTTGAAGCGATTGTCGTATAAAGAACTTTTTTTTGACAGCCGCGAGCGCGCGCGTTTTGTTTTTTAATTTTTACTTTTTATTCGAGGCGCGTTGCGCGCGGAGCCTTGACCGCGGCGCGACTACGGTCCGACTGATCCTCCGCGGCCGGTGCAACCTCTTTCCCTTGTAAATTACTTTCCAACAGTTACTTTTTGCTTCGCTGCACTGATTTGGAGTTTTTAAGACGGTAAAAAGAAAGCTTGTTGGTTGTAAACAAGCTTTTTGAGAAAGTCATTTATTGTTGGTACCAATATGGTGATTCGACGCGGGTTTTCCTTCAACCAACAAAATGCGTTAACATGTGCTTATGTAATGTATTTATTGATCATGTTTTCAGGAGAATTACCACGGACTTTTAAATGTATTTTCACTTCTCACACTAAAATGAGTCATTAATTCATTATAGCCATGTGTAGGTGGACTAGAGTGATGCATTTAATCCCAAGGGACTAAAGTAGGTACTTTTCCTTTTTAATTTCCTTATTAGTAAAAGCCTTGGAAAGCCACAAACAGCCAGATACATGTTCGTTGTCGTAGGAGTGCGCGGCGGAGGGCGCCTCGGTCTTCGTTTCGGGAATCTTATCTATGGACTATTTGTCATGTTCTAACGCCAAAAACAACCTTGTTGTCGTCTCTTTCTGCGTTACAGTGATGGATTGAGAGTAAAAATGATAAAGTTATGGTAAATTTGTAATTTTTAGTGTCCATGTTATTGTTACTATAATTTAAGATATATTTTCTCGACTAAAATGCCACACTGACACTCAAACGAACTATTTGTTCGGGTGTCAAATGTCTCGTGTCCCTTGATAAACAATCTATAATTATTAAAAATCACCACTAGGTACTAAAAAACCATAATGACATTCGAACTTCATTCGATAAGGTAACTCATCACTTCATCGAATTTCACTTCATCGGATCTAGCATTTCGTCGAACTTCATTTCATCGAAGGCTATTTTATAAATGCTGCAACCATAATGTTTTCAGGGTATCTTAAACATTAATTACGTAGGTTAGGTTACGTGACATGTTTAAGATATCCTGGAAACATTATGGTTGCAGCATTTATAAAATAGTGTTCTATGAAATAAAATTCGATGAAATGATACATTTGATGAAAGGTGTTTCGATGAAATGATAGACCCGTAAGGAAGACCGAAGACGGTGTGAATGATTGAAATCAGTCACTGACACCCATAGACTTCAGTATTTCCAGGGGCACTGCTATTACAAACTGTGCCTCTGAGTAAAACTCTTATAACCCTTTATAAGGAGGACTTGCTATTGCACCGAGGAGACACCGTGGGTAGAGGAAAGTTCATACATACATAACATCACGCCTGCATTCCCAGATTGGGGTAGGCAGAGCTACAGAAGTACTAACAACTCTAAAAAAACCTGTTCATTGAAAGTTCATTGCATCGTTTTATAGTTACAAAGCGACTTATGATGGAAAAACATACATATAGTTTGTTTCTGGATAAGGCGCACAAACGAATAGGGATATAACTACATGCAACTTAATAGACAAAGATTTTTTTTTTTTAAGTTTATCAAAAAACAATATTTGCTGTCAACCCTATCGGATCAAAGTGAAGTATCTCGCCTTATATATACGTATGTGGATATAAGTTTGGATTGTATGTGGTGATGTTATACATAACGATGTACATACCTACGTATAACATCACGCCTTCAATTCCAAAGTGGGGTATGCAGAGTTACAGAAAAAGCAACAACTCTTCTTGATAATTCTGTAACCACATTTTGCACAATCAGGCTAAAATGTTTTCTGGTGTAGTGTATTAGTGACAGGTTGCAAGCCCTACTACTACAAGCCCTTATTCCCTTAGTCGCCTCTTACGACATCCACGGGAAGACATGGAGTGGCACTATTCTAACTTAGCTTCAGTTTTTAAAATGTGCTTCAATGAGTTAAAAGGTCGAAAAGTCTTTCTTTAAAAGTCTAAATCTGTGCCAAATCATTTTACCATGATCTTCCGCAAACCGGGGCAGTTCTCAGCGATGGCCTGTATACAGTCTCTGCCTTCATCCGTGGTGATACGAGTCATGTCATTGACGACACGGTGGCCTAGTTGGGAGTGACCCTGCCTCCTGGGCTCAAATCCCGGTAAGGGCAGATATTTGTGTGATGAGCGCGAATATTTGCTCCTGAGTCTTGGATGTTTTCTATGTATTTAAGTATGTATTTCTCTTTGTATGTGTTTATCGTTGTCTAGTACCCATAGTACAAGCCTAGAGCTCAGTTTAGAACTAGGTCAATTTGTCAATTGGTGTGGTGGATGGTTTGGTTTGTGTGGTGGTGTGGTGGTCTGATTTTATTATATTATTATTACGTGGCGCCCTATGTTCCTGAACATAGCCTGCACCAAGTCGTGGCCTTACAGCGAGACGTGGCGGTAATTTTCGTCGGCCATGTTGGGTTCTATTAAGATTGCAAAGCCGATGGACATCTGGGACCAGATAAGGGTTTGTAGATAAGACCAGGTACTGTTCGGTTTATAAGCAAGGTTGCAACCTGATCTTCGACATACTCGCGGTAATTAACTGCCACCGAGATGGTAGATTAGTCTTGATGAGCTGATGAGGATCTGCTTTGGTTAACATGGATTTATAACAAATCTTTAATTCTCTACAAGGTTTGATCTAAACCTTGTAAAGAACGGTCAAGTACTTTAATTGCTGAGTCACTAGAACTAGAATAACGCCGGTGAAATTACTAGCATATGGGTATTCCATCTAATTTCTCACCATTGGCAATGTTTTTGTAGTCTCGAGATTATGATTGTAAGATTGCAATCTTGAGATTTCAAATGTCAGGTGGCATGTGCGCTCGTTTCTTTCTCTTAACCAAAATTAAGATTTATGCCTAATAATAAATTGTAGGTACATTATGCAAAATTTCAAAAGTCCATCCTAGAATTAGAAGTAAGGTAAAATTTGACTTTAGCTTTTAGTGTATAAAAGGGTTGACTGTACATAATCCATCATTTTACAGTGATGCTACCCGTTACCCTTAATTGACCAATTAACCTGTGTGTAATTAAACCCATAAAGTAACCGTAGTGCTGCTAGAGGTACCGTTACTAGTTATAATAAATGTGGAAACTTCTTAAACCCGCTTTGTAAGAGGAGATCACTGGAAACGGCTTAGGTATATGCAGCCTGTCTGCAGCTTGGGATTACAACTCATCTCCCCGTTTTACTATACGACGGTCGAATTATTGGAAACAGGGCCTCTATTTAGGTGCGTTAAAACGATATCGTGTTTGACACGTTTAAGAATCGTTTATGTCACAGTCGCCATTATTGTAAATGACATAAGAGTTATCAAAACGTTGACAATACGGAAACAGGTCAAAAACGATATCGTTATAACGCAGTTGAATAGAGGCCCAGCTCTTTAATAGCATATCAGAATATTTACTATTATGAAAATGCAAAAGTTGTATTCGTTGGTATGTTTGTTACAGATATAGTTTCTAGTCCGTAGACGGATATGCAAATAACCGGTTAAAACCGGTTAATAACCGTCGTTTTCATACTTAATTCGATTAACCGGTTATTTGCATTCCCTAGTGGGGACCAAGTTGGAGCATAGTTAAGCGCAGTGACCCATACAAACAACGGAGACGGTAAAAGTTCGGTTGGGCGACGAAAAGTATCCTTACAAATGTATGGCTAATTTTTGTCGGACTACGGAATAGTTTCATAGAAAATTTAATTGCGTGAGTTAACGTGGCCAACTTTGTGGTCCTTACCCATATGACGTAGTTGCTATTCAGACATATACGAGTGTTAATACCGAGAAATTTGACAGTTCTCACGGGAATAGCGATATACGAGTCGCAGTCACAGCTAGTCAAAAATATAACGATATAAATAGAAAAAGACGTTCGTATCCACATTATATTATTAAGAACGCGGATAGATTTAGTTACAGTTATCTAATGTCAAATTGAAACGCGGAAATAACAAAATCAGTGTTCTAAATATTTAAAACTAGCGACCCGCCCTCGCTTCGCTCCGGATTAAAGTATTATACATATAAACCTTCCTCTTCAATCACTCTATCTATTAAAAAAACCGCATCAAAATCCGTTGCGTAGTTTTAAAGATTTAAGCATACAAAGGGACATAGGGACAGAGAAAGCGACTTTGTTTTATACTATGTAGTGATAAGCAATACAAATGAGTGGTGAGTAATAAATAATAATAATCAGAATGCAAAATGTCCAAAAAATGTGGAACGCTTCACGATTTTGCGTGTCATCCTTGCGCAGGGGCCATGCTAATCTTCTCTGTATCGTTCCAATTTTAGTATATGTACTGCCGAAGCAAGTACACTTACCATATGAATCAAATTCTATATATACTAAAACTTTTCAAAACTTCGATAGCGCGATGTAAATCTTATACTGTATTGAGTCAATGTATGACAGTTAATTACAGAGCCATCTAGTGTTTAATCTAAAAACTAGTTTGTCCATCTCATTTATGTTTACACGGTACTATCTAGATGTCGCTGTAAACAAAATTTGGTACTTTCGTGACGTTTGATCAAAATCAAATCATATACTAAAATTGGTATAATGTTATTGATGAGATTACAATACTATTATATAAAATGACGCTCTTAGTAATATTTGCTTCTATGGTACCTACCCGTAAAACTAGATCGTTGATGGTTGAAATGATGAACTTATTGTTAATACGTCTCTACCTAGTTTTCTTGACCGAAGTTTGGTAGACCAAATGCGTTTAGTGCAATATTGTTGTATATTTCTAGTCAGATTTTTATTCCAACGCAAAAAAGGTAAACAAAGTTACGACACTGTCCGACTACATTTCAGGGGTTCTTAAAATTTAGGCCAGTAAATAATCTCAAGTGCCGCCGAACTTTTCAACCTCGCGAAAGACCGGAGGAAGTATGGGGAGCTGACTGCCAACCTTCACTAGTTGGAGAGGCACTACAAGAAGAAGAGAAGAAGAAATAATTTAATATAAAGTTATCATTTCACTAGGTTCAAAATATTTTTGGGTAATAAATTAAACCAAAAACGCACAAAATTTAAAAAATAAACTGCATTGGTTTTTTTACATTACGGGATTATGAGCACTACACTCTCGAATATAGTGACAGTTCAGTCTGTGACGTCACACGTCAAGCGTCATATAATATATTGCATAGCAATAAATAAAATAGTGCATTTTTTATAGAAAGTTGGTTTCTTTTCAATGTGGAAAGTAAGAATATCTCGAATGCTGCAAATGTTTTTCGTTACCAGCACCTTGTTTATCTTTTTGCCGTGGGATAAAAACTGAAGACTTCAGTTCAGTTTATCCAACGGCACATTTTCTTTTTCGTTATGAAACAAAGATCAAAAACAAAAACAAACGCACCGCCACTGCCATGCGTTAAGTTATGAAATCAAACAAAACAAGAGTGCTTCCAAAATTATTTATTTATTCGTATATAATTTATATATTCATTTATAGTTAAAACCAACCGATGCACACAACAAAAACCATTCATATCAATAGGTCACATACATACATCTCGGACTAAACACCTTAATTCTCATACTGAACGGCCGAACAGAGGCCTCATGCCGTCTCATTCTAAAGACAGAGACAGTCGTTTCAACAGCGATTTTGCAAACGACACTAGCGATATTTATAAGTGGATTTTAAGTACAAATAGTATGTCGAAAACCAACGCGAAGTTATTTAGTTTAGTTCAAATTTTGCTCGCTAGTAGCGCTTACATCGCCGAACGGAACGTGCCTTTACAAATATCCAACTTATTGGCAGTAAGATTGAGTTCAGTTTAAACTGGGCAAATTTTAAAAACCTAGTACAAGTAGCTTGTGAATTAGTCTATTAAGTTTCCGCCGGCTTGAAAGAAAACCTGCATTGATATAACGTTCCCAATATTTAGTAGGTACTTCACCACACGATGTTAACCACTTTACAGACGATGAGAGCGTCAACAGTTGTCAAAATGTATGAACTAACAATCGATTAACATTGATTAAATTTAACATCGTATGGTAAAATTGGTACTCAATCTCTTGTATTGTCTGACTGAGGTTGTATGTAAGTTCTAGGCAGTGAATGGGACAGATATATAAGATGTATAATTCTATCTCTTTCACTGACTGGGGCCTGGATTTTTATAACTAATATTAAAATCATCACACTTGTCAGAATGTGTTAAGTCGCTATATATTTAACAGTAAATTAAATATTGGGAATGGTTAGTCAGTAAGTCTAATTTAATCATTTTAGTACTTTGTCACTCCGACTCGTTTGACATCTGACTCTAGAGGTTTAAACTTAACGTTTAGAGTGACAAAGTACAAACATACTAAGACTTGGACTTATGTAAGTTTGCATACAACACAAACATTGCCTTTAACAAGTTTCTTTTGATATTTAACATCAAAAATACACTTTTATATCGTTTTATTTATTGTGAAAAAAAGCAATTAAATCCAAGACTAACAATTTGAAGATGTAATTTTTCTAACCTATCTGATCTAAAATAATTTGTGTTGATGACTGCGTAATTTACATTTGTATGAGAGGTACAAAAATTAGCTAAATTAGTAAGTTAGGAATATATAATAGCAAATCATAATACAATAACGTCAAAGTGTTCAAAATATTTAAACGTGTGACCAAAAACTTCATAGGACCTTTTATTTGTAGTGAATCAAATAACAAAGTAAATTGAACTTTATTGCCTTTGTAAAATATCAGGCATACAGCTAAGGATAAAAATATGGTAGCAAAGAAAGCTCCTTTAAAATTAAGTTATTTTGGGCGAAACCCACTGACGAAGAATTAGTATATTTACTAAGAAAAAAAACGCATTTGAATCCATCTTAAGGTAGAGAGACGAACAAACCTTATTATCACATCCCTATTCTTTTGACTTAATTATACTTATTAGCGTCTTTACTATCTTGATAACAGATTCGTGTTTTGACAAACGGAAGTTACTACATTTTGGCCACAAACTATACGATGGATAACCTCTACAAGGTAATAATAAGTTTAAATAACATTGAACACTTTAAACGTACAGATGCATTTAAAACAGAATGGATTACACTATCTCGGGTTACATTTCCATACATCCATCATGAGATCCAAAAAACCGGTCTAAAATCTGAACAATAAGTACTAATTTAGATCGACAATGAAGTAAAAGAGAACAAAAAATAAATAAGTTCTAAAAATAAATTAAAAATCGAAATGACTGATACGTTTCAAATACTTTCTACAAATCGTTTTGAGAACAGCATCTGTCCTTCTCTGATATATAAAATGTGATAAGGACAAATGTAATTCGTCTCTTGACATATCACTACGTCAAGTATTATGCTATCTCTAAAATGACAGTGACAGCTTTTACATTGTACAGTGAAGTTCTTAAAAGAAAAATAAATTAACTTTCATGACATATTTACTTCAATTTACAAGTTAAGATGTGACGGTTTACTTTTCTTGTCCCTTTCTTATGGACTACATTCAAAGGGACAGATAAATTTCTAACCGGGGTTGCGTGAAACAAATTCAGTGCCAACGAGGCTATAGCCAATAGCTGCATTGCTAGCACTGAATATGTTCAGTTTCCACGCAATAATGATCTATGAACATAATAAGTAGCAACGTAAACGGAGCAATGTCTGTAAAAATTTGTACGTGAAGTGGCCCGTTTTAATTGCCCCTAGGTGTACAAATCGTTCCGTTACTATGCCACAGTTTATATTACAAACATGTCACTCATAAATGTAAATTCAAGTATATTATCATTTCAAATAAAACAGAGTAAAAACGAACCGGAAATTATTAAATAAATATAACATTGACATAATTACCCAACACGTCTTTTTCGTTTATCATGCAAAATCAGAGTCTTTACAAAACACAACCATATTGTAGAATATTGCCAAATAATACGATGTCAATGTTTTTGGGCTGTCGTTACAGATTAATCTTTCGACAGCTGTCATGAGTTAGGCCCTTCCTGCGCAGCGCACCGCGGCAAACTTTACAAATACTTTGCCTACAGAGCTGAAGTGGACGAAAACTGGTTACACCCGGTCATATTAACGATGTATTCCATTTCAAAATTAGAACTAAAATAAAAAATGGCGCAAGTTTACTGCCCTTCTGAAGCCAAAATGCGGTATTTAAAATTCAATAGCCAAAGGAGATTCAATCCTATCATGTGAGGTTGCAATTGCTACAGAGGACGCCCGTGACTTAATTTTCCGTTCTTTTCTTCCAGTTGGGGGTTGATTTTCGAAAAATCCAGGTCTCCAAGGAATATGAATTCCAAATTTCCAAGGTCCAACGGTTTATGATGTGCGCTGTCGGTCAGTAATTCAGTCACGATTCACTTTATGTAAAAAAATACGTGAAAAACTTAAGTAAAGGACCAGGGCCTCAATTCTACTGCGTTATAAGAATATCGAGTTTGACGTGTTTTAGAATCGTTTATGTCACAATCGCCATTATTGTAAATGACAGAAGAGTTATCAAAACGTTGGCAATACTGAAACAAGTCAAATACGATATCATTATTACCGTGTAGAATCCCAGCCTTGTTGTATGTAACCGTGTACAAAAGTAATATGAAACTTACGTCACAATTCAAATATAGAATATCAAACGGAGTATACAGATCTGCCCTCCTAAGCTAAAACACAGTATGTCAGATTCAATTGCCAAAGTAGATTCAATCTTCTCTTGTTAGTAATAAGGTTTTGATTGCTACAGGAGACTTATTTGACATACTGCTATTTGGCTTAGCAGGGCAGAGATGTGTTTAGGTAGTTTGGGGAGTAAATGGAACGGTGTTAATTAATTCAATTTTTTAATTAATACCTTTTTTAACTGAATATTTTTTATTAACTAGGCATTCACGACAAAAAAATATTCTTACCGCAAGTCATTTAGAACAACTTTTGATCTGTTACCGAGAGTCGGTTAACGAAAGAACATCGTCGATTGATTAATCAATTGACAATTGACTAATATGTAATTTATAACGTTGATACCTCATAGTAAAATTTTCATTCCGTAGAACACCAATAGACTAGGTTGCCGTATTAACACCGTTCCATTTACTCCCCACATTACCCTATTGTGACGTCACTGCCACAAAGATCCGGGGTCTAGTTACAACTTACGCCTACATACAACATGTCCTTAACATAAGTTTGTCACCTACCGCCACCGTTAGTTGGCTTAGCAAGGCGTTTCTTTAAGATCTTAAACCAACACTTTTAAAATAGCTTTATTACAAAATTTATTTAGGCTGAAACTGGTTTTAGGCTGTTTTAGACTCAGAGCTTATTGGAAAAATATTATGTAAAAAAAAACTTGCGATCCAAAACAACATAGTTAATTTTGTAATTATAATACAGTCCACTTAGCCCGAAGGATATCACAACATCCAATTATCTTAAAAGACTTTAAAATGGAAGGTTAAAAATACTTAAAAAAAGATATTATAAATATGTATTGTGCGTGGAAGCACTCACGACTATTAGGTATTCCTTAAAGCGTAAACAGAGAGTTTAAAAAATTGGAAATAAATTAAAAGAACGTCAGCTCACCGCGGCAGAGCACATGTTACTTAATTACCGTTAAACTGTATTCTAAACCTATATTATTAATTACTGTCGCCTACAGCGAAATTTGAAATAGACAACTTTTACTTTTTTAGTTTTTTTTACACATTCATGAATACATTTACACTGTCCTATTCAAATAACTGGCCACCGAAAACATTTACTTTTAAAAACGTTCCAATCCAACGTACTTATTTTAAAAAAGAATACCCCGCGGGTAAAAAATACTGGTTCGTTGCTATGCGCAAATAAAAAAAAGAAATACCAATATTCTATCTTCTCTATGCTTAAAAATAGATCTCTATGTAATACTTTTTTTAATTCTAAACTTATTAGTCGCTACTATGTACAGTCAGCTATAGATAATTAAATACAAGTACGCTCGACAACGTATTATACGTGTGCGTTGTTTTTCAATCACATGCGATTCGAGTCGATGAGATTCGAAAGGTCTATTGTGACCTATGTCCATGTCAATAGGTTCCAATGTCGTTTGGAATGTTTCTCGTAGTCTTTTTATGACGTTTAAAGGTCATTGAACTTTGCTCTACACAAAACTCGCTCTACGTAAAATTAGATGACAGTACAGAAAAAAGTGTCATCGTATGATTTGAAACAATTAATCGAATCCAAATCTAATTCTAAAGGTAAAATCCTTTTTACTAATAAAATAATCATTCAAAAAGGTTAACATAGATATCACATCACATTGGCAGAAAAAATATAGCCAAATTATTAACAGACTGTTGTTTAAAATTATATTATGTATGGACGGATATAAAAGTAAGTAGGTAGTTAAAAAAAACTTTATGCCATCGTAAAATTCCAATCAAAGAAACACAAAAATGACGTAAAAATAGCAAGGTACAGTCAGCCGTACCGTATAAGTAGATAAAGTATTCCTAGAGTGCTCTATGGATTTTTTTATTTTTCCATCTTGGTCCTTCTTCAGCTGACTGTACTAAACAAATTCATTCAATTTTATTAAACTATACCAGTTACTTGAATTATAAGACTCTAAAACCCTGACTGAAATCGTTACCACGCCAAACCTGCAATCGTTATAAAAAAAAGTGATGCACTGTAAAGTTCAATGACCTTTTATGTGATTTTAAAGTCAACTAAAGTGTCGTCAAAATCCAAAAGGAATATCCTTCTTCCATTTTTCTGAAGATAGCTCTATTCTTATAAAACCCACCATACCTATAAGAAATGTACCAATGTACATTTATCGTTTACCAAAATTAACATAATCACATTCCTTTATGTCATTGATAATCTTGAAACTAGAAAAGTTCAATGTTGTAGGTACATTGGGCCTGAGAAGCATATATCAAATCCGATATATTAAGTTTGACAATTCAAAATTCCCACAAGCAGCCATCACCGTCTACATCAGCTCATCATCAAATAAATCTCGACTCCTTATACAAAACGACAACTTATATAAAACGACAATAGTCTTGTCCCTTTCACACTTACATTTAAATCATCAAAAAGCGAGTGTTAGAGTGAACAACACTATTATTATTTCAAACACACCTTGACTAGCACAGTAATTAACAGCAGAAAATTACTGTTCCTCTTCAAATCCACAACGCTTTCAAACACAACCACAGTTCCAATTAAATTTCGATGATTTAGTGTTCTAAAAATGTCACCGTACAACGTCCTATCGGTAGCGCGTAGCTCCCGCCGCCATTTTGTCTCGTCCGCCATCTTGTGCCGGCGGCCATCTTGTCTACATCTGCGCCCAGCGCGTTTCAAAGAACTCCCGCATCACGTGGCCCGCGCGGCCGACTGGACTATCGTCCTCGTTAAATACTTCGCAATTGCTGAACATGAGCCGGACGTCCGAAGCGAATTCTTCTTTGCATTTGTAACTGTTGACAAGCAATTATATTTTTTTATGGATTTCACAATAAGTATTTTTATCGTTATCTAGTACCGTAAAAAGGGGTGAATAAGGCATAATTTGTTACAAATATGAAGTATTAAATGACAATAACGTTACGTTCCATTGGAAATTATTTCAATCTTATCTGTGTCCCTATTCACCCCATTGTACCTATAGTACAAGCCTAGAGCTCTGCGTGGGAGTAGGTAAATTTGTGTGCTTTTGTCCCTTGATATTTGGTTATGTATATTTATCGTGGTCTTGTAGCATAGTACAGTAAGACCACAAATATAAGTTACGACGGCAATCTTCGTCCACGCAGAAAGGTGCTCACTAATGCCGAATCAATTAAATACAAACCTTGTCGTGTTACGCGTAAGGTAGAATATGAAATGACATTTAAACTCGTGCTTTCTCGCTCATGGCGATTAGTGCTTAGTGCTCGTGCGTCTCAGCTTGTGTACGAATGACAACTGACGCGACGCTAAATAAAATGGCGGTCGACGGCGTCGCTGCAATGGCTGCCGAATATTTGACCAATAGCCGTCTAAGTTTTACCCGCGCAAACGTACTGCCTTATAATTGCACAAAACGTTTTCGCGCCTTCTAAAAAAATGATTTCTGCGCAGGTACATCGTTGTAACTTATATTTGTGGTAACTGTACGACCCTAGAGCTTAGTTTGGGACTAGGTCTATTGTAATGAGATTGTAAAAAAAACATCCAAAACTTACGGAGAAGCTCATCTACTCACATGTTATCTTGCAGCTTCCGTTTAATGGTGGACAGGTCCATGGGGCATTTGATGACCTTCCGGTACTGCGGGAATTGCTTCGCGTTGACTGGAATGATGAAGGGCCACGCTTGCTCGTGGCATTCCATCTCGCAGCGCAGGTTCCTGAGGGAATGGCGCTCGGTATAACTATAATATACACTCGGGAGGAATGAATCCCGGACACGTTCTATGGAAATTCTGCACTAAGTGAACCGTTTTCATTGCCCTTGATTACAGATCACGGGAGCACGACAATTTCGAGCGCGACCGTCCCGCGGGAAACGTTGGCGGGGGCAGGTGGAGAGCGGGGGAGGGAAGCATCGCGCAACTCTTGTTAGAGGTTCGTTATGGATAGGTTTAGAACGCGTTTTCGAATAGGAAAGGCGATTCGATAATGTGACGTGCTCATGCTACTAAGGTTATCTACGGGTGCCAATCGTGAATTTATGTGTCGAATAATTGCATTGTATTTTGTAACTTCACAACAGTAAAATATCACAATTTAAATAATTAAGTTACTAATGTTATTTAAAACTGAAATAAAACATGCATTAATATCGTTGTTGAGTTTCCGATTGCACACACATCTGCACAGCTGTCAACGGTTAGCATATTTTTCTCATAACATTTGGTTAAAAAAATTCTTTCTCTTCTTTAATGGCTATAAAAAACGAATTCCAAGAAAATAGATTACACTTACTTGCAAAATAACAGTTCTTTCTGCAGTTTCTTAGCGTTATTTTTCTCCTTCTTCGCCCGCGACAGTAGCGGCACGTTTTCCGTGTCCTGCTCCGGACCTATTCAAACAGTACATCTCACCGTTAGAATTATAGTGACCCATTTCAACATTCGACTTCGTTATACATTTATTAATGACCTAACTCGAAATCCAAGTGAATAAGGTCATATTTAGGTTATCAGGTTGTTCGGCAGAGGGTTGTCTAAATTTCAGAAACACCCAAACCAAATTGCGAGAAAAAATAGCTGTTCCATACAAACTTTGAGAGGTAAACAGTAGAAAAGTATGGAACAGGTGTTTTGTTTTAATTGGATTTGGATGTTGGTCCCATAATAAAAGTTGATGAGTATGACCTGAGTAGTCCCTGAAGTTTGGACAACCCTTTGCCGAACACCCTGTATACACAAACGTTTGTGTATAGAGGATACACAAACATAGCTACAATATAGCGATTTTCTACGTGACACAAGTTGAAGGTGGCGCCGTCATTTCTTTTATTGTGTTTTCTAATAAACTAAAGTATTATCTTAAAATCAAACAGTGCTTTACTGTTGTACTAATAAATACGCAAAATGTAGAGAATATGACATAACTTAAAAACAATTCAACTACGAGTGAGGAGCTTAACGGAAACAAGTGGCCGCCTTTTTCCGATAAGTTGACTACACGAAGGTTAAACGATATAAACTGTGTCATGTATCCTCTACAGGGTGACTTCAAATTGGTAATACAAAACACTTGATTGTGGCTTAGTTAATGCCACACAGTAAAATACATTAACCCCTTTGTTAAAATTAACTGTATTTAATTAATGCTAATTTTCGAACAAAACAAATAATTAAAGTCCCAAAGTGTGGTTACGCTACATTTACAATACAATCTTATTTTCTTTGATAAGTGACAATTACTAATCAAAACACGTTTTCTTTATAAATTGCGACAGGTGACGGATAACCAAAGAGGAAAGTGTTTATTTGAAATTCTTTAAACTTCTTTGTTAATTATTATGGTAGGATAACCATGTTAAGCCAACAAAAAAAAAATAATTAAAAAAAAAAAATACTTCTGATTATTTTAAAAGTGATGATGATGATGATGTGCTCCTGTTATCCCTCATTAGGGACATAGGGCTCGCAGAAGAGTTTTCCATTTGTCGCGATCTTGCGCGGCTTCTTCCAGCTCTTTCCAACCGAGACCAATTGAGCCAGCCTCCTTCTCAACTGATCGCCTCCATGTAGTCCGAGGACGCCCCGGTCGTCTTCTGCCAGTAGATTGCCAGCGAAGACCTTGCTTGGACAGGTGGTTGTCCGATCTTCGAAGCGCGTGTCCAATCCATCGCCACTTCCGTTCCGTTATTTTAAAAGTATGAGACTTAATTGAGGGGCTAAGTTTAGGGGAAATGTGTGTAAAACATTGATTTTGTATTACCAATTTGAAGTCACCCTGTATATTGCGTATTCATTTGTACAACAGTAAAGCGCTCTTTGATTTTGAGATAAAACTTTAGTTTATTAGAAAACACAATAGAAGTAATGAAGGCGCCACTGGACGCTCGGCGCACTCTTAAACAAAGGTGAAGCTGTGGGCGGCGCTGGCCACGCACACGTAACGACACCTAACCACTGGGTTGAAACTATGTCATTGGCTAGATGAACTACTTGTTGTATAGTATGGCTCAGGGCTCGGAACCGGTTTAATACCGGTTGATACCGGTTTTGCCCCGAACTTATTTTAACCTTAATTAACCGGTTTAATCCACGAGCGGCGAGTCGAGATACCAAAAGTTTTGCACTGCTTAAAAACACTTCGCGCTTGTTTATGGTGCGTGACGTGCGTCTGGTTAAACCGGTTTTTTTAGCTCGATACCGGTTAATTCGTAAAGAACTTTTTTTTTTTTTTATGTCATGGTGAAGGCACACGAGCATTCAGGCCACCTGATGGTAAGTGGTACCCGAGACCCATAGACATTTGAATTCTCAAGACTATAATCCTAAGACCTCAAATGCGTTGCCAACCCTGAGGACTAAAATGGAATGCCTCTATGCTAGTAATTTCACCGGTTCTCTTATCCCCACACCGGAACACAACAATGCGAACACTGTTGCTTGGCGGGTGGTTAATGGATAAGATGGTGGTAGCGATCCGGACGGACCCTGCACAGAGTCCTACCACCACACCAGCATTTTGTATCAACTTATGCAATTATAATTTTATTTATTTATTTTATTCATGCAGTATTTCTTTTTCTTTATATATAGGCATAGTTTCGTAGAGTCGTACAATACGTCTAATCGCACACAACGCCGTGTCGAAGACTGCCGAACTGAAACGACGTTAGACGATGCACGGCCTTCAAGCCCCACCTCCTTGCCCGTCGGAGTGGGGAGCGTGAGGTTTTTTCGTTACGGAATTTCTGGATTCGGTCCCTGCGCTCAAGGCCCGCGATAGAAGCTATGCAATAGCTTAAAAACAGAAAATATCCAAGACTCGGGAACAAATACTCGTGTTCATCACACAAATATTTGCCCTTACCAGGATTTGAACCCAGGGCCCATAGTTTCGAAGGCAGGGTCACTATCAATTAGGCTAGCGTGTCTTCAAATGGTTCTCTGCCCTTTCGCCGACAAATCTTTGACAAATGCATCGTTTCGCAACCTATTCATTTGCCAACCCGCGTTTTTTTTCTGTAACTGCAAATATTTCAGGATTTTTTTAAAACTAACCTAAGCTAACCTATAGGGTTCTACACGATAGTCCTGAAATAAATCCAGAATTATTAACAGTTTCATATGTTTTCGAAATGAATCATTTGTGAAACATTGGTTATGAATTATGAAATGATAGGATAAAAAAATCAAAGGTCAAATAAATAAATAAATGATTGAATTAGAATTAGAATGTAAGTATGGTGTGTATATATGGGCGTGTCTCACCGTCGATGTGGTCCCCGTGGTGCAGCGCGCCGTTCCCGCCGACGTAGTGCGCGGCGCGGCGCTTCTCGGGGGGCGCGCCCTCCTCCGCCGCCTCGCCCGGGGCTGCGGGGGGACACACACACACACACTCATTCATGGGGAACTCGGGGGACAACCCACAGATCTGTATCGTACGTGCTCATTGATTGGCGGGGGGTGATTCTCTCAACACAGCGCTGCGTCGATCTCAAAGATGAAATTTTATCCGGCAAGTTTAAGAAGTCCCGTCGGAGCGTACAAAACACTTTTTAGCGCGTGCCTTCTCAATTAGGCAGCAGGCAGGTGAGTTGAGTTTAGTGTCGTTTTAAGCTGCCTAATTAAGAATGCACGCGCTAAAATGTGTTTTGTACGCTCCGACGGGACTTCTTAAACTTGCCGGATAAAACTTCAACTTTGAGATCGACGCAGCGCTGTGTTGAGAGAATCACCCGCTAGATCGTTGCCAAAAAAACTACCTAGTTAAGGACTAAAATTAACAAAGGTAGCTTTTCCATTACGTCACGAAAACTAACCATTATTTGATGACACGTTGTACTAGTTGGGAGTGACCTTGCCTCCGAAGCCAGCGGTCCTGGGTTTAAATCCCGGTAAGCGCAGATATTTGTGTGATGAGCGCGAATAAAAAATTGGTTCCTAGTCTTGGATGTTTTATATGTATTTAAGTATGTATTTCTCTATATAAGTATGTTTATCGTTGTCTAGTACCCATAGTACAAGCCTAGAGCTTAGTTTGGGACTAGGTCAACTTGTGTGACATTGTCCTGTGATTTATTTATTTTATGACTAATTTTGGTGACGTAATGGAAAAGTTACTGTTGTCAATTTTTGTCCTTAACTATAGGTATTATTTTTGGAAAACGACCAGATACAAATGCACGTATACCTCACACTAAAGCATAAGGAAACATGTTATCGCCGTTCAAATCATCAAAATAATAAAGCTTATGTTCATCTGGATTAATATACTTAGCATTCAAATGGGGAAAGAATTTTTGATATCGTCTTTGTAAGTTTTGTGTTTATTCGTTACATTAAAATTCTGAACTATGTTTTCCGAAAATTCGTTTGTCCGAATTTTTTTTCTTCTGTTTCTATGTTACGTTGGAGCTATATTAAATAAAATGCATAATTTAGTTGCTATACGTAGGTTAGGTTAGTTTGATTTATAAGCGATATCAAAAAATAAAGTATTCTATAAAAAAATGCATTCGGAATTATGAAAATTCGAAATGACTTCGGAATTATGTAGTGTACCCACACACAAATCTTTCCTTTTTATAATATAGATTCTATATTTCAATGGAATAGTTTCCTAATTTATTTAAACTAGGTGTAGCTTCCATGGCCAATAGCCCGTGTGGTTGCCGGGTTAGAATAGTGCCACTCCATGTCTTCCCATGGATGTCGTAAGAGGCGACTCAGGGAATAAGGGCTTGTAGTATTGTTAGGCGATGGGCTTGCAACCTGTCACTAATACACTAGTAAACTTTTTGGCCTGATTGTGCAAAATGTGGTTACAGAATTATCAACAAGTGTTTTAGAGTTGTTGGTATTTCTGTAGCTCTGCCTACCCCTCTGGGAATGAAGGCGTGATGTTATGTATGTATGTATGTATGTGTAGCTTCCCTTCTGTTCCCTTCCCGAGGGCACAGTGGGTGCCGCTCGCGAGGACGGCCGCGGTAATGAGTGGGCGTGAGCGCAGTGTACGTACCGGGCGCGGGCGCGGGCGCGGGCTCGTCGTCGTCCTTGTCGTCGCGCGCGCCGGCCGCCTCCTCGGCCGTGGTCGACGTCGACGCGTGCGACGCCGCCGGGCTGCAACCATCACTCATCACATTACTCACTGGTATATTCATAGTATTGGACGAGAGACCTCTACTCGGGTCTATGTATTAAATCGAAATTTGATAGTGTTGTCTATTATACATGTCCATGTATAATAGACAACACTATCAAATTTTGTTAGTTTTTGCTGTTTCGCAATAATGTGTCAACCCACAAGTATTTAGCAAAAAAACGTCAACCTACAATGATCGCACCGAGGGTTGACACTTTATTGCTTAATACTTGTAGGTTGACACATTATTGCGAAACAGCGTCCACATATATGTCAAATATCTCGGAACCAGAATTTTTCGATGACGGCTTTACCGATCGTTTTTTTGACCCGAAAATTCCCAATTCCTAAATTTTCATCAAAATCGACTTCACCCGCGTAGCAAAATGAAACATAGCCTATGTAACTCAGTCATAATGAAGCATTAAACAGGTGTTTTTTTTTTTCAAAATCGTTCCTGTAGTTTATGATAATACTAGTTTCCGCCTGCGACTTCGTACGCGTATAAATCAGTTCCCGAGGGAATAGCGATATGAAAGACAGCCTATGTGTTAATCCAAGATATAAGCTGTTTGCATTCTAAATTTCATCAAAATCCGTCCAGTAGTTTTGCGTGAAAGAGTAACAAACATCCATACTTACCAACTTTCGCGTTTAAAATATTAGTAAGATTCGTTACAAACATACAAAAATACAACTATTTCCTCTTTGTAATATTACAAGCTGTTGCCCTCAACCCCATCCGCATAAAAAAAAAAAAAATAAAGCCTGTGTTAATCAGCAACAATATAGCTTTCTACCGATGTTTTTTTTTTTCAATCTTTCCAGTAGTTTTGAGTTAAAGTCTAATACAAATAAACCTTCCTCTTGAATCACTCTATCTATTTAAAAAAAACCGGCCAAGTGCATGTCGGACCACGCACTGTGAAGGGTTCCGTAGCTGGGATGAACGTTCATGGTTGAAATACATTTTTTTTTTATTAAAATCTCAAAAACTACACAGCGTATCGTGTTGAAAACAATTTTGTTTGGAAGTATTTCGTATGTTGTACTACTGTAATTTTTATTAGAATGTTCTATTGAACAGTTCAAAAGCTACCCACCCGGACAGAATTTTTGCGACTTTAGAAGCGTATATCTCGCCAACTGTCCACTTACGTAAAAAAGTCACTTAAAAACCTCTGTATCATTTTGGAAGCCCTATCTAAAAATACCCCACACGCAGATGTAATTCAAAAAAAATTATTAGTTACATGTATGGCGTGCCACCCCTAAATATTTTTTTTTTCAATTTTACTCCATCATTGTATAGCGGTTCGTAGAATACAAATCTATCCTCCAAATTTCATTTATATAGTGCCAATAGGCTCTGAGTAAAATGGCTGTGACATACAGACGGACAGACGGACATGACGAAATTATAAGGGTTCCGTTTTTGCCATTCGGCTCCGGAACCCTAAAAACTGCATCAAAATTTGTTGCGTAGTTATAAAGATCTAAGCATTCGTAGGCACAGACAGACAGCGGGAAGTGAGTTTGTTCTATAGTATGTAGTGAATGTTAATGTAGTTGTAGATTAAGCTAGGATGGGGTGGGCACCTGGGGACCATGTTCTCGGGGTCGGCGGCGTCCTTGTGCCGCGTGTGCTGCCGCTTGGCGTTGCGCGGCTTCTTGGACGGCGCGCGCGCGGCGCACGCGGAGCAGTACCACTTGCCGCGCGGGTACTGAAAACAAACGTCAAAGGGTGATGGGCAATTTTGTATGGACCCCGTCCCCCCCCTCCAACAGTAACGGGCTGCAGGTCTATATGTTCATTAGGACCCAATAAAAGACAAAATACTTATCTTCGTAGCAAAATCAATGGGAATTTTTTAATGAAAACAAAGGGCCAGGCAAGGCAAATCATCTACATACGTGTTCATTTTCAAACAAATTCCATAATACAATAAGATTATGATTTTTCAAGAAAACCCCATACATATGGTGATCGTCGCCATAGAAAAAATACATCATATTGCCAAGATCTATAAACTGGCACATGTTTCATCACTGTTGGTGAGTGGGGACATTTTTACCCATCGTCCTTTAATAAAAGTTAAGAGCTGGTTTAAAACTGTAAGTTCAATTAAACTATTTCGTCAAATCTTTGCAAACAATCATTTCATAATGACACTTAATACAATCTCAGTGTAATACTTCTCTTTTTTGTAAACCTCAAAAGGTTGTAAGTGTTTCGAATTTAATGCTATAAAAAAAGGGTTTCTGTGTCCAGATGGGCAGTGGACCTGGGAAAAATTTGGTTTTAGTGTCCGAGTGGGGAATGTAGCTCAGGAAGAGAAGGGAAATAGGGCATCGGTGTCGACTCATAAATAGGGAAAAGGTGTACCTTAGGAAGTGAGGGCGGAATTACTTCCACTATAGAAGAGTACAAGGAAATAGGCTTCCTTGTCCAGGGAGCCTAACATGCCACAGGGAACTAGTGTCAATTATTATAATTAAATCATTAAAATGAAATCCACCCGGGGTTTAAGTTGCCTAGTAATAAAGGGCCTCAAGTCACACAAAACACACTTATATTTTCAACCTTAAAGCTTTAGTTTACGTTGGAATATGGAATAGACGAATTAAAATCGCGAGCCTATGTCAAAATCTTGTACCGTGGCAGTGTTAGGCCCACAGCCACAGGCCCACATAGACGAACCTTAGCAACTAAATGTGAAATACGGGGACCAGGATACTATGATGTACCCTGTAGTGTTTGTACCTTAGGCAGCGGCGGGTAGTGGCAGTCCTGGTGGTACGCGCGCACGCACAGCGCGCACGGGATCGTGCGTCCGCTGCGCGAGCCGCCGCATACGATGCATACGCGGTCTCCACGCACCTTGTTCACGCATTCCCAGCAGTACCTACACAGACACACTTTACAATATTATCCCTATAGATAAAATAATAAAAAAAAGTCCTAGTCACAAACTAAGTTCTAAGCTTGTACTGTAACTAGCCACAGTACAGACTACGATATAAATACATAGAGAAATAATTACTTAAATACACAGTAAACATACCACAAAAAAGTTACCTATTCTGGGAATCGAACCCGGGACCGTTAGTTCGTATGGTCACTACTATCTACGCCAACGCGTCGTCAAATAGTGAAGTGAGAACTAAAAGCCGCCTTATGTCACGCGTTGAAACGTTGTCACCTTGGGAATTTTTGGAGTGGCTGTCTACGTCACGACTAAAACTACCTTTTTTGCCATTTACGTAACAAAACTTGATGATTAGACTATAAAATGATGACGGCGATCCGCACGGAACTCGCACAAGGGCCTACCACCACTAAGACTAAAAAAAAAAAAAAACCCGTCCAACTCGGACCTCCATCTTAACAAAACCACCCACAGCATGAAGAAGTATCGCGATAAACCATGGCACTGACCAGTCCCCCTCCGGTATCTCGTCCATCATGGGCTTGAAGCAGTACGTGTGGTACCCCTTGTCGCAGCCGTCGCACAGCAACAGCTGTTCCTCGTTGTCGCCCAGGAGGCAGAACTGACAGTTCTGCAAAAAACAATACCAACCAATCAATAAGACGTTTTAAAGTCGGTAGTGTTCTGAGACCTGGATCTCAATAACCCTAACGCCTATGTGTCTGTTCTTTGGATATATTAAACTTGATCATTATGACCAGGGAGCGAAACTTTGGTGCCGGTGACGTCATTATGACGGAAATTCACATATAGGATGCTTTTATATAAACTATATTGCGACACCTCACTGATTCTTAACAATGCTATAATGATAATGTAAATATTAAAATGTAAACGATACGAATAAGTAAATAAAATAAAATAGATCAAATTTTTTTTTCATTATTTACAATCAGAAAAGGATACTTCTGCAAGTAATGGAAACTTTTCTCAAGCGAAACTATAATGTTTCGGTTACATTCACAAAATACAAATAAAAAAGAATAATGAGTTATTGTCTCCAACAATCTTCTTTTTAACGACAATGACAGTCAATAAATAAATATATAATGTTTTTTATTAGTACTGGCCGTCTCAACTCAAGTGTCAATATTGGTAAACTAAAATCTAGGTAAAATATATATCTAGGTATACATAATAAAATCTAGATACACTCTGTATGTAGCTTGACGTCATACGCCTGTCGTCGGCACCAAAGTTTCGCTCCCTGATTATGACTTGAAACTGTTAAACGAGAAAACACTTTTCAGCATGTACTTGGTTGAATCTTTGAAATCCTACTCTTATAACGTTATAACTTTGTGATTCTGTTAAACCATTTTTTTTCATGTTCTGGTTACATAGAGAACAGCAAGGCAAACTATCCCCATCTCGTGTTCTTCGCGCGGAAACACATAAAGCTATACCTTTTATTATTTTGTGAGCGTGGCAGCATATGCGAATGTAATTGTACATGTGCAAATCCAGCGCTTCCAGCGGCATCGCGAGCTGCAGCGAGGTGTTGCAGCTGATGCCGTCCCCCTCTCCACTAGTGCTACACGGGAGGGAGAGAGCTACTCACGGCCTTCATGCAGCTCTTGTCCCAGGCAATGTGCGCTTCCAGCACTTCCAGCAGCATCGCGAGATGCAACGAGGTGTTGCGTCTGATGCCGTCCTTCTCTCCGCTAGTGCTACACGGGAGGGAGAGAGCTACTCACGGCCTTCATGCAGCTCTTGTCCCAGGCAATGTGCGCTTCCAGCACTTCCAGCAGCATCACGAGATGCAACGAGGTGTTGCGTCTGATGCCGTCCTCCTCTCCGCTAGTGCTACACGGGAGGGACAGAGCTACTCACGGCCTTCATGCAGCTCTTATCCCAGGCAATGTGCGCTTCCAGCGCTTCCAGCAGCATCGCGAGCTGCGACGAGGTGTTGCGTCTGATGCCGTCCCCCTCTCCGCTAGTGCTACACGGGAGGGACAGAGCTACTCACGGCCTTCATGCAGCTCTTATCCCAGGCAATGTGCGCTTCCAGCGCTTCCAGCAGCATCGCGAGCTGCGACGAGGTGTTGCAGCGGGCAAGCGCTTCGCGCCACGTCGTTAGGCCGCGAGCGATGCTTTTCGTCTCAGCTGTTAGAACAGAAACATACATACATAACATCACGCCTTCATTCCCAGAGTGGGGTAGGCAGAGCTACAGAAATACCAACAACTCTAAAAAGACTTGTTGATAATTCTGTAACCACATTTTGCACAATCAGGCCAAGAATTTACTAGTGTATTAGTGACAGGTTGCAAGCCCATCGCCTAACAATACTAAAGTCTAATTCTATGGAACTTGCTAACTATGTTAGCAAGTTCCATAGAAATTGTATGTAAACAAACCGCCATATTGAAATTGTCTCTGAATGATGAATTTACTAGTGATGGGCAATACTCCTTTACTTATGTCAAACCATATCGAATAATAAAATACCGAAAGTAAAAAACAAGTAGTTACTTATTTCTAATTTGTTTAATCACGATCAGAAGTTAAAATAATGTTTAAAAAATGGTGCGAAAGAATGGAATGCGTAGTGTATACAACCGCGTTGGCTACAGAGCTACCTTAATATATCGCCAACTTTGCCACAACACTACCCATCATAGACAATTGTAGAATTTAAAAGAAACAAAAACGTCATTCCATTAGGTCCGAATAACCTAACTTATGAAACCATTTAAACTTTTAATGAAATATCCAAGATACAGTTATTATATTCGGTGATTTTGTATTTTAGAGTAACAACCGTATCAATAGTGTATGGTTTCAATGATGTTTGATGAGGTGGTGTGAAAATTCAAAGAGAAACAGAGACAAAACCAAGTTAAGTCCTTTGTTTACATAGTTAGCAAGTTCCATAGAATTAGACTATACAAGCCCTTATTCCCTGAGTCGCCTCTTACGACATCCACGGGAAGACATGGAGTGGCACTATTCTAACCCGGCAACCACACGGGCTAACAGAAACAATAAATCAAAAATAATGTTTCGAAATTTCGAAACGTCTGCCTGTCTTGTTTCTGCAGCTGGTGGTCTATCTGCTGGTTTGCCGTTTCCATGCCATGAGAAATATATACGAGTACATTGGTTTTACTGTGATATCCCCTCAAGTATAATAACTAACAGCAAGCTTTAGGCGACATGACTTTATCAGAATATAGACTGCTTATTTTGATGATGTCGCCAATGTATTGAGAACGTGTTATAACCTTCAAGTATCCTCTACGGTTTAAAATTTGAAAATGGCATTTAAGATCAAATTCAACTGAACTTTAATTCCTTGCTTCCAATTCGCACTTACTAAAATCTCTCTGTTTGTAGTATGGTGGGCCTACCGAAGTTTAAAGGCTGAGTACTCACGCTTGGACTCCGAGTCGCAGTTCTGCGGCGAGGGCGCGGAGCCCCCGCCGTGCTCGGCCTGCAGCACCGCGCCCAGCGTTGCCTCCGTCGTGCTGCCGACAAACACATCCTTACTAAACAAATACCATGCATCTCCTGCACTCACAGTCAGTTAATGTCCACTCGTTCCATATATTTGTTGTTTTTTTAGGGTCCGTGCTATAACCATACCAAATTTTCCGCTTGTATGTTTCACTGTTTACAGGTTTTCTTGTATGTTTAATGAGTAGGATGAAAGGATGTGTGGTGTCACTAGAAAGGATTAGATAAGGAATTAGAGGAAGCTTGAAAACACCAATAATGGCAAAGTTGAGGAGTAATAGATTGGCGTGGTATGGACATTTAATGAGGAGGGATGAAGAAAGCATACATAGAAGAGTGATGATTATGACTGTGGATGGATTACAAGGGTAGAGGAAGACCGACAAAGGTTTGGATGGATTGTGGGAAGCATGACATGTGTATGAAAGGTGTGAGTGCAGAGTTATCAGCGGATAGAAAAGAGTGGAAGAAGAAAACATGTTGTGCTGACCGCACTTAGGCCGTAATCTCAACTCAAATGCCCGTCTCAAGATGTGTCAAAAATGACAGATTTCTATGGTTTGACGTTAACTTTGACGAATCTTGGGACGGTGTCTCAGCCAAGATGAGTTTATTAATACAGCCCTTAGTGTGAGATAAGGGCAGGAAGATGTTTCACCGTTTTTACATAAACACACATTAAATTTCGAAAACAAAACACTCCCAATGTATTAAGCATGCACAATAACCCTGCTAACAAGACTGTTCCTTCATCTAAGTATTAATAGGCACAATACCACACCATTATTCGGATAAGGCATCTTATTTTCAAATTCATTCAGTTTCACTCTCAAATCTATTCAAAATCATTTCATGCGTCAAAATAACCGCTCACCAATACTTACTTGTAAGATCTATATTTTACAAGGTCTCGTTAGATACTGTCAAAATTCGTTTTCAATTCAGCTTTGTCTTAACATTCCTTAATCAATCCAATGCACAGCGATATAGTGAAATACAAACGCAAGTGTTCAACCATTACAGAAAAAAATATTGTACAAATATAAGAAGTCGGCCAACTTTTCTGATGCACAAATCAAAATACTTTGGATCACAATTAAATAAATGACAATTTTCTTACAAAAAACGACGTAGGAATTGTAGACGCTAACCCTTAACTATTTGAACGTCACTGACGGCTACAGCCGTCATGGTTGAATATAAAATAGACCTAAGGGTCTTTGACGAAGGTTAACATTACCTCTGCTTTCTAGTTATCAATTAGCGTTCAAAAGGTTGAAATAAATGGAACAGAACTTTAGTAAAAGTTCGGCATCGTTAAAACGTGTATGGCAATTGATATCAGCGCCCTCTAGTATGTATTTAGTACTTAAATTTGATATCAAACTGACATTGATGTTTCTTTAGCATCGATCGATTAGTTATACGTACAATATTGTGTGAAAGCGTGAGTCTATTTTAGGGGTTCGTGCAACGGATAGATAGGAATAAAACTATCTACACACACTCTAACGCGAGAAGTAATTGTTACGTACGGGGTAGGTAACTGATTAAAATGCAAAAATGTACCGAAACGAAACTTCGAATACTTAGATGATCGCTTCTCTTGCTCGCACTGTTCGTTCTCCAATGGAAGAATGAATGACGCCGCGAGCGCTGCGTTTCTTATACTCCGAATGGTTCTGAATGACTTCCCGAATGGCTTATCTTTGATCCGCCGAGGACGTCCTACAGAGTTCGTTACTGGAAGGATCTACACATTACGACCTTGTATTACAATAGCGATGGCCTTGGCCTTGAATTCGATTGACCCCGTTTACAATCAAAACGTCCTTGGCTCACGTAACATAATCATCAATTGAATAACTTTAACTTGCCGCTGTACTCAGAGACATTTTGTAGGGGTGTCTATCATTTCATCGAAATACCCTTCATCGAATTTCATTTCATCGAACGCAATTTTCTGCTGAAACCATAATGTTTTCGGGGTATCTTAAACATCGAACCTAACCTACGTAATTAATGTTTAACACACCCTGAAAACTATCGCAGGTACGGATGCACTTCATTGGTGGTCATTTATTATTTATTATTCTATTTTTAATGTTATGGTAGAGTAACAATAGTGTTTAGCCTAGTTCATTTTTATTTTTATAATCATGCTGTGTTCACATTTAGTAGGGCGTGCACCATCACCAACTTTTTTTTTTTTATGTTAAGGAGAAGGCACACGAGCACCCAGGCCACCTGATGGTAAGTGGAATCCGAGACCCATAGACATTTAAATTCTCAAGACTATAATCCTAAGACCTCAAATGCGCTGCCAACCCTGAGGACTAAGATGGAATGCCTCTATGCTAGTAATTTCACCGGTTGTCTTATCCCCACACCGGAACACAACAATGCGAACACTGTTGCTTGGCGGGTGGTTAATGGATAAGATGGTGGTAGCGATCCGGACGGACCCTGCACAGGGTCCTACCACCACTAAAGATGCTACACAAGCATAATTATAGATTCATCTTTATACATTGGTGATGGTGCACGCTCTACTAGATGTGAACACAGCATGATTATAAAAATAAAAATGAACTAGGCTAAACACTATTGTTACTCTACCGTTCAGTTTTGTGAACCAATAAAAAAAAAAACAGAGCAGAAAATAGCAATCGATGATATGAAAATCGATGAAATGATACATTTGATGAAGTGATGAGTTACCATTTTATAGACTTGGACATGAAAAATAGTCACCAAGAAACGACTTAATCATCACAACCGACTCGGTGCGCAGCCGTAAGTCCATCTAATAATAATAAAAAACCTAACCTATCTATAACCTATAATCATCTATTTATCTTATCTATTCGCTAAAGTTGGCCCACCACTCAAAACCTGACCAAACCTTACCTCAAACTACCCACCAAAATAATGAAACATAAATATTGAATTCACTTTACCTAGCGTACCTTTGTACCAAAGGCGGTTTGAGGTACCGTCGCTCGATGTGCGCCTCCACGGAGGCGAGCTTCTGCCGCGCGCGCGCCACGATCTCGGCGCCCGTGGCCTCCTCCGGCAGCGGCTCGTGGTACCCGCGCCAGCCTTTCACTTGCATGGACGCTGCGCACACTCGCTCTTCTAGTTGCTCCACCTGTTTTTGACAGTGTCATTTTTTAACAAGCGCTGTGGCTCCGGTTGTAGCACTTGCTGAGCCTCTATTCTGGGTTAAAAGTCAACGTTTTGATAGATCTTATTCACTTGACAGTAATGGCGGCCGAGTTAACCTCGTAAGCCCCAATACCTATTTTAGTAACGTTGTAATTTCAACCTTGTCGAATTAGTCATAAAGTGCTTTTTATATTTGGCATCATGTCCTCAAGCGAGAACCTGGGGACTCAGAAGGTTAATAACAATAACAAAACACGTGAAAGGCAATATCGTTTTAACTTGACACACGTTTCAATAAAATCTTGCTGATCTGTACTATCTATATGTTGTGTTGAATTGTATATTTCGCCATCAAAAGATCGTGAGATTTAACCTGTTTTTTGACTGTAACTTCTGCAATGTACCATCTCTGCAATGTATCAATAAAACATTGTAAATATACCATCGTTCTACCACAAGCTGCTGGTTATATTAAAATTGTCTCCTAACTACAAATATTCACAAATGTTCAATTACTTTTTCTTTCAAAAAAGATAATTTCACAATACAACACTAAAACATCCACAGTTCCTAATCATTATTTAATGCCTTACATATCAAGAAGATCTAGTAAAACAATGTATTATTAACGCCGATTTATTAATACTATTATTAAATTATGTGACTATTCAGAATGTCCTAGTAGTATTTCTTCTCTTGTCGCTCTGCACGGCTAGCACATGACGGCGCGCGAGATACACTACCCGTTATTGTCTAATTAGAACGGTCAGAAAAAGACAGGTTGTCTATGTCTATGTGCTAGCCGTGCAGAGCGTCTCTATCGTTACAGTAGATAGAAAGGGAGATCCGAGCCACATACAAGTCACAGAAAACACCTGGAAGTCCTTGGACTCACCATGCTGAACAGCTGCATGTCCTGCCTCCTCGCGGTGGCGGGGCAGAAGGTCCCAGGGAGCTCGGGTGGCGCGTAGCCGCCATTTTGTGATATCACCCGATCGAGGTGACAGATCGAGAGCTCGGTCGCGGCCGTATCGCCTTTGTCGATCCAGAGCTGTGGTGAAAAAAATAAATAAATGGCATGAATAAGACAAGAACTAAGAGCATGGTTAAACAAATAAAAATAAACATGGCAGCTTGTTGTAATTTCAATGAAATGCTTATATTTATTAAAAACCGGCCAAGTGCGAGTCGGACTCGTGCACGAAGGGTTCCGTATAATCTTATCTATACAACTTCGGAACGAGCAAAAAAAACCGGCAAAAAATCACGTACGGGAGCCCCCCCTGAAAATTTTAATTTAATTATTTATTCTTAAAGTGAATATACAACTAAATATTATGCTATACAACTAAAGTATATCGAACAAAAAACGACATACAATCACGTTTGTTGTTTGGGAACCCCTTCAATATTTATGTTATTATGTTTATGTTATTATAGTGACAACAGAAATAGATAATTTGTGAAAATTTCAACTGTCCAGCTATCGTGGTTCATGAGATACAGCTGGTGACAGACAGACGGACGGACAGACAGCGAAGTCTTTGTAATAGGGTCCCGTTTTTATCCTTTGGGTACGGAACCCTAAAAATATCACGGGACGATGTATCACAAATTGACCAAGTCCCAAACTAAGCTCTAGGCTTGTACTATGGGTACTAGAGAACGATAAACTTACTTATATAGAGAAATACATACTTAAATACGTCATGTAAAACATCCAAGACTCGAGGAACAAATACTCGTGCTTATCACACAAATATCTGACCTTTCCGGGATACCGTCCCATGATAATTATTTATTTCGATGAAATGATACATTCCTGAATCTTGGATGTTTTTTATGTATTGAATTACGTATTTCTCTATATCAGTAAGTATAACGTTATCTAAAGCAACCAAAGCAACAAGCCTAAAGCTTAGTTTAGGACTAGATCAAATGTATCTAATGACGGTACCTTGCTGTTGACGGAGGGCGTGTTGTGCGAGAGGGACGCGTGCAGCTCCCTCTCCCTCGCGCCGCGCGGGTGCAGGGCGTCCATCAGCTCCTTGAGCTGGTCGGGCTCCGTGATCCGCCACCACCCGTGTCTGCAACAACACATTGAGGTTCTCTAATACACGGAGAAGTCAAAGCACTACAACAGGCCACCCGCCCTTTATTAAGATGTATTTCGCTAATGTCAAGTTATTTATAGACTTCACACGCGAGGACCATTGATCGATAAAAAAAGTGTTTTCTTTCGAGGACTAAACAGAACCACATGGGGTTAGTTACATAGGTCCCTACTCTTTATTGCTTCATACTGATAATCATAGGACAGGTGACAGTTAGATATACAGTGCAAAGTGAAGCAGTTCTCAAATCAGTGGACTTCAGAAAAGCTATGCCATGTACAGTTGCAAACGTTTATTTAGAACCCATTTAAAAAAAATTGCTTGAAAAATAGCTGTTAATAAACTCAACCTTATTGACGTAGAATGTCAGGTTGACTTTGGACCTAAGATGGGTCCGAAATTAATGATCGTGACTGTACACTGAACCTCCCCTCTCCCTCGAGTCCCAAAAACATGTACCCCATAACTCCGATCATTCCGGTCACGTGATCACGCGGGAGGTCCTGAGTGACCCGAGGTAATTTGAGCTGAAGCGAGCAAGACGCGAGTAATATGAGGAGTGAAGCTCACAGATCAGAAGGGTGAAGCATCGGTTGATACCAACCTGTTGAATAATTACATCGCGTTTGAAGTAGCGAACGTCCAATGGAATAGAAACTATATCTCCTTGCGATAACACAATAGATAGGGGCCACAGAAAATCAGCGTCTTGGGTAGTGGCTCACTACGCCACAGCATCATGCTGAGTGGTACCCTATTTGACACTATTTGATACTATCATACTTCTTTTTTGTTTTATTTTTTCATGTTGTATATGTATTGTGTCAAATATTGTCAATAAAATTATTTCTATTCTATTTTATAAAGTCTTTTTTGAACTGGGAACGAAGCCGCAAATTCGCGGTACGGGTAAAGATGGGTGCAAATTTCGCTGCCACGAATTCGCGGACTCGGGAACCAACGGACCAGTCTGTGAATATTTTTGGGAAATTTGGTTCGCATGATTTTGGCCGCGAATTCGCGGGAATGGGTAACGACGTGTTAATATTTAACCTGACGTTAGACGTAGACGTTATGAAGGTCTCCTGCCAACACTTTACTTTCGTGCAGAACCCTAAAATTTATTATATTTATTTAGCACTCACCTAAGCTCCCTCGGCACAAAAGTCCCCCCTTTTTTCTTAGGCAGCCCGTGAACTTTGCACCGATCCAGCTGCTGCATCTCATCCACCGTCATCTGTATGGGCGGCGGGCTGTCGCACGTGACATATGTCGAGAGCGCATTGAAGTTCAGCAAGCCCAGGCTGGTGAGGGAGGAGGCCTTGGCCTTCTGGGTCGCCAGGTCGTGCTTTAGGGCGTCCGCCTGAAGTTCTTTTTCTAGGTCGTTGTCCTGAGAAAAATTAAGGTTAAATCTATATACCTCTATCCTGTGCTATATACCTAAGCTCCTTGTAACGTTTATTTGTCATTTTTTAGTCTCGCGGTCAAACAATATGGGTCAGAGTGCGTTTTTCATACTAAAGAGGCTATTTCGAAGCCTTGTTTCCTCGCCAGGAGATGCTTTTAGTGAAATCTGATGACGGATACTCCCAGCATCGATACAGGACTTCCAGAGAGCCTAGGATACCCAACTGATAGAATCTGCGCTTAACGCCGGAATTGTGAATGTTCAGGAAATCATCTAAAATGGCAATAAAATGTATGGAAATCCAAATGCTGACCCAAACTCTCTCGCTGAGGCGTTAACTGATTGTGCGATCAGTAAGGTATCTAAAGAACTTTTGACCTCCTCTATTGAACCTCGGAGTGTCCACCATTAAACCTCACTCAAAACAACCCCTGGCCTGATACCAAGGCTTCAAATAGCTTCGTTTGTATGAAAAACGCACTCTGACCCGTATTATTTGACCGCTAGAGTATTATTTAGTCTGATGCAATAGAGTAACGACGCTTTTTCGCCGGTTTTTCGGTTAAATGGTACTCTATATCCTTCCTCTGGACTCAAACCATCTCATTTCAAATTATCATTTTCAAAGTTCATTGAAATCTGCCAAGCGGTTAGGCCGTGACAGCGTAACAGAGTTTCACATTCATAATATCAGTATTGATAACATATTCTGCATGTAATAGCCAATAAAATGATAATTATGAAATCAAATTAAACCAAATGTATATTTTGTCCACACAGGAAGATGAATACAGTAAAAGAGGCAAGATAAAGATCAAGACTAGAACCTAGAAAAAAAATAGAGAGGAATGGCGGTCGCGTCACCGACAATAGCATAGTTCTTGAGTTATTAGGTATGATGATGGTAAGTAGGGTTGAACAATTCAAAACAAACTCACCTGTTCTTTACCATCTTCTTCAACCTCATCCAGAACCCCGTCCTTGCTAGCGTCCAGCATATCCTGGTCCAAGCCCGACATGGACATGCTCGAGTCGAGGTACACGTTGTTACTGGGCACTTGGACACTCGTGACCATACTATTAAGCGTAAACAAACTAGGATCATTCAGCAGATGCAGGTTATTAGAAACATCCCATTTGTGCCCTTGGGACATAATAACCTCAGAGCAAGAATGGTCATTATCACAGTATGTCTTTTGATCTTTATCATTAGACACTAAGAAGGAATTCTCATGTCGAAGTATTGAAAACCATTTGCCTTCTAGCATCTTTGTATACAAATATTTGTGGGCATCCTCCGGCTCCATGATCTCCTGTTTAACTTCTACCACTTTCTCTTCTTTCACTTCTTCTGCTTTTTTGGCGGCGTCGAGCTGGGAGGAGACCGCTTCGGCCATTTTTCTTAATTCTTCTAGGTTGTTGACTAGTTGTTGCTCCTTGGATTCCTCAGTCTCTTCTTTTTCGGAGATCTCTTTTTTGACCACGTTCTCGACTTTGACGATTTCCTGTTAATTATTAGACGTTTTAGAATAATTTTAACACTGCACCGAGCGTCCAGTGGCACCCTCAATACTGTTATTGGATTTTCTAATGAACTAAAATACGGGATCCTATCATTTCACAACCAACGTTTCACAAACATTATATTATTATACATTTATTTCAGGACCATCGTGTAGAATCCTATAGGTTAGGTTAGGTTAGTGTTATAAACATCCTAAAATATTTGTAGTTACAGAAAAAAAGCGTGTTGGCAAATGAATAGGTTGCGAAACGATGCATTTGTCAAAGATCTTTCGGAGAAAAGGCAGAAATAAATCCCGAATTATTTACAGTTTCGGAATAAAACTTAGGTTATCAAATGATATGTTTGTGTAATGAATCATTTGTGAAGCTTTGGTTATGAAATAATAGCATCCCCGTTTTGAGGAGTACGTATCATAATATATAAAGTTCAAAATGCATAATGGTCATAATTCATAATGGCTTTTTTTTCTGTAACTGTAAACTATTTAGGATTATTATAAAACAAACCTAACCTGGGGTCTATACAATAGCTTTATAAAAATCCTGAAAAGTTTACGGTTTCAGAAATGAAACCATTATAAATTATGAACATTATGTATTATGAACCATTATGTATTTTGAACTTTATATAATTATTTTTGAGATATGAACGCGTCTCGGCAGTATTGGACCGCTTGCAGCCCCGTCACCTGCGGCTTGTCGACGGCCTCGGGCTGCGCGGCCCGCAGCGGCGCGTGCGTGGGTTTCTGCACGAGGAACGCGGTGGGGATGGAGTCCTCTATGTCCAGCATTTCCTCCTCGTGCGTCTGTTGCTGCTGGATGTACTTCTCTTCCATCTTTATCGATCCTGATCATCAACAACACAAGCTTAATACTAGAAGCTCGCAACCTTGTACTAATTTTCTTTTCGTTGGAAGCTAATTTTTAAAAGATCCTTTTTTAAATTCAAATTCAATAATTTATTGCGTATAACAATACACAAACATTAATAGGCAAACTTGTGACACCCTGAAAGGGCACAGCATCACGAGAGAGCTAGCTATATTAATATAAAGAGTAATTTACGACTACGTTAGAATACTTAAATAATATTTTCACTTTAAACTATGATATGTTTTCTAAGTATTTATTTATTTAGTTTAGGAGGACTTACAGACTAAAACAGGAAAATAAGAATTAATCTGCCAACTTTGACGACACGTTGGCCTAGTTGGTAGTGACTAGTGACCCTGCCTCTGAAGCCAGCAGTCCTATACTCAAATCCCAGTGAGAGCAGATATTTGTGTGATGCGCGAAATTTTGTTCCCGAGTCTTGGATGTTTTCTATGTATTTAATTTCTCTATATAAGTATGTTTATCGTTGTCCAGTACCCATAGCACAAGATGAGAGCTTAGTTTGGGACTAGATCAATTTGTGTGACACTGTCCCCATGTTACAAAATTATATTATTTTAAGTATATATTTCTCTATATAAGTAACTTTATAGTTGTCTTGGTACCCATAGTACAAGCCTAGAGCTAAGTTCGGAACTAGGTCAATTTGTGTGATATTGTCCTGTGCTATGTATTGATTTAACTAACTAACTACTGCACTCAGGGTACCCAAGGAACATTCCTTCCAAAACTTAAGTCCCTAGGTCCAGCTGTTTAGGCACGTCGACTGTCAGTTAGCATATTAACTAAAATAAGACAATTCAAGAAATAAATAACGTAATGAGACGTAACGAGTTAGTACCTAAACTTATGTGAAGAGAGGACCAGTGCCTTTTAAGGCTACCTACCATCTCAGCGACGACGGTCAAAATGGGCTAATATTAACAACATACCTTCAACCTTGCACGCGCCGTGTTTAACATTCGGCTCATACTTGATGATCTGGGTGTGGTCGCTGAGATTGAGCTCGGACTTGATGTTCTTGAGCTCCAGCTCGCTCTTGAGAGCCTCCTCCTTCTGAGCTTCTGATACTAAGTCGGGCTGGGCTGACGCCGGGACGGAAACTTTCCGCTCTTTTACGACTGAAACATTTAGAATATTTCAGTTTGCTACCATGACGGTTAATCAAGTGATATATTAAACTAAAGAAGAAATGCGTTGAAAATTAAAAGTATATAGAAACTTATAGTTATTTATTACAACACAAAGAAAAAAATTAATAAATAAAAAAAACTTAGTACCTACTCGTTTTGTACTTTATTGTAATTTTAGTTCAATAAACTTTTATTTTATTTTAATATTTATTTTTAAGGTGTTCCCCCGTGTGGTTGCCGGGTTAGAATAGTGCCACTCCATGTCTTCCCGTGGATGTCGTGAGAGGCGACTAAGGGAATAAAGGCTTGTAGTACTGTTAGGCGATGGGCTTGCAACCTGTCACTAATACACTAGTAAACATTTTAGCCTGAATGCAAAATGTGGTTACAGATTATCAACAAGTTTAGAGTTGTTGGTATTCTGTTGCTCTGCCTACCCCACTCTGGGAATAAAGGCGTGACGTTATGTATGTATTTTTAAGGTGTATCTATATTAATATCTACAATTGACATTAATGACGTAACGTACAAAACTAGATTTTTGTTTGAGACTAGGTCAATGTTGTGTGAGATTGTCCCCTAACATGACTGAATGTAACAGCAAGTAACCTCTGGTGGCGGGCGGGAGCTCGGCGCGCCGCTCGAGCGCGTCCTGCAGCGCGAGGATCTCGGGCTGCGCCGACTCCAGCGCCTCCACGAACACGCCGCCGCACTTGCCCAGCGACCAGTACCGCCGCCAGTACCTGGAGGGGAGATATAGCTTTACATCATAGCCGGGCACCGTTAATCAAACAGTTAACTTCGTTAATCGCTAATCCATTACCAGAAAAGTTCTTCGTTAAACGTTAAAGCGTTACATCTCGGAAGATTTAACGCAAGGTTAACCTTAATCGTTAATCCGTTAACACGTGATAATTATGCATTTTTATAACGTTGCGTTAGTGATCTACTTATAAAAACTATTGATGAAAAAAGGTGTATAATTAAAGCGTGTAATTTAGTCATCTGGCATAATGTGGATATTCCCATCCATGAACATTCTCGTCTGAAAGCGAGTCAGAACGTTATTCGAGGCGCGGCGCGGTGCGTACAGTAGGTATCCATTTTAGGAAATAGTAGGTTCCGGTACCGACTTGTTAATGCGTTACACGAAATGAGAACTTCGTTAATTAACGATTAACGAGTTAATGCCCAGCTATGGTCAACATTCATAGTAAACTATTGCAGAAACAAAGTGTGTACATTATGCTTTACTCCAACAATGCGTGAAAATATAACACAATTGTTAATAATATTTAACAATTAAGACTCGTCCCAAAATTGACGGAGTTGCTGTGACTGCTGCTCAGACTGACGTAACAGCTTCTCTAGTTTGCGGCACTACTCTTAGATGAAGTTTTCTCGCTCTAACGGGGTGATGTTTCTGGGCTACAGAAAGAGACAGTCTAAACTGACCTGTCCTGCCCGTAGCACGTAGCTCGCAGCGCGTGGGAGCCGGACGCGAGTTGCTGCGACTGCTGTTCAGACTGACGTAACAGCTTCTCTAGTTTGCGGGCCAGCTCTTCAGATGATAGATTTTTGTCCTCGTCCTGGAAACAAATTATTTGGTATTAGTAACTACAACAAAACGGAAAACAAGAAGCTTGAGCAGTAAGCAGTTTGGACGCCTAGTGACGGATCCGGGCCAAAATTTTGTATACATACATACATACATAACATCACGCTTTTATTCCCAGAGTGGGGTAAGCAGAGCTACAGAAATACCAACAACTGTAAAAATAATTGTTTATAATTCTGTAACCACATTTTGCACAAATAGTCTGAAAAGTTTACTAGTGTATTAGTGACAGGTTGCAAGCCCATCGCCTAACAGTACTACAAGCCCTTATCCCCTTAGTCGCCTCTTACGACATCCACGGGTAGACATGGAGTGGCGCTATTCTAACACGGCAACCGCACGCGATAAATTTTGGATATCTTTTGTAAAAAAGAAACCTTTTCTTTTTATGCTACAAATCGTAATCTGAAGAGACTAGAACGTGGGTATTAGTAGTAAGGGTTAAGAATGTTGACGGGAAAAATGTGTAAACGTTATTTAACAAAATGGCTAACGGAGAAATGTTTTTACAGTGTCAAAGATTACTTAAGAGCTTAAATAAGTATATCGTCTAAAATATTATGTAAAATTGATGAAGTTTGTGACTACCATTTAACTTTTTTATTAGTAACCATTAGTAATAAGATGAAAAAAATCTATGACATTAAAATGTTTGCTATCAGTTCTCAGCAACTTGGAAATAAAAAAATAACTGACCTCTTCAGGTTGCGTCCCTTCACTCTCTAAATCACTCAAATTGGCATCGCAGTCTCCCATCACACTGTCCTTATCGACCTTGTTGTCTGGCGGGGAACATTCGTCCTTATTATTGTTCATCAGCTCTTTGCTCTTTATAGCGTTGGGCACATCCTTTAAGGGCGATAGTTCTTTGTCGCTTTCTTCTTTATACGGCGACGGCGGTATTTCGGGCGTGGATTCTTTCTCACGGTCTTCTTTGAGATCTTTCTCGGATGTTGCATGCTCTGTGAAACCAAATAAAAGGTTATTTAATGAGGATAGGCCAAATTGGTGATCTTTTTTTTTTTTAAATAGATACAATAATATAAATAAAGAGGATAGACTAATTAACAAATAGTACATACATCCGAGAAGTCAATAAGATGTAAAAGAAAACTGGGCCTGTATCCTACAGCGTAATAACGATATCGCGTTTGACGTGTTTTAGAATCGTTTATGTAAGTCACCATTATTGTAAATGACTTAAGAGTTATCAAAACGATGACAATACGGAAATACATCAAAGACGATATCGTTATTACCGTGTAGAAAAGAGGAGGTTTACAAAATACATACATAGATAACAAATTACAGTACCACATATAGTACGAATTTTATAAAATGTCGGAATCCTAATACATTCTCTCAAGTGAATTTTGACCTAATTGCCATCACCATGTAGGTCGGAATTCAATTAAGAGACTGTACTAGGGATTCCGACATTTTATAAAATTCCTACTATACGTAGAGAGCAATTAATCGCTCATATTTAACGTATTGATTTAGCTATAACTTCTTTAACAGAACAGACAACAGCCAACAACAACCGACCGTCTGTCTGTCTATGTCAGTATTTTTATTCCTATTTGATTGTCATTTTGTCACGAATAAATGTTGTTTCTATCTTTGTTTTCTTTGACACTTAAAAGGTCCAACCGATTTTAGTCAAAATGCTGAATGAACGCGCGTTTCGATGCAGTAGCGATGCCAACTCCGTAAGTATAAGGCCGTTAGTCCACCGCCGCCGTCAACGACACGATAACGATAACGAGATGACGGCGCCGAACTAGCGGCACATACATTGACGACGGCCGCCTTCCACCGCACACCCGCCGCCCGAGCGACGTCATCCCGGCCAACCATTTTTTAGAGTAGATCGTCGCTCCCGCTAGAACTCGGCCCGATATTGAGACGGGCCAATGAACCGGAAATACAAAACACGTTTGAACTTGTCCACCGCCGTCGTCAATGACACGACACCTATAGCGAGATGACTTAACCACCGATATCGTCGCGATGGACAAACAATCGCCGTTACGATAACGGCCATAAAAATATCGCTATCGTTGTCGTGTCGTTGACAGCGTGCGGTGGACAAACCGCTTATAGTAGATGTACAACAAGGGCATACAACAAACCATTTAATCTAAGACTTTTGGTATCCATTCGAGCCTTAACTATCCAGCTAGGCGAGGCTGGATAATTAACTCGAGGATAAAATGGGTTTTAATACTGAGTTACACACTCTGCTTTTCACTTCGATTACGAGGAAATAAAGCAGCAGTAATCTAAAAAAACTTTTTCTTGGATTTAAGCGGCTGTTCAGTAAATTATTTTTCATTTATTTCCATTAGTGTGTTAGGTGTGAGCATTATTTCCTTTTCACTTGACGACATTTTAATTTGAATTCCGTAACACAACAAGTTTTGCAAAGTAAACAACCAAGTAATTAATATATTTTTTTTTAATTTTTGCATGAAACTTTTTACGAAGCTCGAACGCATGCCAAGCCATACGTTGATTTTGTAATGTAGTTTTTTATAATGCTTGTTTTTAATAGTTTTTTTTTTATTAGATGCAACATAGAAGGCAAGTGAATGTATTAAAAAAATAAGTTTGTTCGGTGCAGTCACCTCGTCTGTCTGGCTGTAGAGCTTCAGTGTCTTAGTCTAGATGACGCCAACATTTTATGCACTAGTGCATAAAATGCGATTTTACACAGCCTATACCCAGCATAAAGGCGGACTTTACGAGCATGAGAAGTGAAAAGGATATTATATAGTGTTGGTCGCTCACCGTCGTCGTGGTGGTAGGAGCTGCTCTCCTCGACGAGCCGCTGCATCCGCTCCAGCGCCAGCAGCTGCTGCCGCTCGGCCTGCTCGGCGCGCAGCTTGCGCTGGTGCAGCACGCGCACTCTGCACACACAACAACAGCTATGTACTGGAGGAACTTTTTTAGCCCTTGTATTATTAACAGAGCTCGGCACGGGGTCAGCTGATTTTAAACTTTTGCATAACATGGACATACCTTGTTATTAAATGGCGGATGTAATGTTATTTAGTAACGAATTAAATTATTTCTGCTACGATCTTAACGTCACCATCAAAACTAATTTATTTTAGTGGCAAGCTTTTTTAGCAAACCTCTTTAAATAATATGTATAATCCAAATGCTACCTACTATGAAAGTTATTCAAGTGACATGATATCAAAGATATTAAACTCAAGAAAAAGTGTCCAAAATTGAAAAAAAAATAAAAGTTATTTACTACAAAGGTATTTTTCAAAGAAATTGTACCTTATTAAGGACTGATGTGAGTAACAAAAATTAGTCGTCCATTTATATAGTTAATTTTCGTTACTCACATGTAAATGTTACCGTAACTTAATTTCAGTCCTTTAGAATAAAATTTAGAATAAATAAAAAACTTAGTACCTACTCGTTTTGTACATAAGTAATGCATTAACATTATAGTTTAGTAGTAATTAGAAAAGTTTTATTTCCTTTTAATATTTATTTTTAAGATATGTCTATATTAATATCTACAATTAACATTAATGACGTAAGAATGCCAAGCTCTGATAATTAAACCGCGATTAGAATGGGATTCGAAAGCACCGTTAGCACAGTACAGTACTCAAAAGATATAATTAATAAATATAATCATGATTCAATCTATGATATCCTCTTGAGGCCCACCATACTACAATCCGGTAGATTTTTGTTAGTAGGAATTTGAATCTACCAGAAAGGAAATAAAGTTCAATTACCTTTGCACCTAAATGTTTTTTTCAATTTTGAAACAAATAAATATGAACTTTATGAGACTTGAAATAAAGTTTAAATTGAAATGCCTGGATTATGTACTTTCTATAGCACACCGGGTTTTACGAGGATGTCTTTAAAAGTACTTTATCCTCCTAAGGCCTAACAAACTACAAACAGAAAGTTTTTTGAGAATAGGAATTTGTACCAAGACGCTGGCGGCGTTTTCGCTGACTTTTTGACTATGCTAACACTTACTTCCGTATCTTCATGTCCAAGAGGTACCGCTCCTTCTTCAGCTGGTTCAGGTGTTCGAGGGAGCCATCGATCTGACGCAGAACCGCCTTGTTCTGGAGTAGCTCGTCGCAGAGGAACGCCAGGATCTTGGCTTTCGTCGTCGCGTTCAGGGCCAGGAATGGCTTATCGCGGAGGGCCTCTGGAAGAATAAATTTACCATAGAATGAAAGAAAGAAAAACATTTATTCACAAAAAGAAATACCCACAAAAATAATGTAGTCACGAAATGGTAATTCCGTTGAAACCATCAGGTGAAGCCGCGGAAGGTTAACACAAAAATAATAGTTTAAAGATGAAAATAAATTATAGCTCAAAAAAGAAAAAGAAAAGAAACATATGGAGAAAGTTTTGCAATATTAAGATTGACAAATATCGTACTAGTAAATAAGGTGGTTGCCGGGTTAGAATAGTGCCACTCCATGTCTTCCCGGGGATGTCGTAAGAGGCGACTAAGGGAATGAGGGCTTCTAGTACTGTTAGGCGATGGGCTCGCAACCTGTCACTAATACACTGGTAAACATCTTAGCCTGTTTGTGCAAAATGTGGTTACAGAATTGCCAACAACTCTTGTTGTAGTTGTTGGTATTTCTGTAGCTCTGCCTACCCCACTCTTGGAATGAAGGCGTGATAGTATGTATGTATGTAAATAAGGTTAGGTTAGGTTAGGTTTGTTTTACAAACATCCTAAAATCAGAACGGTTTCAGTAAAATTCACTTTATGAGTTGCGATGATTATGAATTATGAATTATAAACAAAAAATTGGAGTAAAAATTGGGAGTCAATATGGAACCCACACGGAGTCCTAACCTAACCTAGCCTTATCTACACGTTAGACATTTTATAAATTGTGAAAGCTTCACAGTTCCAGCCATATAAAAATTATGACGCTCAATAAGTATGAAAAGAAAGACAATATCCTCGTGAGACATAATCAAGACAATTTAGTTTAAACTATATTTGACGACACGCTAGCCTAGTTGGTAGTGTGATAAGCATGAGTATTTTTTCCCGAGTCTTGGATGTTTTCTATGTATTTAAGTATGTTTTTTATGGCATTGAGAAGGCAAACGAGCACACAGGCCACCTGATGGTAAGTGGAGACTGTGACCCATAGACATTCGCATTCAATGCCTCTATGCTAGTTATTCCACCGGCTGTCTTATCCCCAAACCGGAACACAACAATGCGAACACTACTGTTTGGCGGTAGGTTATCGGATAAGATGGTGGTAGCGATCCGGACGGACCCTGCACAAGGTCCTAACACCCGCAAAAGTTTCTCTATATAAGTATGTTTATCGTTGTTTAGTACCCATAGTACAAGCCTAGAGCTTAGTTTGGGACTAGGTCAATTTGTGTGACATTGTCCTGTGTGATATTTATTTATATATTTATATTTTAACGAGTCTAAGGGTCATTTTTATTTCTATCTATATTGAAAAAGGCATTTAAGAGCAAAGGTAATTGAACTTTATTTCTTTGGTGTTAAGATTCAAAATCTCCTTGTTTGTATTATGGTAGACCTCAAGGCATGGCCAAAAGAAAATACGAAGCGTCCGTTCGGGGTGTACTAACCTGACAGCTTGTACGTGTTATTGTTGTGTAGATGTTCGTAGTAGGCCCCATTCTTAGTCGTCGCGCAGGTGGCGAGTATTTCCGCGTCCGTCTGGTGGTGGTCCGCCACGCGCCGTTCTCGCTCTCGCTCCGCTGTTAGACCTGAGACAAACATAGTTTTCACAACACTGCAACGTAACTGGCAGCTTATTTATACGTGACAGTATTTTTTTTTTTTGAAGATACAATCGTATGTTGAATGCTCTAATTACAGGGTGGCCAATGTAGATCGCTCGGTATGGGCGAGTCTGAAACTATAAGACATACAAAGAACTGTTCTTAGGCACCATGTCATCGATTTTAGTGACAAGAAAAACTGCATTCATAGATAAAAAAAAAACAAAGTACTCGGTTCGGGAATTGAAACCGGTAGTTTAGAAAAATAAAACGTACATTATTTCTATTTAGATATCGATTATGTAGGTCTTCAGCAGTTGTTACTTTGAAACAAATATGCAGCGTTTTAGGGTTGATAATCCATTGAAAACTCAAAGTAGCTGCTATTTTTAGGGTTCCGTACCCAAAGGGTAAAAATGGGACCCTATTATTAAGGCTCCACGTCCGTCTGTCTGTCTGTCACCAGGCTGTATCTCATGAACCGTTATAGCTAGACAGTTGAAATTTTCACAGATGATGTATTTCTTAAATAAATATTTAAGTCCCCTCCCATAAAAAAAACTTTTTTTTCCGCTTTTTATAATGGCAACAGGTAAACGCTTGAAATAAATATTCAGATAAAAATACATCTATTACAATAAAATAGATATTTAAACACGCCACCCTATGGTAAGTGGAATCTGAGACCCTATGACTGGTATGTTAAAGGTTAATTTATTAAATCATCTCACCTGTAAGCATCTTAACTTCGCCGGTGGCGTTGGCGTACAGGAAGATACGCAGCACCTCGCTCATGTTGTGGTGCGTGACTTCCCGCAGCCCTTGGCCTAGTATCGTCGTGAAACGGCCTGGGTGGGGGATTCCAGGGTCCTCTGAAAAAAAAAAAAAAAAAAAATTGAGACATACGAGCAATCAAACCACGTGATGGGCGGTGGCCTTTAGGACCCATTGACATTTGCGATCTGAGGATTAAAACAGGGCAAGAGCCAGTCAGACCATGCTCAGTGTAGGGTTCCGAAGCAGTTAAGTACTACAAACATAAAAAACAAACAACTGATAACTAATTTTCTATTTAAAGTCATTTGGTTATCTTAGATGATTTTAGTAGGTATAAACACTTTAATCGTCTGTATCTCAAGAACCAATGATGTCTAATTAATCGTGATAGTTTTCCGTTTAAATTCGTTATATGCGCTTACATTTAAGTTTTTTTTTCTGATTTTTAGTACTTATAGTTTTGGCTGTAGGGGATGGGGGAGGACACATGAGTCTAACAAAAAATAGTGATATAAAGCTTAATATTTCATAAACGATCCCTTAATCGAAAAAATATGATTACAAACCCGTAACATTTTTGAAAGACCTATCCAACGACACCCCACACTATAGGGTAGACGAGAAAAAAAATACATCACCACGTTAAGTGTAGGGGAGACACAGCAAAAAATATATTTTTCAAGATATTATTTTACCACTTTCTTGGCGTGACTAATATGTATAATCATGCTAAATTGCAGCTTTTTAGTACTAAGAGTCTCTGCGATAGGATGCGGACGGACGGACGGACGGACGGACATGGCAAAACTATAAGGGTTCCTAGTTTGACTAAGGAACCATAAAAATGGGACTTGACAGAAGCGCGTAGGATAAACCCCATGTGCTGCATGTGCAAGTGCCAGTGTAGGATGAGAATTAGAAGCCCTGCATTGTCCATTGACGGCTGTAAAACTGCCCTGATGCAGAAGAATGTTTTTTTTATGATGAAGAGATGGGCCACGAGCACTCAGGCCACCTGATGGTAAGTGGAATCTGAGACCCATAGATACTTGAATTCTCTAGACTATAACCTTAAGACTGCAATCCTAAGAACTCAAATGCGTTGCCAACGCTGAGGATTAAGATGGAATGCCTCTAACCGGTTGTCTTATTCCCACGCCGGAACACAACAATGCGAATGCTGCTTGGCGGTTGGTTAATGGATAAGATGCTGGTAGCGACCCTGCACAGGGTCCTACCACCACTGTCAGTGTCATGGGCCTCCTAGACTATACAGGGTGGAAAGTTGAGATAGGGCAGTAAAGGCAGTTACTACATCCCTCGCTGCTACGCGAAAATGCTCTTAGGAGATCATAACAACCTTTTTAAGTGATGAAAATCGACGTTCACAGATTTATGATAAAATGTACAATCAGCGAAAAAATCGTCAATTTGTTTTTTTTTATTGCCCATCGGTCCTTTTTCTGTCATGGATTAAAACACTCTTAGAGACCAACTAAGGTACGAGTACTAGAACACCCACAAATCAAATAAATCATTTTCCATCACAGCGGAAATACTGTCTTTAAAACCTGCCGACACCTGTGTTGACAAAACAAATATATTTTGATCTGATTCGGATTTGAAGATACACTGATACACGCGTTAAACAGAGCACCCTACTGTCTGTTTGCGTCGGTTAATAAACCCTATTAAGAACAGCCGTGGTCCTGATGAAGGATGACAAACATTAATGATTTAAATGATTGATTGATGGACTCACCGATGGCGGCGATGAGCAGCTGTCCGAGCACGCGGACAAACTCCTCCTCCACGTCCGCGGAGTACTCGGAGAGGAGCGCGCTCTGGAACACGTCCAGGGTCGGCGCCGCTTCTGGAAAACATGAGAAACCATTAGATCACATGGGAAAATATGGCATAGAGTCTGGGGGCGTTTGAGATGTGGCGCTGGAAAAGGATGAAAGGCGGACCCCTAAAAACGACGGAGATGGTATCATAAACAAGTATTTTACAGTTGTTGGTATTTCTGTAGCTCTGCCTACCCCACTCTGGGAATTTAGGCGTGATGTGATGTATGTCAAAGACGTATCGGTGAAACTTTAGTCCACGCCTATTCCCATGACAACGGAATGGAGATGGAGGAATAACGTAATGTCCCTAACGGACACGTTTATTTATCCCTCAAATCTTCAACACTCACCAAGCCCGAGCGTGGGTCCGAAGTTGTGCAGGAACTCGAAAACCTGGAGCAGGTCCGCCATCGCCTGGCCCGGCAGCTTGAGCCCTGGGATCCGGTTGAGGGTCGGCAGGGGCTTGTGGTCAGACAGCGTCGAGTCTTCTTGTGGTCGCCTGATAGTACATACAAATGGATAAAGTATGTTTTTTGCGCTAGAGTAAAATGACATCTATAACATACTCTTTTTTATGTTAAGGTGAAGGCAGAGGCACTAAGATGGAATGCCTCTATGCTAGTAATTTCACCGGTTGTCTTATCCCCACACCGGAACACAACAATGCGATTACTGTTGCTTGGCGGGTGGTTTATGGATAAGATTGTGGTAGCAATCCGGACGGACCCTACACAGGGTCCGACCACCACTGAAATACTTACATTATAAATGCGGAAGTATCTGTTTGATGGTTCCGCTTTCCCAGGTAAATTGATTTAATCGCAATTTGGTATAAAGATAGCATAAACAATTAAATGCATTTTTTTGTAACTTTGCATTCTCTCCCGAAAAAAAGACAGGATAATGGACAGCTCCCGGGAAATGGACAATGTCTAGTAAGCAGAAGTGAAACACAGAAGGATAACTCCGAACTAACATTAAGGCTTATTTAAGCTACTTAAGGGTTCTTAAGCTATAGACCTCTTTGTACACCAAATTGGTACTAAGTGGGTACTAATGGTGCTTAGTGGGTACTACTAATACTAAGTGAGCTACTGTTCTGTTCATACCTTAGTTCAGCCAGCAGTTCCATCTCTTTCTTTCTCTGCTGCAACTTCTTCTCCTTAGCTAATAATCTGTCGAGCAGGTTCTGGTGTTTCCGTCTCTCTCGCTCCTCCCACCGCCGCCTCGCGTCCAGTTGCCGGACGAACGTGGTGTGCTGTCGTCGTCTCTCTCGCTCCTGGGGAAAACATTCAAATTTAGCTGATGTTTCTTTTGATATCTCGCAATCATAATAAAATGAAGGTTGCCTTGTATCCTGCTGTTCTAGAAGGCTCTATTTGACAGCTGTCAGCTCAAAACAAAATATACGTGTTTGAGGTTACATTTTGTACTGCGTTAACCTGTAAGTAAGTCGTTGTTATAGCATGTTATGGTCTAACTTGTCTAAATATATGATACCATTGTAGATATGAAGTCAATCGTGACACATCACCAGTGATCGTACTTTTTCCAGCGTTTTTGGTGCGTTGACGTCAAATGACACACGACAGCGACCTAGGGTTGTCGACGTGTATAATATGATTGACGTTTAAAATTATGTACTTAATATTATGTTGTCATTGAAAATAAAACACTTTTTTTGTACTTAATCAGTTATTATAATTGTGTATAACATTTATTAATGTAACCCAAAATTCCTCAAATTTTTCGGAGGGCATGCTGACGATTAGTTTTCGTAATTTTGATTGCCCTGTCGAACAACAGCAATCAGGTTGTTTATTTTCTGAAAATAAAAGTAATGGTTTGATTCAGATATCGACACGACACGTTGGCCTAGTTGGGAGTAACCCTGCCTCTGGAGCCAGCGGTCCCGGGTTCAAATCCCGGTAAGGGCAGATATTTGTGTGATGAGCACGAGTATTTGTTCCTGAGTCTTGGATGTTTTCTATGTATTTAAGTATTTATTTCTCTATCTAAGTATGTTTATCGTTGTCTAGTACCCATAGTACAAGCCTAGAGCTTAATTTGGGACTAGGTCAATTTGTGTGACATTGTCCTGTGATAGATATAGTCGATAGATGATGGTAGAGTTACTATTGAATTTAGATTACTTGGAATTAAGTAACCGAGAAATTGTAAAATGCAACATGTTAAAATGTACAGTCTGTCTATGAACTTATTGCTAAATTACCTTGGACATTTTTATGTTGATATTTTCGAAACACCCCTACGACTTCGTCCCAACAATCATCAAATTTCAAAACGTGAACTTGTTTGAGCATAATCCTTAAACACCTTTCTCGAAAATTAGAAAGCAGGAACATATATTATATAAATTATGAACATATATATTTCATTATGCATATTGGGTTTACATGTTCTAATAATACTTTCTGTAGGTATTTCCGATTTTTTTAATACGCTATTTGATTCTTGGTTCAAACAATTTAATATTGGGCTCTACTGACAACCCTAGCACCGCACCAAAAATGCTGGAAAAAGTACGATCACTGCACATCACCCATGAAGCTTCTGAATGTTGATAATGTTGGCAAAACAATACTCAACTTACTTGTTGTGTGTAAAGAAATATTAATAAGTGCATTTTTTTACTGCTAACAATATTATCAACATTAAAAAAGTTCATGATTGTGCTATGCTAGGTTTGACTTCCCATCTTTCGGAATTGGAATCTAACAGCAAGGAAATAAGGTTCAATTACCTTTGCTCTTGAACGCCTTTTTAATGTTCAACAAAAATGAACTTTACGCTAGTTATAATAAAGTTAAAACTGAATTGGCTTGATTATGTTCCTCCTACTATTAACACCTGTCTTACGAGGTCTTACGAGGCTATAGTTACTTGTTACCAGTTTTTCATTCTATTTAAATTAAAAGAGATTCATTAGTTTTTTTATTTGTCAAATAAGGCGCTAAATCGCTGCTTTAATACAAAAGCGCCACAAATCAAAAACAAATACAATTAGATTTAAAACTTTAAGTACATAGCGTTCTGAATTTAAATGCAACAAAGATTCATTTTGATTTGTGGCGCTTTTGTATTAAAGCAACGAAATGTGCATCGAGCTTTCAACCCTTGGATGTAAAGTCCATACCAACTGACTTGTCTTATTAAGTAAACATTTCTATAACCTCAAAATGCATCGTTTTTAGCTTAAACGGCCCTTTTTCTGGTGAACAAATCAACTAGAGACCAAATGTTGCACACTATTTTCCTGATTAAAATCATCTTCATGGATGGTTTTTTTTAATGTCAAAATTGTAATTTTAGGCAAAAAGGGAGCATTTTGAGGTAGTACTTATACTCCATATCAGTTGGTATGGAGTATAAGTACTAGGCTTAAGGATGCTAATTCACTGAAGCGAAACAGAACTGAACGGAGGAATCCACAAATAATCTGATTGGTTGAAACGGGTTCCGCAACAATTTGATTGGGTCCTTTTTAAATAGAAAGATAAATCTAACGTAATTGATGATACTTGCATTGTCGAAATAATTAACATAATATATATATTGCGTAAGCGAATACAATAAGTAATATGTTTACGTTGAAATTAAATATCATGGGGTTACAATGACATAGCTAAGCAATTCACTTTAGGATGAGTGTGAGGGACAGAGCTATAGCAGTTACACAGCTGTCTCCCTCTCACCGTAAACGGAAATGCATAACTATGTAGTAACCCATTAGGTCTCATATTTTCGTTTTTAAACAAAAGAACAAAACAGACCAACATTAATAATCATTAGCAAACAGGACTTTTTCACTATCGGTCTTTTTCCAGGTCACTACTAAACTTCCCATAGCAATAGAATAAAAAAAACCCGCATTACACTCATATCAAGCTCCCTATCACCATTGACCATGCTTTAGTATAAATAAGCGAGAAAACAAAAGACAATAGTGGCGCTAGTATCTAACACGACACAATTGTATAGAAAAAATTGAACCATTTTAAACCACCACGTGTCTTTTATTTGGTCGTATAATGTTAGTACATGCTTAAGTAATGTTATTTACCTCCGTTATATACTTTTGCTGCGTCCGCGGAGACAGCGTCGGAAAACAAAACATACACACATAAACACAAACACACATAGTTAACACAATTATCATACATGTTAAAATCCGAGGTTTATCTTTATCATCCTGATACTATTTAAATAATAACAATGATTATACGTAAAACCGATTTTCTATGAAAATAACATATTTCTGTAATGTTTGGAACATAATAAATCCTCAGTTTTTAATACGAAATATAGTAACACAAACAGTTAAATTAATTACCATATTTATACATTTATCAATCATTAACTGGCTTCTAATAGGTATTAGATTTTTTTTTTAATTTCAATATCGAAAAACATTTGATGTAATTAATTACTCTCAAACATTATTGTATCAAATTGAAATACCATTTATTTCATCAACTGTATAACTAACTTCATACAAATAGTCGAAAAGTGGTAAAGGAGTTTCTTGGTCGACCATACATACAATACGAATGTCCTCATTAAAACATAACTACCACTCAGAAGCCAGTTAATATTGAACTTAATTCACACACAGTTAAGTCCCATTCCCCCGTTTACCTGTTCTTTAAGCAGCATAGTTTGATGCCGCTTCAATTCCTTCTCCTGAAACAAATGCTCCGTGTAAGCGGAGTAGCACACACACACGCGCGCACACACACACACACATACACGACTACTGCCCAAAACTGTACCTTATTACTGATAAAAGAAGGTAGAAATTTGTGTAGCAAAAAAGTGTAGTTAGCGCCCTTTTATCAAAGAATCTTATTTTTGTACGTTTTAACATGTTATCTTCTTTGTAAGGTTGTCTTACAGAGGTCGCTATTTAGCGATAAGACCGCTCGTTGAATGGCTTTGTAACATTTCTTCTATATTACATTCCGTAGTGTTCAACAAAGAATATTTGTGTTTTATTGTATTGTATAATACAATACTAAGATAAGCAAAGATAACACAAGAATGGTGTTACTGTGTACGTTAGTGCCACAGTTCTATAGGGAATTAGATTAATTTTGAAACACGACGCGTTTTATTCATTTAGGGTATTACAATTCATTTGTTTATGTATTAACCATTACAACACAACCACATTAAAGCTCGGTAAAACCATAAGAATAAATACTATTAGAAGGGTAACTTCATCCCCACCACCCTCGCTCCCGCGTGGCCTGTCAACAATCCAAGACTACTTATCGCAGCAAACGCTAGCGGGTTGCCACTCAGAATCGGCGCTTGAAGTAACGTGCAACAATATTTCAAATGAAGCTCTCAAAGGCGCCACTGTTACGCAAACTGTGGTTTTACCATACTAAATTATTAGTTCTGTGCTTTACGATAACTGTAGGACGATATCAACGAAGTTTAAATCTTTATTTATTATTTGTAACATAAACATTAAGTAAAGAGCGTAAGAATTAAATAAATACATTATTTACTAGTGTACTTTTGTTTAGATTTAACAATACTTGTTTTAAAACACTATATAAAAAAAATGCTATTCGCCTTTAGGATCTTGCTCTTGGTACATATTATTAGTGTTATTACGTCACTGATACGAGTACCGGATAAGCGTTTTATTTAAAACTGCACCTTTTAACTGAAAAGAGATTTGTCGAGGACACCACTGAGACGTAAAATATTTAGGGTACTTTTTATCCCACTCCGCTTGTGTAAAAAAAAGGTTATGGTTTATCGTATAGTTTTACAGGTAAGTAAACTAATTCGTTGCGGGCTCAGTTAGTTTTATTTACTTGTGACAACCCTAATTTTGCCACAGGCGAGAGAGAGGTAAGGCGGGGCGCGGGGCGCTGTAGGTTAGTTTTATATACTTGTGACAACCCTAATTTTGCCACAGGCGAGAGAGAGGTAAGGCGGGGCGGGGGGCGCTGTAGGTTAGTTTTATATACGTGTGACAACCCTAATTTTGCCACAGGCGAGAGAGAGGTAAGGCGGGGCGCGGGGCGCTGTAGGTTAGTTTTATATACTTGTGACAACCCTAATTTTGCCACAGGCGAGAGAGGTAAGGCGGGGCGCGGGGCGCTGTAGGTTAGTTTTATATACTTGTGACAACCCTAATTTTGCCACAGGCGAGAGAGAGGTAAGGCGGGGCGCGGGGCGCTGTAGGTTAGTTTTATATACTTGTGACAACCCTAATTTTGCCACAGGCGAGAGAGAGGTAAGGCGGGGCGCGGGGCGCTGTAGGTTAGTTTTATATACTTGTGACAACCCTAATTTTGCCACAGGCGAGAGAGAGGTAAGGCGGGTCGCGCGGTGCTGTAGGTAATTATTTGACGGCTTTGCTGTCAAATCCATACAACGACGCCGAAGATGCCCCTATAATAGTATTTATTCTTATGGTAAAACTCGCATCTCATCTTTAGTTTTCATTATCATTAAATTTATTTAAGTTTTTAATTAAAAAAAAAAATATCACGCCTTCATTCCCAGAGTGGGGTAGGCAGAACTACAGAAACACCAACAAATCTAAAAAGACTTGTATTTTTTTATTTAGTTTTTAATTAACTGATTTTATACGGCAGCGTCTCATTTTGCCATACACAAACCAGTCCACGTACAATAAACGTTTAATTTTCAAGATTTGCGGTCACAATTTACTAGTAAATATAATATGGTCTAAAACCACCACCAACCAAACTTCCATAAAATTACTAAATATCTAATACGTGAACGTGATAAAACTGATAAACAACCTCGTAGCAGACTACACTATTTTATTATACAAAAACTACGTCAAAGCTATCGAACTAACACATACATTCTGTTAAGGTCGCTGCACACAATATCAAAATCAATATCAATATCTAAGGTTGTCTGGAAGAGATCGCTCAGCGATAAACCCGCCTATTGTTTACCTGTGTCCTTTTAAATTGTGCTATTTCTCTGTAATGTTTGTTTGGTGTACAATAAAGTGTTTGGTATTGTATTGTATTGTAATATCAAATTAACAAACTCCAAATCTCTCCCGGAAAGAGAAACTAACTGCGATGGTCGCGAGTATTTGTTCCTTATTGTTGGTTGTTTTCTGTGTATTTAAGTATGTACTTTATTATGACCTCCTGAATTCCCAGGTTTGTTTATGGTCAAAATCAAACTTAAAAGGCACCCTATTACTAACATAATAAGGTTGCAATTACAATGTTACTAAAATAGGTCTTATGAAGGATGTAAGTATGTTTGTCGTTATCTAGTACCCATACCTAAACTGATTGTCTGTGTTCTAATATGATTACCTGAGGCCAATATCGCCAGGCCAACTGTTAGTTCGTGTTGTCCGTAGGCGTGGCGAGAGCGGGTCAGCCCTCAATACCGTCGAGGCACATCACGCTTTGACATATACACAGTTTGCGTCTTCCAAGCGAAGTTATATTTTCGTATGATATATTTTCCGTAAAAAATATTTCTGCATGCAATGGACCGCTGAATAGGTACACATTAAAATTGATACGAAACTAATTCATCTCAGAAGTGTTAAATATAACTTAGCATTACATTGGTGCGAGAGAGCTTGAAAAATTAGTAAGGCTATATTATCTTTACTTACTTGTTATGGTGTTAAAAAAACTAGCATTACTTTGATGGTCTCTCATTCCTTTTCCAATATTTTTTAAAATAAACAACAAGTATTGATTTACTCAACGAGCTCTAAACAACGATACCCATTAAGCCTACCTATGAACCTACTTATGACCTATGAAGGTCAAAAATGTTTCCCCCCCCCCCCCTTTAACTGTATCGGAACCTTCTTAAAATAATTTCTTGACAATCTGTATGGCATTGGCTCCACAAAATGCTTCAACCGTTAAAATTTGAAGACTGTAGCTACCGTTTGGTAAAACCTGTGCGACAGACGTCGGAAACGTAAATAACCGCATTTTTTTATGATAAGGAGAAGGATCTCGAGCACTCAGGCCACCTGATAGTAATTGGAATCTGAGACCCATAAACATTTAAATTCTCAAGACTATAATCACAAGATTGCAATTCTAAGACCCCAAATACGTTGCCAACCCTGAGGACTAAGATGGAATGCCTCTACGCTAGTATGCTATGTTTGGGCTCTTCCAGAACCCTAAAAAGTAGCTCACCGCGTCACAATCCACTGTATATAAAGCTTTACGGTTTTGAATATGGTGTGCTTCGACCTTAACCCAGTCAGTGTAGCCTATTCCTAAGCGATTTCAAATCAAGCTACAAACCTGCTGCCGTTTAGCATGTTCCTCGTTCTTCTGTCTCTCCAATTCCTCCTGCTTTCTCCTTTTAGCCTTCAACACGTGAACAACATCGAAAGCGGCAAATTATAATCAAACGGGACATGGAACAAAATAGAAATTGGGAGAAGATAACAAGTGGCGTCCTTTTCTAATTGCTTCAGTGTGAATAGTGTGAAATGTGCAACTGAATACGAGACGTCTTTTACAACGCGTAGTAGTGCCATACTATTTAAACATATCGACGCGTTAGCCTAGTTTTTAGTGACCCTGCCTACGAAGCTATTGGTCCCGGGTTCGATTCCCAGTATGTGCAAATATTTGTGTGATGAGCATGAGTCTATGAGCCTAGAGCTAAGCTTGGGAATAGGTCAATTTGTATCAAAAAATCCCCGATTTTTTTTTAGTTATTACAAGATATTGACACGCTTATGCTAGCTAATTGAGAACGCACGCCTTAAATGTTGTTTGTATGCTCTGACAGTTTAGTAAGTCCTATACTAATGTCTGACTCCCACCAACCAAGCCATGGAAACATTTTATTCTCAATGAAATTTCGAATAAGAATTTGAAATCACATATATACCTTTGAATAATAAACAGTGGTCGGATTTGCGGATACCATTTGCGGTATATCGAGTCGTAACGTTAATATAGATGCGACTCTAATCCCGCGATAGCGTGCGTATAAAAAAATCCGTTAGTTATACGTATTTTAATATATTTTCAATGTTTATAAATATTAAATACTAGCTTTCGCCCGCGACTTTGTATAAATCAGTTCCCGAGGGAATAGCGATATGAAAGGTAGCCTATGTGTTTATCCAAGGTATAAGCTGTTTGCATTCCAAATTTCACCAAAATCCATTCAGTAGTGTTCCGTAAGATGTGACGTAATCATGGCAATCTAGTTTCAGACTTTATTTTAACGAGACTAAAGTTAATTTTAAATTGTTTCAAAATTGCAAATGGCATTTAAGAGCAAAGGTAATTGAACTTTATTTCCTTACGGGTAGATTGAAATTGCCATTCACAAAAATATTCGATTGTGGTATGGCGGGCCTAAGCGGGTTAAGAGATATCAGTTCTGTAAGAAAGGGTTACCATTAATTGGTGGTTTTTATCTATTGCATAGTTATTCAAACTAGTGTGTGTAAAATCGTTTTATTCTAAACTAGCGACCCGCCCTCGCTTCGCTCCGGATTAAAGTATTATACCTACATATAAACCTTCGCATCTAAATCCGTTGCGTAGTTTTAAAGATTTAAGCATACATAGGGATAGGTATATAGGGACAGAAAAAGCGACTTTGTTTTATACTATGTAGTGATATCCGTAATAATAGGCCGGAATTGTCATGGCGATATTGAGCTGTCATTATTTGGGTATTCCTGCACTATTTGGAAAATTTGAACAGTCACCTGCCAACTTTCTCTCCAAATAATAGTGAATTAAATAGAAGAAATGGTTTTGCAACATAACTTCAGTGTTGTTCATACCATTATCAATCAATCTTATCAATTATTTTTATGTTAATTACAATCAAGCCTACTGTTTTACAAGTGTAAGTAATCATGAACATTTTATGCAACATTGACTTTAACCTAGTTTATAATTTTAATGACGCAGACACTTGCATTATGTCCGAGGTTCACTCGTTTAATCATCCTTATATTTCTGTATTATTGTATTATAAGTAAGTTTATCGTTGTCTAGTACCATAGTACAAGCCTAGAGCTTAGTTTAGGACTAGATCAATTTGTGTGATATTGTCCCGTGATATTTATTCATTTATTTATTTACTCAAAGCACTTTAGACCGTAATATTTTATTAGTTCAATGGATAAAATAAGGTTCAGAGAATTTTACTGTATGACACTACTACACAGTTGTTTCAAAGTGTTTTTCTAAAATATAGAGTGAAATAAACAAGCTTATAAATTACAAAACGCGTGCATGGTCACAGAGAAATACAAAACGTTTGAGGAAATGTGTATAAGAATATACCATACATGCAATGACTACATTCTATTAAGCAATACTGAGTATTTTAAATTATTATTTATTTTTAAATACTTATTTCAATAAACATGAGAACAATAGCACCATTTTTCAACATTTTTATGAATTCACACCCAAAAAGATCTATTTCATAATATATTATACAAAATACCAAACTCCACAACCATATAAAAGACAGCGTTAGTAGATTTTAGGAAGACGATTAGTTTTTATCATTTGTTATTGACAGATAGCAACCATAGACAAAAAAATGTTAGTCTATTCTGTGTCCCGAAAATTAGTTGTGCTCATTAAGCAAAGGACGTACCGGAAGATCCTTTTTGAAAGGATGTACCGAAATGGATAACTCTCCGTCCTTTCCAACATTAAACGTCCCTTTACGTATTCTCTTTGTCAGAACATCTGTCAGTTCATCGTCCTCGCTCAATTCTATGACCTCCTTCAACACAGTCTTGCTTCTCTCTTTAGGCATCAACATGAGATTTTGCGACATAAACTCGTTTTTAGCGTCCAAATATTTCCGCTCTAAAGCTTTCGGGTCGTCCGGCTTTTTGACTTGCAATTTCGACCAATCACAGCCGTTTATGAATTCCGATATTCGCGAATAGGATTCTATTAGCTTCTCTAGACTGTTCTGGTTGTCAGGTGAACTTTTCCCACGTTTTTCTTGGGATTTTACCAAAGAGAAGTCGAAGGATTTGTCTTTAGAGTTCTTGGGCAGGTCGAATGCTGTTCTTTCAGCGAAATCTTTCATTTTATCTAGAGCGTTGTACTCGATGGTTTCTTTCCAGCCGGATTGGTCTAAGTTAAGTTTTATAGGGGTATTTTGGGTATCTTTGGAACCGGATACTGGTATCAGTGACAAGCTTATAGGGGGCATTACGCGTTCCTTGTTGCCTTTGGTCGCCGGCCCCATCACTAAATCAGGTATTTTCCATTCGGTATCGGTACCGGGTTTCGGTATCGCCGGCAGCGGCTCGATGGTGAGCTGCGTTCGGTTCTTGTTGATATGCTGTTTCGAATTTTCTCTCGTTAGTTATTGTATTTGATATTATTATCAATTGGAATTTCGACAACATTGTCAATGTGGTGTTAGGCGTAGACAGATACTGACCCAGATAGTACATATATATGTATTTATATAAATATACAATATATAATTGATGCAATTTAGACACACAACTAACTACCATCTAACAAGCTAAGTTTTCCAGCTGTCTACAAACAAAAAGTACTATCTCGAAGGGAGGGGGGGAAGGGGGAGTCGGGAGGGGGTAAGGTACTTTTTGCTTTTCTACAAACAATGGTGAGCACAATGTTGCCAAGCCTCGAATTGATAATAAAAATAGGAAATACGACAAACACAGGCAAAATATTAAAACATAGATATTTATAATAAAACAGTCCTCATAATGTAAGCATTCATATCAAACAATACTAAATATAAACTATATGAGAACCGAAACATATTCTGTCGAAGAGTGAAAAATAGAATACGTCTCATAGTTTTAATTCGCGACGACGCGCCCCTCCACGCGAGTTTACATAAAACAATCGTGAAATAATACGTAAAATTAATAAAAAATATACAATACCATAAAAATTACAGAAAAACTACACATATCTGGGCCTCTATTCTACTGCGTTATAACGATGTCGCGTTTGACGTGTTTTAGAATCATTTTACACAGTCGCCATTATCGTAAATGACATAAGATTTATCAAAACGTTGACAATACGGAAACACGTCAAAGACGATATCGATATTACCGTGTAGAATCCCAGCCGCGGCTTGTTTCTCAGTAGTGAAAAGAAAAAAAAGTGTCATACCGAACGGCTAGGTTAACCATAATTCATAAGTGCAAGGAGTTTTGATAGCTCAATATTTATGGTTTAAGATATTGTCGTATCGACATTTAAAAAAGGATTTTGGTTTAAAGCCGCTTGATTAACCCAGATATTTTCAAAACAATGCAAAAAGCGTAAAGACTACTCCCATATTTTAAAGTCATATTAATTATTAGATTAAAAATAGGAATACGCATTTCACTTTTAAAGAGGAACTATTTTTTACTTTTCGACAGCCCAAGACAAACCAGCACATCGACCCCAAAACAAGGACCCTAGCGGCCTCTGATGACTCTCACCTCTAACAACTGCTGGCTTCGCACTTCCTTCTCTCTCTTGACGAGCTCAGCCTTCTCTGTCCTTTCGAGCTCTCTGACTAGCCTTGCCTGGGGAAAACGTAATTTATAAGAATTAAGAGATAACCTTAGTAGCAATTTCACCAAACGATGTTAACCACCTAATAGACGATTAGACCGTTAATAGTCGTCAAAATGTATGAACTAACAGTCGATTAACATTGATTAATTTAAACATTGTATGGTGAATTTGGAACTTGAGCTGTTGTAAATTACCAAAATTTTAGTTATAGTTGTATTGTTGTGCTCTACATGGTTTCATTGCTAAACATATATAATGTACCATTTTGTATTTACCTATAAAAGCAATAAAGATACTGATTACTGATTATTGATATGTATTGTGTATTCTATATTTAGCAAACTCAATTGTTATATTATTTTAGAATCTCCATTAACCCATATACGCCCTCTATGTACACACTTGGATATGCAAAATAAACCTTAGCAAGTAAGTTAGTAAGGTACATTTTGTACCTTATTAGCTGTACCCAAGCGAGGACAGCGGGCGTTAATGAGTTAAACAGGCAAATTTTAAACAAAGCACCACTACAGCATTGATACATTTATTTTGCACCGTGCGATGTCAAACTAGCTGGAAAAATCTCAGATTTCTAAACTTTAAATTTGATTTCATAAATCAAAAAAACTGCTGATTTATTATATTAATTTCGTTAATAGGGTCTTAAAGCAAATTTAATCAGCTTTCATTGACAGCAAAAGAACGTGAGAAAAATTAAGAACTGTGCTCGTGGCATTGAAAATGGTGAACCAGGGTACCCCATTTCCAAAATGTTTGAGTTGAGATTTTTTTATATTTTGGACACTCCTGAGCTGATCTATCCAGCCCCGTAGGGTAGGGCACTATATCCCGGACACCCTATATAACCAGCGGGCTTTAAAGTGGTTGACGAAAACAATTGTTTATTTTTTATTTAGTTAGTACTAGCATAGAGGCATTCCAACTTAGTCCTCAGGGTTGGTAACGCATTTGAGGTCTGAAGTCTTGAGAATTAAAATGTCTACGGGTCTCAGATTCCACTTACCATCAGGTAGCCTGAGTGCTCGTGTGCCTTCCCATTAACATAAAAAAAGTAATTTTCCGTGCTTTGAAACTGGCGAGCCAAATTGAACCGGGAATAGTCGGGTTAATGGGTATTCGGGGTGCGTGGTGGTAGTAGTACCTTTTGGCGACTAAGGTCTATAAGAAAAAATGACCAGGTATAAAAATGACTAAAAATAAAAGTTTTTATTGTCTAAGTATTTATTGACTAAGCATAAAAATGCCGACATTTAAATACGTAGGCAGGTTTAGGTTATGTCAGTTTTGCAGCAGGCCCGAAGGGCCAAACCACGCAGAAATAGGAGCTCCGTTGACTCTGCCTAATTTCAAATAATTACGAATTTGAATGTCGGCATTTTTATACTTCACTACATAGTATAAAACAAAGTCGTTTTTTCTGTCCCTATATCCCTATTTATGCTTAAATCTTTAAAACTACGCAACGGATTTTGATGCGGTTTTTTTAATAGATAGAGTGATTGAAGAGGAAGGTTTATATGTATAATACTTTAATCCGGAGCGAAGCGAGGGCGGGTCGCTAGTAGTCAATAAAACATTCTTTCCAATTTTCATTCCGTCATTTTTATACCTATTAATTTTGACTTATAGCCCTTAGTCGCCAAAAGGGGGTAGTAGGTGCGTCACCTGGTCCCGGGAGCGCGAGGAGGCGTCGCGGCGCGCGTCGCGCGCGGCCTGTTGGCGGCGCGCCAGCTCGATGCGCCGGTCCAGCGGCGGCGGCGTGGGCCGCGCGCCCGGCAGCGCCGCCAGCGCGCGCGCCTCCTCCAACCTGCACACACACACGATTTTACACTCATTCCTCTTCATGTGTAAGTTCAAAATCGAACATCACGAAATACGAGATACGAAGTTTTTTCAAAGTTGTGACGGTATGCTTATACTACGTTTTTCCTTCGTAGCAGTGGCACCTACGATCTCGTACTTAAAGAGGCCATCTTTTGATTTGATTGTCTTAATTTGACTAACCCAATCCCGATGTGGTCCATGTCTTCCAGTGGATGTCTTAAAAAACGACCAAGGGAATAAGAGCTTGTAGTACTGTTAGGCGATGGGCTTGTCACTAATACACAAGTAAACATCTTGACCTGATTGTGCAAATTATATTACAGAATCATAAACAAGTGTTTTTAGAGTTGTTGGTATTTCTGTAGCTCTGCCTACCCCACTCTGGGAATGAATGCGTGATGTTACGTGATGGCTTAATGCCAAATTCTAATTTGACCTCATTTGACCTCCATATTTAACCTCATCTCATCTCATTATTACCTATATGTATATTACCTAGTGTCATCAAGATTCATATTTAGATATTTTTTAAATTTTTCTAAAGGTTAAGTTTTTTTCAATAAATATTTTTTTACAATAATAAATCTATACTAATATATATATCTGAAGAGTTCGTTTGTTTGTTTACTTGAAATCCTTTTTACATAGTGTCACTCTGGTTACCTATCACAACTTCGAAAAATGTTTGACCGAATTTTGGTTCGACAAATACTTTTCGTCAATTATGGTTTGGGTTTTTTTACGTTTGGCCGAATGATCATTTCGAATAGTTTTATTTATTCATTACTTGTTTTGGTTTTTTAACGATTTGACAAATTATCTATACCTCATTACTGGTTTCGGCGTATCAACAGTTGTCCAATGTAATGCTTTGTCTATTTGTCTTTTTCCTATTTCTGATTTTACCTTAGTATCCTTTGCCCAATATTACGGCTCGGTTTATTCATAGTTTACCTAATTTTAAATCGACCATGTTGTTAAAATATAAATCATATTGTTTGATCTGTGTTGACTTATTTCTTAGTTATAGAAAATAAATGAACCGTTCCGAGTCGGTTTTACCCTGATTGTCTTGATCTTTGCATTGTCTGGATAAATTATACTTAAGCAAGTTTTTCGGGGCAGAAAAAAAATAACCTCGAAAGCCAAGGCGGGAGCAAAGCTCCCGCCTTGGCCTTCTAACCTAACCTATCTGAGTCGGTTCTGCCCTGACTCGTCTTGCTCGTTGCATTTTGTAGATAGTTGAAACTAATTACAAGCAAGATTTTTTGGCCGAAATGAATATTTGACGTAACGTAGCAAAATCTATATGTAACATTGATGAAGTGAAAAATGGGTTAAGAAACAAAATACAAAACGATCCACAGGCTAGTTGTAGCATTGGTGTAATGAAAAATGGGCTTTGAAATAAAATACGTAACAATACATAGGGTACGTGACTACAAGGAGAAAAGTTGCTTGGACTAACGAACCATTTACTTAAAGTCAAATGGTGAAATAAAAAAATGACGAATCGTGCCATCGGAGAAACGATAAAAAACGAAATGTTTTCGGTCAAATGAAATTCGGTCAAAAACTTTTCGAGGTTGCGATAGGTTACCTGTCACTCTCGAAACAAACGTGCGTACATTGTTTCTGTTTGGCCCATTGGTTTACTAATAGAGAAAAACCTAAGGCACATTAAGTACTGTGCAATAAAGTTCATTTTGTCTTGATGTCACTTTCTCACTTAACTTTATTGATCTGATTTCATTTCTTAAATCGATCTATAATTCCCTTATTTAACCTAATCTCACCTCCGTCTCTTCTTATTTGTCTTAGGGCCTGTTGTTTGATCAGTAGTTCTAATGATAAAAATCGTAACTAATGTTTAAATCTCAAGGAAATTGGTCAAATTTTCGATATTTTTTTCGAATTTTATCCACTAGTCCAGTTAACTACTGGTCTAACAACTCGGCCTTAATCTCACCCCTGATTGAACCTGAGCTCACCTCTTGTTGATCTCCACCTCGCTGAGCAGCAGCGGCTCGGCGTGCTCGGGCGCGCCCTGCACGTACTCGCCGAGCACGACGCGCGCGCTGAAGCTGAAGTGCTCCACCGACAGCGACGGGTGCGGGTTAGATTCCAGGAACTGCATACAAAAAGTAACCAGTTATTAGCAAACACCGGAGCGACGGGGGCAAAAAGGTACCAGTGCTAGTGATTCATAAAATATCGACTAGTTTATCGACAACTTTTTTCCATGATATATAGATTGTACATTTCTTGCAAAAGTAAGCTGTCGTATGTAGTTGTAACACACATCTGTATAGACCGTATGACATTATCTATTTGAAATTTGATAAAAGTTCCATATTAATTTTATACACAATCATATAAAACAGGTCCTTTACTTAAGTTTTTACCTTATACCTTTATCTTCTATATCTGAATCAGGCATCAGGCTTTCTTGCGAGGCATTTTTAACCGATTTGAAAAACAAAAAGCTTTTCAATTCGTCGGAATGCTAAAGAATATTGTTGTACTGACATACATACATACATAACATCACGCCTTCATTCCCAGAGTGGGGTAGGCAGAGCTACGGAAATACCAACAACTCTAAAAAGACTTGTTGATAATTCTGTAACCACATTTTGCACAATCAGGCCAAGAAGTCTACTAGTGTATTAATGACAGGTTGCAAGCCCATCGCCTAACAATACTACAAGCCCTTATTCCCTTGGTCGCCTCTTACGACATCCACGGGAAGACATGGAGTGGCACTATTCTAACCCGGCAACCACACGGGCTTGTTGTACTGAATGAATTGTTATTCAATGTAACTTCAATGGTTGTCAAAACTAACTCGAGTCCAGAGGCGGGTCAGGATACCGATTGTTTATAGTTGCGATAAGCATAAATAAAAGCGATTTCCACATAATAAAAAAAATATTCTAATTTGGCCATTAGTTATGATAATTATGGTTTTTTTTTATGTTAAGGAGAATGCACACAAGCACTCAGGCCACCTGATGGTAAGTGGAAACCGAGACCCATAGACATTTGAATTCTCAAGACCATAATCCTAACACCTCAAATGCGTTGCCAACCCTGAGGACTAAGATGGAATGCCTCTATGGTTAAAAATTGCTTTTTATCGATGTCGATAAACTAGTCGATTTTTAATCAATCACTAGCACTGGTACATTTTTGCCCCCGTCAAATCGGTGTTTGGTTATTAGTTTAGGCATTAACCTTTGACATGTTATAGTGTTTATAACTACGTCGCCATTACTGTCAAGTAAATAAGAGCTATAGTAGCGTTGACCATACATGTCAAAAGGTTTTACCCAGTATCCCAGTTATATAAATTCACTTGTTTATTAGATTCAATACACATCCTTCCTGGGTTGGGATTCTACATGGTAATGACGATATCGTCTTTGACGTGTTTCCGTATTGTCAACGTTTTGATATTGATAATGATGGTTCTTATGTTATTGATAATAATGGCGACTGTGAAATAAACGATTCTAAAACACGTCAAACGCGATATCGTTATAACGCAGTAGAATAGAGACCCAGTCAAGATTTAGAACATTTTCAACGATGTGTGTTTCTCTATTTTATTAGGTTTTGTTATACATCTGTATTTGTGCTGTGTAGTTGTTCGTCGCTATACCCTCCGGATATTTTTCTAGATATAAACTAGTCTATGTCCTATTAAAGAATACAATCTATGTGCCTTTCATCTAGATCCATTCAGCCGTTCTGGCGTGATGGAGTAACAAACATCCATCCTTCCAAACTTTCATATTTATAATATTATAGTAGGATAAGAGGTTATTTCAACTCACTGTATGTAATTCTTGCATGCTCTTTAACTTGAGGGTCTGGTGCGGCTCGGGCGGGGAATACGTCACGTCGCCTTTGATGTTGCAGTTGCGGGACAGACCCTTGATCACCGTTATTCGCTTCCAGCCTGCAATATAATATAATTATATCATTAAAAAATGGCAACAAAATATTATTAGTGCTGTATGTGTACAGTCGAAGTCATAAATATGTATACACTTGGCACTTTTCATGTCACTTTCATTCACTGAGACAATTACATATAATTAAATATGAAATTGTCTCAGTTAATGAAAGTGATAAGGTACTAAAGTGTAAACATATTTATAACGTCCACTGTACAATGTGTTAGTGACGTTAGTGTGTTCGCTGGATTTGTGTTTGTTTGAGCTGTACATGTGTACAAGGTGGTAGTGTAGTTGGTGCTTCTTTGAGCTGTATGCATGTGTACTGTGTCAATGTGTCTGTACTTTGTGTTAGTGTGTTTATGCAGTGTTTGTGTGCTTTCGCTGTGTGTTTGTTCCCAGTCTTCACGTGTTTGGGCAGTATGTTTCTGCTGTAAGTGAGTGTTTGTGTTGTGTGCGTACCTCTCGCGAGCGGCTGCCTCAGCGCGGAGTCGTGCGGCCGGCGGCTCGAGTCGCTCGCGTCTGAGTCCGAAGGGCCCGAGTCTGAGAGGCAATCGGAGTCCGTACTCGCCGCCTCACCGAGGAGCGCTTTTAACTTCTCCTGCAAATAGGTAACTACGTTCATAAACCATTCCAGTGGGCCTAACATGCTGCAACAGGACAATTTTGATATAGGCTAGGGACTTTAATCCGTCTATTCCGTACATAAGAATAAAGTGTTAAGGGTTAAAATAAAATTGTGTATTTTGGGACTTGAGTCCTTTACGTGCAACTTAAACTCAGGGTGGCTGTCATTTTAATAATTTAATTTTTTTTTGACACTAGTTCCCGGCACGTCGTATTAGCCCCACATGTTTTATAAGGTAAGTTTAGGTCCCCTTGCATTCGAGAAAGGTTTGATATTGTAAAACAAGGAGTATTTATAGTAGAGAGCTGTCACAGCGCTCTTGGGTTGTTGGCGACTGATTGATGGTAGTTACCAGGTCTGTCTCGGCCAGCAGCTGCTGCGCGAGCGCGGGCCGGAGCCCGAGAGCCCTGCTCTGCGCCAGCAGCGAGGCGACGGTGTTCTTCTTGGGTTTGCTGACTCCTCGGCCGAGGTTGCGCGGCCGGCCCTCGCGGTTCGGCCATCCTATAGCTGTGAAAAACGGATATATTAAAACATTATATCACAAACTCTTGACTTCTAAGTTAAATCTTCGTTTTAGGTTATTTTTGCTAAAGATAGATATTATTTGAAAATGTTAACTGGTAACTATTTCACCTTGATGTCCCTATGAAAGGTTGGAAGATATGTGTGCGACAAGGAAAAAATCTGTTGCGCGCAAACGTTCCAATTACAAACGTTTGCCATTGAAAATAGAACCGTATTGGATCTTTTGCCGCACCGCGTGGTAACTTCAAAAGATACGCCGCGGTAACGTGTATACTACAAGGGTTTTAGGGAGTTTAAGGGTACTGGGGTATTAGGGTTTACTTTCTTCGGTAACGTATGTTTTATGATGTCTACAGTAGGTTCAAGATTGCGTATATGTTAGTAAGCTTTTAAAGGGTTTTTAGGGGTATTGGCTAGCGCTTAAAATAAATGGGGTATCGTTTGGAAACAGCGCTTTATGAAATCATCGAACACGCGGCTATGGGCGAGAAATGGTTGTAGATGGACGAGAAATAACATTCTTACATTCGCTATCTTCACTCCCGCTGGACTTGGGCCTCGGGGAATCAGCAATTTGTGAATTCAGTTCCGGTACTACACGCCGCGGCTTCGCGCCCGGCTTTCTGCGTGCTGCAATCATCAAGATATTACTGTCAACATTTTCCTTTAAGTATTCAATTATTAACGCATTTGCCGTTTGCTTGACTTTCACCCAATGCATTATACGCGTGCTTTTTTAAACGCAAACGGTAGAAAAATCCACCAAGCTAATCTCCAGAACCACAAGGCAACATACAAAGATACATTTCCCCACGGGACAACTTGGTCTCAAATAATTTGTGCTTTTGCACTATTTATTTCTATCACTGGAAGAAGGCACACGAGCACTCAGACCACTGATGGTAAGTGGAATCTGAGATCCATACACATTTAAATTCTCAAGACTATAACCTAGTAAGGCCCGATGTGCATTAGGATGTACATAATCAAGGCAATTTAATTTAAACTACTTTACAATGGGATTAGAGTCAATTTTTCTTCGTTTTAAAATTGAAAATGGCATTATAAAGCAAACGTATTTGAACTTTATTTCCTTGCTACTAAATACAAATTCCAACTCAGTAAAATCTTCCTGTTTGTAGTGTAGTGGGGTTTAGGAGGATAATCGAGACTCAAGACGGCAATCGTAAGTCGTCATATGCATTGCCCTGGGGACTAAGTTGGAATGCCTTTATGCTAGTAAATTCACTATACGATATTAACTTACATATCCTGTCGTTCGAGGAAGCATTGAGCGAACTGCTGAGCGACGTCAGACGAGACAGAGCGTCCGACGCCTGCGTGCTCGCTGCCAACAAGAAACAGTATTGTTAGCTAACAGCTGAAGAAATAAAATAATAATAATAATATCACGGGACAATGTCACACAAATTGAACTTGTCCCAAACTAAGCTCTAGGCTTGTACTATGGGTACTAGACATCGATAAACATAATTATATAGAGAAATATATACTTAAATACATAGAAAACATCCAAGACTCAGGAACAAATATTCGCGCTCATCACACAAATATCTGCCTTTATCGGGATTTGAACCCGGGACCGCTGGCTTTGGAATCACTATAAACATAAATAAACTCCAATATAATTTTGGAGTTATTCCCATATTTTTCATAACAACCATTATCATATTTTTTTTTATTCATACCAAATGATACAATTTTAAAAACATTTGAAATAGTTTCGCCAAACTGAACTTGGTTGGCGAAGACAGCACTCTTTTTAAACATTTAGGTACTAATGGTATATATAAAACACTAATTATATTCTATTTTACACTCGTACTTACTCTCATAAGTGACCCAGTGCCTCCCAGCGTGCCGATAGATGGAGCATTCATCTTAATTATTACTGACAATGATCGTGACAGACAGTGTCAATTACCGGAACAACGGTGTCAAACACTAAACACATAATTACTTAATTTTGTAAAGCATTAAATAATTTCACAGAAATCCACTCCTAATAATACAGACATTTCGCAAATACAACCTAACAATCCTTCTCGCTTCGCTCGTCGTCGTACCTAAATTTCTGCTAGCTAACTTTTGGCTTATGAACCGTGTCCTTTTTACGTTTTTTTTCCTCCTCATCACAGTATTATGCTGAGTTCATATGCTATGGTACATGAAACTATGTCAAATTAGAGTGAGTGCGACAGTAATACTCACGCGGCGCAGGTTTGAGCGAGAGGTTGAGCGGTGCGTCTTCATCGGCACCCTTTAAACCGAGGTCGAGTGGTGAGTGCTCGCTCGACTTTGTGCTTAAGTTTAGACCGGAGTCTGAAAAAAGAAACAGATGTTAGAACTATAGGAACCTTGGGTACAGTTACAAAATACCTCAGACCTATTTTCACTGAAGCGTTGCAAAAACGATGAGGTTAAGTCTACCATGTTAAGTCATGCTGGACTCGGTTGAGCGTAGAGCTAGGAGGCTTGTGGGTGATAAATGGCTGGTTAAAAATAAGCTACAAAGCCTTGATCATAGGCGTAGGGTCGCGTGCCTGTGCGTGTTTTACAGGCTGTATTTCGGAGTGTGCACAGGAGCTGCATGACATGATTCCGCCTTCTCCCTTTTACCACAGGAACTCTAGTCGGACTGCGGGGTACCACCCATATTTAGTTGCTGTCCAAGCGCTTCGAATCTACTATCATAATGCGCACAGCCAAAATTTGGAACACCCTGCCGGCGTCCGTATTTCCGTGTGCGTTTGACCCGGTGTCCTTCAAAAATAGGATTAATAGGTACCTTCTGGGTAAGCTCGTTTCACCGTTGACCATGTCCTGACTTTTTGGTCTCAACTAAGGTAAAGAGCAAACCCATTTTGTATATAAAAAAAAAAACAAAACATTTTTTGTTTAGATAATGTCTTCAGTATAATGTTAGTTATCTATGTTTAGACTAGCAAATACAATTGCAGTAGTTTAATATTGTTTTTGAAGTTTAAGTAAGACAGCAATAAACTTTTGCATTTTTTATTGCCAGTCTAAACCTGCGTCATCATTGTACGAGTATACATGTCTTATTTCACCAATTTAACAGTTACCTTTTAAACGCCTCACGTCAAATACAAATGCGTCACGCCCACGCCAAACATGTATTAAAATTTATGCAAAATTTACCTCAAAGCATACGAAATAACGTCTCTTTTAAACTGTACCTGTGACCTATCTAATGGTTGGTGGCGTTGTAGGCACGACAGCTCATGACCACTTTAGTGGTTGTTGGCGTTCAAAGGGTTAAGTTCCCAGTGACACCCGCGACGCTAAGACGAATCTAACGACAATTCGTTTTCGATACCTTTGAATTCTTATTAGACTTGATGACACAACATGGCTTTTTAGATTTTTAAAAGCAGTTCGACTTGGCGCGAGGTTGAAACGTCACTGTCACTAAATGGTGCCAAAACCGTAGATGTAGCACCATTTTGCTCTCCAGATTTTTTGTTCTAGAGGCTAGTCCATACGAAGTAATATATAAGTAGAGAGCGGATTTGATGTTGCGATTGGTTAGATAGAGAGGTAGATCGATTTACTTATGAGATATCATGGTGTTTATTGGTCTTAATAGATAATTAAATTCAATAAATGTTATTCTTGGAACTATCTATATGTAAAGAAAAACATTTTATTCTAATTAAACGAGTTTTATACCGCTTAAAAATAATAGATCCTATTTATTACGCACCTTTTTGATAGTTTCTGTCAACAATGTCACAGTTATGTAATAAATTGAATGCACAGAGTATATGACTCATTGTTTATTTCTCGGGTTAATTTGCAATATTATTGTCTTAATTTTATAATGCCTAAAACAAGCATTTTGAAACGATGGATTCAAGACTTTCCTGAATGAACATTTAATAGTACAGAGTTATACTGCAAGTGTTGTCAACAGACAAAATTCAAACCTAGTAAAATATTTGACTATCTATTATCATTACGTATCATCATACATCCTTTGTGTCGACATATTATGACCTTTGTACAGTTGATATGAAATTTAAATACTAATGTAGTCTTATCCATATTAAATTTGTAATTGCTACTTCAAATCCGCTCTCTATAATTATATAAATCTACTAGCGACCCGCCAGCGGCTTCGCCCGCTGCAATTTTTTTTCTTTCATGTCACTTAGGGGTATGAAAAATAGATGTTGGCTGATTCTCAGACCTACCCGATATGCACACAAAATTTCATAAGAATCGGTCGAGCCGTTTCAGAGGAGTTCAATAACGTACACCGTGACACGAGAATTTTATATATTAGATGGACGATACACAAGGTCCTACCACCCGTAAACGCTGATGGTATGTTACCTGCGGCAGCGGTGGATCCAGCCAGCTGTCGCTCCAACGCCGCTAAACTGACGCCGCTCTGACTCGCGATTGTTTGTAGAAGCTCGCGGGATATGCCTGTGTACACATAGACGACGTTTTAAACATTGGTTTGCTATGCAGGCTTTTAAGGAAGAAAAATAACATGTACTTGAACAACGCTATTTTATTAATTAATCACAAGACTTAAGTAAGGTTAAGACTGGCAATAAAATCAGAAAGTTATTGCTGTCTCTCTCTAACTTTGAAGTTAGAAAATGATAACAAATTTTTGCTTCTTCCTCTACAACTGAAGTTAAAGTAAGACAGCAATAAACTTTTTTAATTTTATTGCCATGCTAAACCTGGCTAACGAGGTTTAGGCTGGTGCTTCTTATTTCTTAATATTAAATATGGTATAGGTTCAATAGATTACTGGCTACCACCAACGACAGTATAACAAGAGAAAAGTGGCTTACACTACTTGTTAGCATCTATCACTTGTTGCAACAATATTTTTCTTCAAAGCAATTATAATCTACTTATGTGTTTCAATATAGTCTTTTAAAAAAGAAGTCGTAGGTAAGGACGGTCAAGGACTTTAACTGTTGTGCCACTATGGAACCCTGTCATAATGACAGCGTTACTCATTAATTTTAGCTTTCTTTCCTCTGTCTTTATCATTATCATTATGACAGGGTTCCCTAGTGGCACAACAATTAAAGTCCTTGACTGTACATGTGACAACGATTTGCCGATTTAAGAAGAACAAAAGCTACATCCGAAACTAGTTTTGCTTAAGAAAAATAAAACAGCGAAAATATCATATGTAATTTTAAAGTTTCCACACAAAACTTGAAATCGCTGTTATTTAAAAAAAAATTAGTCGTAACTTACTAGGATAATTATGCATTTTAAAAACTTAATACGATACTGCGTTTGTCGCTTGTAGAAGTGACTTCCAGATTTCTAGACAAAAAAATCTTTACTCTTTGCAATAAAAAATATGTTAGGTATAAGGCACACGAGCTCTCAGGCCACCTGGTGGTAAGTGGAATCTGAGACCCGCAGACATCTGAATTCTCAAGACTATAACCGTAAGACCGTCTCAAATGCGTTGCCACCCATGAGGACCAAGATGGAATGCCTATGCTAATAATTTCACCGGTTGTCTTATCCCCACACCGGAACACAATAATGCGAACACTGTTGCTTTTCGGGTGGTTAATGGATAAGATGGTGGTTTACCCGCATAATCTGCTAGGTTGGGCGCCGGACTGCCGGTCCGGTGTCCGGCGCGGTCCGGCTTGTTCGGCAACCGGATCACCTCTACCGACGACCGCGAGTTGCCGTAGTCATCCTGTTGAACGAAAAAAGGTTATTCCTTCTTTCACTATCGGCAGTTAGGGTTGCCACCCGTACTATAGTATATAGTATTGAACTATATTTCGGCTGTCCGTATTTTATAATATATGAAAGACAAGAGTACGCTAAAATACTCAATTTTTAAGAACAATATAATTTCGAATTTCGTGACATAAAATTTGGTCTGTAAAGACATTTCTGAACGCAACCAAAATAAATAACTTAACACTTGGTTTTGACGTTTAAATTGGCGGTTGTGTTACAGAACTTGGTTGATAAAAAGTGCCACTCTACTGACTGGTAAGTCATTTTTGCTAATTAAAATATTTGCAAGCAATAAATAAAATGTACAATTTTTTTGTTGCGTGTACTATAGTACTCTTTGGCCTCATAACTCACTATATACTATATATCTTGATAAGAAAGTGGCAACACTAGCTATAGTGAAAGGGGGAGACCTAAGATATGGATGGAACGTGTGAAGAGCGATATGAAAAACACGGGAGTGGATACTGGGATGACGGCTGATAGGGATGTTTGTGTTTAATTTGATATGAATAAATAAATAACAAAGAGGTTGGTAAACCAGTTCCCATTATTGGAATGGGCTGAAAATTTATTTATTACGGTATCGGTTGCATTACGATTGTTAAATAAAGTGTTAAAAATCAAAGTTTGTTTCCGAAGTGTTTTGTTTCTTTACAGTGATAATCATACCCCGGCCGGCGAGAGCAAAAATGCTTCTGCTCTGCACCATTATTATTTTTAAGCTTATATACTATTTCAATCAACTGATTACAATTATAATCAATTTATCATACTCACGGGAGTGTTCGTAATAGATAAGAGTGAGTGACAGTTGTAAATAGATACTTTTCACATACTTGTAACTAATAGACCTCTTTCATATCATATGTGTATATCGCGACAATAAACAACTGCTATTTGACATCTATTTACAACTGTCACGCACTCTTATCTATTACGAACATTCCCGTGGGTATGATAAATTGATTATAATTGTAATTGGTTGATTGAAATAGTATATAAGCTTAAAAATAATATTTGTGCTTAATTAAATGTCGACTATTCTATCGACATCCATATTTCTATAGAATAGTCGATATTTAATTAAGCACTAGGAGCAGAAGCATTTTTGCTCTCGCCGGCCGGGGTATGGTGATAATTAATAGCTTAAAGAAAAGAGATGTTGAGATTTAGTATGTTGCAGATACATTGTAACCTTAGTTATGAGAATATTACATACACATACATAACATCACGCCTTCATTCCTAGAGTGGGGTGCAGAACTACAGAAATACCAACAACTCTAAAAAGACTTGTTTACAATTCTGTAACCACATTTTGCACAACAAGGCTAAGAAGTTTACCAGTGTATTAGTGACAGGTTGCAAGCCCATCGCCTAACAGTACTACAAGCCCTTATTCCCCTAGTCGCCTCTTACGACATCCACGGGAAGACATGGAGTGGCACTATTCTAACCCGGCATCTACACGGGGGCAAAAACAAGATTCCAATGCAAAAAACACTCTCGCTTGAATCTGAGGGTGACATTTGTTAAATTTAAGTTATGAAAATAAACATCTTGTTTAATTTGTCACTGTAAACAATAAAAACACTTCAGAAACGAAGTTTAATTTAGTTAGAGGTACTGACCATTTTCTGCCGCTTGGGGTGGGGCGCGCGCTCGGAGGCGGGGTGCACGGACACGTGCGGCGGGTCGAGCGAGATGGTCTTCTTGCGGCCGCGGTTCGTGCTGCCCGGGGGCGCCTGCGCAAACGCACGCGGCTTTACACATGACACCTTCTGGTGGGGGACTCTCTTAAACAACTCCACGGACGGTTAATAGGCGTGTTTAAGTTCGCGTTAGAGCGTAAAAACATTTTGGTTTATTCCTACTAGTTCTATTGATGGAACTATGCCACAGACACAACGCAGGTTAAACTTATCACACAAATAAAAACAAAATTTTATTAAAAGTCTAAGATCTGAGAATACAACGACCTTCACCGAACTGGTTATATGTAAAGTAATTTATATTAAATTAAATAGGTTAAGAAGTATATTGCTTGTGGGTTGACAAAAAAAAACAGTCCAGTTTTTTTTGTTTCAATTATATACGTGTGCATATATTTTACATTTATTAAAGTATATACATGCTTTTTAAATAAAAATGTGATATTTATTTTGAAGCAAAGTTTATTCATTAACTGAGACAGTGCAAATTACTAATAACGATTTACATGTTTATACCTGCCCACCTAAAAGTTATAACGGGAAAAAATAGTCAACCTAACGTTTGCATATTCTATAGACTTCGTACTTTTGATTGGTATGTCATTTGCTTATTAATCAAAACGGTGATATTAAAAAAAACATTCTGGAGTGAAATGTTTTAGTCAATTTAATATAAAATACTTTTCATCGATTAACCAGTTCGGCGAAGGTCGTTGTATGGTACTCGGGTCCTATACTATAAGAAGAGTCCTAATTTAAATGTCAACTTTAATTTTGAAACAAACGAAAATGAACTTTATGCTCATTAAAATACAGTCAAAATTACCTTGATATCGTCGAGGTTATAATAGAACGGCATTTAAAAAATGGAACCACTAGGAAAAACATCCTACTAGTTCCAGCAATAGAACTAGCTGGAATAGACCAACATTTAGGCATTCTCAATTAGTCAGGTTAAGAGGACTGTGAAGCAAAAACTTTCCATACAAAATGCGATAACGTTTTTCTCCACTGAAACGTTGTCCGATTTTTGAATATGTTGTAAATATTATGTAAAACAAGGTCTGAATTTTTATCGCAATTTTTTTTTATTGGAGAGTAATAAATTTAAAGAAATGAACGTGCGAACCTAGCAAATCACGAGAACTTAAAGATATTAAAAAAAAGGTGGAAATCCGATTAGACTTAGGGGTTAAGAAACGTTATCGCCCACTATTTCCTAATTCTTATGTGCTTACATACAACCTTAATGTGACATTCAGTATTGCCATATTTAAAAATTAATAAATAACATTTTTAGTTTGGATTATATATCCTCGCGAGCTCCACCATACCATAAACAGGGAGATTTTAGTGAGTGGGGAATTTGAATCTACCAGTAACGAAATAAAGTTCAATTACCTTTGCTCCCAAATTAAACAAATTATAATGAGCTTTATGCACGTTAAAATATAGTTAAAACTTAATTGCCTTGATTATTTACCTCCTATGAAACACCGGGTGTCATTAGGATATACCTACAAATATTTGTTTGGCGTTTCGCGTTTTCACAGCGGAGATATACTCCGTTACAAAATTAATTAAAATTAGTCCAGCGATTAAATAAATTAATGATTATTTCTATGGAACGTATCTCTGTTGTAAATACGTAATAAAAAAGTCACAATTATATATGTAGGCATGGATACAACAAATTAAAAATGGCGCTAGTTTATTTTGAAACAACAATACTGAAGGTCATTAACCTTTTCAATGCTATGTAAATTGCAAAGTCGTTACTCACTCGCCAATGACAGCTAAACAGCAGAGCTAATGTCAACCATAGTGCTAATATTGCCCATAGACACTCAAGTCTACTTTTCCGTCGATAACCTTGAAGCAGTGTTGCGGATATATCCGTCAATGGCGTTAAAAAGGGTGGTACACATGAATTAGGAAATAGCGGTTGCATGGTAAACGTCTTAAACCCTAAACTTCTTAGGCCCACCATACAACAAAATGCCAATGGAATATAAACCTCCTGTAAATGTAAAAGTTCTCTTACTTAGTTGATACCGTTGATAGTGTTAAAAACAAAACAAATTCCACCTAATCTCGTTTGCGATGGGCCCTTATTCCAATGGCAGTTTGTAATACACTGTTTTGTACTGTCCTTAGGGGATCCTACCATTTCATAACCAATGTTTCACAAATGATTCATTTCACAAACATATCACTCGACAACCCGCGTTTTTTTCCGAAATTGTAAATAATTCTGGTTTTATTTCAGGACTATCGTGTAGAACCCTATAGGTTAGGTTAGGCTAGGTTGATAAAAATCCTGAAATATTTGTAGTTACAGAAAAAAGAGCGGGTTGGCAAATGAATAGGTTGCGAAACGATGCATTTGTCAAAGATTTGTCGGCAAAAAGGCAGAGAACCGTCCTTAGGAGGCTAATCATCATTAAGTGCACACAAACGAAGAGGGCCAGCACAGCTGTTGTCTGCTCTCCACCTCGTGAGGCCCATCACTGCCCCCCTAAGCTAAAAGGCAGTATCTCTGATAAAATTCCTGTAGCAATATCAACCTTATTACTAAGAGGAGAGAATTGAAACTGCTTTGGTTATTGAAATTGAAATACTGCTTTTTAGCTTAGAAGGGCAGCATACTCGTACATCATTCAAGAGTGGGAATTTGAATCTACCGACTAGGTAATAAAGTTCAGTTAAAAAAGAAATAAAAATGGACTTTATGTACATTGACATATAGTTTAAACTAGATTGTCTTGATTATGTACGTTGGATGGCACACCGGGTCTCGCGAGGTTAAATAAGGCTAGTGTCACAGTAGTACCAGTATAACTTTAACACTGCTCTGACATTAACCTACCAGCAATTCTACGCAAAACATATATCAAGCCACAAACAAAACCTTATAAAAAATTGTAATTATCAAACATTGACCTTCGTCCTAGCTTAGGTCTGCAAGATACGATTATTTCGCGGATGCATCGAACTTGTTCACTCACTGGATGTCATTATGGGTCCTAAATAATGTAAAGGCTTACTGCCCAGTGGGACAGACGCAGCTATTAGTTGGAAAGAGAAGTTGTATTAGTCTCTCATTCTAACAAATAGTTGCGTCCCTCTCGGTCTGTCAGTTCCACCATTGGTCTGTCTATGGGAGGCATTTTTTTTGACACTGTTCTGGGCCTCTATTCAACTGCGTTATAACGATATCGTTTTTGACCTGTTTCCGTATTGTTAACGTTTTGATAACTCTTATGTCATTTACAATAGTGGCGACTGTGACAAACGATTCTTAAACGTGTCAAACACGATATCGTTTTAACGCACCTGAATAGAGCCCCTGTACTTAATAGTAATGCGATAAGTGAATGTATTAATTATCTCTATTAAAATAGATAGTTCTAAGATATCCTGAAGATTTACAAACTATTAAATCAAAACCCAAAAGTTAGGTGGAAGAGATCCTTAAAGGGATAAGTTCGTTTTTGTACGTTCCTATTCTATGAATTCTGTATTTGGATTTCTGTGTTTTGTACAGTAAAGTCCTTACATACACAAATACACAGTCATACTATTTCGTTTATTAAAATAGGAAGCTTACATGTGGTATGTTCTTATTTTGTAACTAAGAGTGTTTGGATTCGATTCTCGTCAGGGTCAAATATTCTGGATTCTCATGATTATTCATACCAGTTTATACTTTAGATACTTAGTCCTTCATTACGACTATGACTATGTTATGAGTACAGTCGACTACAAAGAGATGTATACAATTTTCACCTTACTGTCCAAAAATCGATACATCTTTTTCAGTCGACTGTACCTACTACGTAAAAGTACCACTGAATGTGTTTGAAGCAATACGACAATAATATCCAAGCTTACTAATATTATAAACGTGAAAGTTTGTAAAGATGTGATGTTCAGCTTTCAATCACACTTTAACGGCTAAACGGATTTGAATTAAATTTGGCACACATGGAGTTCATGTCCTAGCTTACCAAATATAACACGCCTTACCCTAGAGAACGTAATAATTTTGTTGGATAACATCAAACAAATCCTACCTCAGAGTACATTTCATCCTAAAAAAAATAGCATTTAGTCACACGCACACGTGCTTAATCTGCAGTGGCCGGAATTTTCAAGGCATTTTTTTAGCTGTCATAGTGACTTCTCATTTATCGACATTCACTTAGGTACATATCGATAAATTTAACTTTAAAATGGACTAGCAACTATTCGTAAACCAAATATCGATAAAAAATTATAAATAGCCTAAGAAACACTTACCTAACTTGTTAGCACTAACACAATTTTAGAACATGAAATTGAAAAAGCTGCAGTGGCTTAGATACTGGTAGCCATATTTGGGAACTGATTATTTATAAAATACAGTCTTTTCCAAGTAAATTTTATATTTAATTGCATATGTCAATTTAAAATGTTCACCTACACAAGGTTATTTGTGTTCTACTTTTAACAAATTTTATTTATTGTAATCTGTATTGTATTGTATCGATAAATTATTATGTCTAACGGAAGTCGATAAATATGAAGTCACTAGCGCTATTGAAACGTACCACGAAAATTCCGGCCTCTAATAATCTGTGCTTCCCTTTCTATCGCCCATGCAAAAGTAACACCCAGAGATGCAAGCAAATGTTTGTACGTTCGCGCCTAAAGTGCAGAGTGTGCCTGGCCTGTGGCCCTGAACAAGATGCATTGCGAAAACGTTATCGATATAAATGTGCAAGATCGACGTAAGCCGCCGGCCGGACAGACGCGTTTATGTCAATAGGGAACAAGCATGGAAAAACAGAATTGAGTTTCATCGATACGCTTCAGGAGAAAATGTGAAAAAAACATAGAAGACGCAATACACTAAGTCTTGAATGAAAACTTATAAAAAAAAAACTTCTTTTATGGTTAAGATTGTTGTTTTCAGCATCCTTTTAATTACGTAACATTTCATTGGCTTCTGAAATAAATGCCAATTTCTTTATCAGGTCCGTATATTTTAAACATGGAACAACAGCTGTGACTTCATTCCTGTCGTCGAAATATGACTTTTTAAAGCTTAATCACTACATAGTATAAAACAAAGTCGCTTTTTCTGTCCCTATATCCCTATGTATGCTTAAATCTTTAAAACTACGCTACGGATTTTGATGCGGTTTTTTTTAATAGATAGAGTGATTGATGAGGAAGGTTTATATGTATTATACTTTAATCCGGAGCGAAACGAGGGCGGGTCGTTAGTCTAATATATAAAATTCTCGTGTCACAGAGTTACGTTTCCATACTCCTCCGAAACGGCTCGACCGATTTTTATGAAATTTTATATGCATATTCAGTAGGTCTGAGAATCGGCTACTATCTATTTTTCATACCCCTAAGTGACATGAAAGAAACAAAAGAAAAAAAAATGCAGTGGGCGAAGCCGCTGGCGGGTCGCTAGTATTTTATGAAAATTTAACGCGACAATTGTTTTGCGTATACAGTGATCCTTTTCCTTCATAGCACTTTCCAGAGAGCGTAAGAAAGAAAAATTATGCTTGTTCCCTATTGCATACACATTGACAGTTATCGGAAATCGTTTACACTAGTGTTGTGAATCTTGTCCAGGGTACTTGTCCTATGCAGAAATGTCAATAAGTGAGTGAAAAAGTGAATACTACATTCGGTGGTAGGTTAAAGGTTTGTAGCAAGAGGTTTACCTTCGGACCGGCTAGCGAGGAGGTGTATTTGATAATTTCAGTATCAGGCGGAAGTCTTACCCCGCCTAGCACCGACGAAGGATCACTAGAAAAAAATAAACACTTAAATTTCATAATAATAGGGTGTAAAGTATAGTCTACCAAACACTGACAGAGGCAATTTTAATTTGATTTATCCATATTACAAGCGCGATTAGTATCAAAATGATAAGAGCTAACATAACCTTATAAAAAAAACTAACTGCAATGTAAGAGCCGAAGCATTTTCAATTCTATGGATAAAAATTTTAGAATTTACAATTCTTTGAGTATTACATTGCATTGCAGCCATCTTCTTTGGTGTAACTGTGTTGCCGTGATACCAAAGAAGGCGGCTAACTGCATGGTAATAGTATAAGCATTTTAAATCTAATGTGGTTAACAGTAGAGTATATAATGCTTCGAAAAAAAACTTTAATTTCAGTTCAGTAGAGTCTGAAACTAGTTGCAGTATTTGACAAACCATCCCTTACACCCAGTATACATAAAATAATCCTACCATCCTACTAAAATAATTAATGTGAATGATTGTGAGAATGTTTGGAAGTTTGTCTTAAAATCAAACAGAAGTAGGACAACTTGTAATTAAGTAAAATATATGATACATTATATTTTATTTGAAAATGTAATGATGTATACCGAATTGTACGCAGACCGAATCGCAGGCGATCGCTAGTTTTATATAGCTAAGTCCCAGTGTTGGGCATATGCTAGTTTTCTTACTTAGCTCGTTTTTAGTACATGCGGAAATACATTTAATGAACTTTGATTTACAAGATTTCAATTTTGCTCTCCTTGTAGCTACTTTTATATAAGTTGAGTGGTGAATTTCTATTTAATTATATCAATTATCACCAGTGGTAAAATGAGTCAATTATCACCAACAGCAGGTTAGGATATCCGACTTTTACCGTGTTATTTGGTCACTAAAAGCCAGTTGGGTAATTACAATGCCATGTCACCACTGGTGGTGGTGATTCGATGGCCTGTTGGTCCAGTGGGCTTCTCATGAGGGTCTGGGCCAAAGTCCCCAAACCCGGTACAGTTGCGTTGACTACGATACTGCATTGAGATGTAATTTGCACAGTGGTAGTCGGATCCCTGGAGCGACATAGACTACTTTCTAGACAAAAAACTATGCAGTTCTTGCGTATAACCAACTTCTACTTATTTATTTGTTTTTTGTTTATATATTTTGACTTTTTTAATTAATAAAAACAACGTTTTGGTTGGTTTTATTCATATTTGCGATTCGTTTCAGTTACTTTAATTGAAGTGTTACATTTAGCGGATTCTAAAGGAGTTCTACTTACCCTCCTTCCAATGCAGCACTGGTACAAAGAGAAAAAATACAATAAGTAAAATATCACAGAACAAAACTAAAGAATTACTATATAATGTAAAATATCACAGAACAAAACTAAAGATTTACTATATAATGTAAAATATCACAGAACAAAACTAAAGATTTACTATATAATGTAAAATATCACAGAACAAAACTAAAGATTTACTATATTATGTAAAATATCACAGAACAAAACTAAAGATTTACTATATAATGTAAAATATCACAGAACAAAACTAAAGATTTACTATAAATGTAAAATATCACAGAACAAAACTAAAGATTTACTATTAAATTTTAAGTGGATTGTGAAGCGATGCTTAAATCGCTTAGGTGACAATTTTTTCCCATACAGCTCCAGGTGATAACTTTTCTCACCACCTAAATCAAGTTCAAATTCCAGGATTTTCGAATATGTTGTAGCTATTGTGAAAAACAAGGTTTCTAAGTTTCCACTTTATTTATTTATTTGTTTCATCAAATAAATATTTCCTTGGAAATCAAAACGCATAGACCTATACAGACAGAGATAATATCTACAACAAAATCGACAAAATCAGACTATGTATACGCGGAGAGAAACTTTACCGCATTTTAAGCTTCACAATCCTCTTAAGCTCATAAAAGATCTTCGTATACGAGTATATAATTGTATCTTACCTAAGTATAGTGTGCGGTAGACCCGTCAGCGAGTCTATGCCACCATGCCGGTCTTTGTCCGAGCCAGGCATACCGAACGGGTACAAGGGAGACATGTTCTGGAACAACAGAGAAGTCCTTCGATGAACGGATAAATATCATAAATAATAAATATCAGGGAACAATCTCACACAAATTGACCTAGTCCCAAACTAAGCTTAGTTTAGGCTTGTACTATGGGTACTAGACAAATGTTGAAATAAATCCAAAGATAAAGCATTAAAAAAACGTTCAGCAGGTTATTTTCATGAAGGCCTAGAGTTTGGGACACGTCTATAATGTATATACTATGATTATAAAGAGAGGGAGCGGATTTTGTAAGTTTGTTTAAATGTGGAGGGTTAACTTTGGGAATTATTATAAAATTTAATTTTTAAGTTAAAATATTACATTACTGCATAGGCAGGGAAGTAGGTCGTTGCGGGACGAGTATACTCGTAAGTTAACTCGATCGAGAGGCAATCGAGGTGGCGCTATACATATACGAATCCAGCAACCTCGCTTCAACACCGAGCCTTGTATAGTGCTTTTCTCCAGCAATGCGACAAAATATAACAAATTTGCTTAAATTTATTAGAATTGTACATAAAGTACCATAAAAAAACATTATGTAATTAAAATAAGTCTATGACACTCCCACAACCAAGACGAATCTAACGACACCTCATAATAATGTTAGAATCGATGTAGCCGTTTAGGTTTCAGAGCATGCCAAAGATACACTAGGAAAACCACCCTCCTTCCCACGCAGTCGGGTAAAAACAAAGGCAACGCTATTTCTTGAGCAAAATGTCAAGAAACTGGCTCAAACCAAACGTAGTGGAGACCTTTAAGGGTCAGTTTCATTGGACGATGGCCCGCATGCTTTTCGTGATACATTGCATGGCTGCAATAGCTCTTGGCTCAGTGATGTTATAACATTCGTCAATGGATTGCTACAAGCATGCTCAATGAAACTGAGCCGGCGGATGTCATTCAGCTGATATGGTGATCGTGATTATTTTAATTTGATGATCGTCATACATACATAACATCATGCCTTCAGTCCTAAATTGGGGTAGGTACCAACAACTCTAAAAAGACTTGTTTATAATTGTGTAACTACATTTTGCACAATCAGGCCAAGAAGTTTACTAGTGCGACAGGTTGCAAGCCCATCGCCTAACAGTACTACAAGCCCTTATTCCCTTAGTCGCCTCTTACGACATCCACGGGAAGACATGGAGTGGCACTATTCTACCCGGTAACCACACGGGATAATAGATTAACACTAAAATTAATTAATACTTTTATCATTTATCAGTGTCAGTTTGTTAGGGAAGAGCGCTGCTGCCTGAGATCTGAATCTTTGAGCCTAGTGGAAGCGCGAGGCAGCAGAGTTCTGGTGCGTCGTGTCGTGCTGGCCACTGGCCGAGCGCCCACCTTGCCCTTGGCGGCGGCGGCGACGGCGGCGTGGTAGGCGCCGTGCGCCGCGGCCTGCGCCAGCATGAGGTCGCCGCGCAGCAGCGCCAGCTCGCGCTCCTTGCCCTTCGACGACGACGACGACGAGGAAGACTTGCCTGCGAATTGACAGTTTTTGAGACAGAAACTTTAGGTTCAGGGGGCTTATTATAGCCGTTTATCACGTGACTAAAAGTTGATAAAACATCCGTCACTTTCTGACAGGTACAGTGCAATAATAATAATAATATCACAGGACAACGTCACACAAATTGACCTAGACCCAAACTAAGCTCTAAGCTTCTACTATGGGTACAACAACGATAAACATACTTATGTAGAGAAATATATACTTAAATACATAGAAAACATCCAAGACTCAGGAATAAATACTCGTGCTCATCACACAAATATCTGCCCTTACCGGGATTTGAACCCAGGACCCCTAGCTTCGAAGACAGGGTCACTACCAACGATGCTAGCGTGACGTCTAGAAGGATGCTTTTATCCACCGCGATAAAAGCGACCATGAGGGAGCGACCACACCTGAGCTTAGCGGTCCACGGTAAAAGTGCGACCTACTAACTGAATGAACATATTTTGTCTTTGTTACTCACGGGCCTGCGAGGGCTGGTGCTTGTTCGGCTTGGCCTGGTGCGGGGCCGAAGCCAGGCTATTGAGGGACGCGAGACTCGACATCGCCTGAGAGTGCGAGTGGGAGTGCATCGCAGACGGAGATGACGTCTTGGGGAAACCGTAGGATGCTCCTGGAAATAAACATAAATAAATAAATCACAGGACAATCTCACACAAATTGACCTACTCCCAAACTAAGCTTTTGGCTTGTACTATGGGTAGACAACGATAAACATACTTATATAGAGAAATATATACTTAAATACATAGAAAACTTCCAAAACTCGGGAACAAATACTCATGCTCATCACACAAATATCTGCCCTTACCCGGATTTGAACCCAGGACCCCTAGCTTCGAAGGCAGGGTCACTACCACCTAGACTAGTGTGTCGTCGAAATGTTCTTACACTCCATTTTTTGAGGATTTGTTAGTAAAATTAGTAGATTTGATAGTCACTAGGTTATGAGACTACTTATTGGTATATGGGCCAAGAAAATATAATACACTAGCAAGAAAGAAGCAAGAGCCACTAAGTATCTTGAGTAAATTAAGACAACAAAATAATGGAGTATTCCAAATAGTTGGTAACCCTCCAGAAACTAGCGGTCCCAGGTTCCCGGTAAGGCCGGATATTTATTTGTGTGATCTGCACGAGTATTTGTTCCTGAGTCTTGGATGTTTTCTACGTATTTGTATGTATTTCTTTATAAAAGTAAGTTTATCGTTGTCTAGCGCCTAGAGCAAGCCTAGGTTTGGGACTAGGTCATTTTATGAGACATTGTCGCGATTCCTTTTTAACTTTGTTTGACCGCGAGGCCATCCTGCTTGGAGGATTTCCGTAAATGTTAACAGTTTTTTCTCTTCATTCTATTTACATTCTCAAGACTGCAATCCTAAGACCGCAAATGCGTTAGATAATGTTATATAAAATATTTCGCAGAGTTCTTTCAGTCCTTTACCACTATGTAACCGAAACACGTATATATATTTGTTTCTTTCCTACAAATATGGATGTAAACTCTTTATTGCACATAAACAATAACAAGATTTTTTTGCATCAATATGGATAATGTAAATAAATTTATCTCATATTCATATCTCTTTTAGTTAACCTTACATTAAATTAAGCAAAGACAATGCAAGAGTATAGACAAATTAACAAATAAACAGAAAATAAAATAGGACATACATCCGAGAAACACATTTAAAAAAATCTGCTTTAAAAAAATACATACACAATAAGGGTTTACTAATATATACTACCACATATATATACAGCAATTAAAACCTATAACAGAGCAAAGGATCAACCAGCATCTACTTCTTTAAACTTTCCTTCCATAAACCGACATTGCCTCAAGCACGGTGGATGCCCATTTCACAATTCGTGAATATCCCTATGTTATCTTTATATCTTGCAATGAACTGCATTGCGATACATGGTCAAATATGCAAGGGCACTTTTACCCCTGGACAAATCCTATTACAAGTTTGAGTGGATAATTACCCCAATCAGCCATGCTGGGCTGCGAGTTGCTGGTGGATGGACTCTTCTCCTTCGTAGACGCACTGGACGAGGTACTGCTTCTGCCCGACCTGGAAACGACAGCCAGTTTAGTTACAATACATATGTATCAACAAACAATAGGGAAGCGTCCTAGGTAAAAAATGAAAATTCTGATTATTCCGTTAGTTAGGTTATCAAAAATCTTCTTTTTTAAATGAAATTTTCCAGAACAATATTGTCCAAGATTGTCCAGGCCTAACATTTATTAGATCAGTGTGCGATGAAAGTGAAAGGATCAAATTCAAATTTATTGCTTTCTCATAATGTCACATGCCTATCCTAAGAAATTACAGTAACACCATGAACCCTGGAGGGCGCAGCAACATTAGGAGAGAGGAGGGCTTACAGTATAAGCGCAAATAAATATAATTTAATACATTTATTTAACAAAGCAATTAAAATAAAATAAAGTAACGAAAGAACTTACAAACGTACTTAAGAGGCTGTACACAAAATTTTGGTGGTTTTGCTTCTTTTTGAGATTTTACAGTTAAAATACTGCTATTCTATAAGTTTGAATGCACATCATGAAATATCATTTCAGTTCTAATCGAATAAATGACTTACAAATAAATAAGGTACTTTTTCAGATTTGTCAAGTATTATAATGTGAGATTTAGGTTATTTTAAAACATAATATGTTGCTATTTATTTTTTTGATGTATTTTTAAAGTAAGGATTGATTTTGAACTGAACTTTATTACTGTTGTTTTTATTTTATGAACGATAGTTTTAAATAGTCTTAATCAAAAACAATGTTTTGCCCATTTTCTGTAAAACTTTACCAAGTTAATCACTTTTTTTACACAAAAAAATATATGAAGGTGGTAAAAAGTAATTCATATATTTTTTAGACAAATTTTACAGCAATAAATTTAAACAGCAATAAATCGGAGAAATAAGCAAAATTTCGTGTACGGCCTCTTAAAACTATTCTAATCTAACAGACCGCTACCAATGGGCATCGTTAGAAGAATACTGGCAGCATTGCCACGTTGAACGGCAATGCTCAATCTTTGTGCAAAGTAAAGGCCATCATTTTGGTCACGAGTTGCGTCGACCAGGCGCTTAGAAAGGTCTTTAAAAATACGGTGTGCTCCTGGCCCCCACGGTCCTAAGGCTCTACCCCAAAAGGCTCATTAATTAACAGAATATCATCGATATATTTATTTAGAGTATAAAATACGCTTTGTTAGCACTAGTTTTCATTTATTGATTAATATTTTATCTTCTTTTTCTACTTTTAAGTTTTCATGTAATTTATTATACAATTTTATGGACATTACTAAAGGACCACTAGAGGTTAATTTTAGCCGGGAATGTGGAAGTAAGAGCCTATTATTATAGCGCAAAGAGCGCGCTGCAAGGAGGTCGTCGCGTTTTTTGAAGAATTCTGGATATTTTCTTAGAAATTTACACAATTCAAGGATGTAGAGAGACAATTTTTTATAGCTTAGTTTTAACTTTTTTCACGAGTGATTTAAATTTTATGTTAGTATCTATGTTTATACCGAGTAAAGTAAATTCATGTACAAGTTCTGAGTGTATGTCAATATACTGAAAATGTATAATTAATGGGGCTTTTTGATCGTGCCAGATATCCATCAAGTCAGACTCTTAGGTCGTATTTCTCGGTATTGCCGAGAATCATTTCCTCGCAAATGTGTTGAAAAATATAATGTATGTTCGGCGTCGGGCTTCTAATACTCTCGTTGGTAATCCCCTTCTTACGTGAATTGTTGCACAATGTACTATCGCTAACTGCTTAACCCTGAAGCCTACTATTCTACTGATAAGACGCTAACCTCTCATTCCTCGTAGGCTGCTTTCTCTTGCCAGGCTTGGCCGAGAGCGCAGAGAGCGCCGAGTAGGGATCAGTCAGCAGCCCACCGAAGTTCAGCCCTGAAGCCAACCGGGTATTCTACTGATAAGACGCCAACCTCTCATTCCTCGTAGGCTGCTTCCACTTGCCAGGCTTGGCTGAGAGCGCAGGGAGCGCCGAGTAGGGGTCAGTCAGTGGCCCACCGAAGTTCAGCCCTGAAGCCAACCGGGTATTCTACTGATAAGACGCTAACCTCTCATTCCTCGTAGGCTGCTTCCCCTTGCCAGGCTTGGCCGAGAGCGCAGAGAGCGCCGAGTAGGGGTCAGTCAGCGGCCCACCGAAGTTCAGCCCTGAAGCCTGCCGGGTATTCTATTGATAAGACGGTAACCTCTCATTCCTCGTAGGCTGCTTCCCCTTTGCAGGCTTGGCCGAGAGCGCAGAGAGCGCCGAGTAGGGGTCAGTCAGCGGCCCACCGAAGTTCAGCCCTGAAGCCTGCCGGGTATTCTACTGATAAGACGGTAACCTCTCATTCCTCGTAGGCTGCTTCCCCTTGCCAGGCTTGGCCGAGAGCGCAGAGAGCGCCGAGTAGGGGTCAGTCAGCAGCCCACCGAAGTTCAGCCCTGAAGCCAACCGGGTATTCTGCTGATAAGACGCCAACCTCTCATTCCTCGTAGGCTGCTTCTCCTTGCCTGGCTTGGCCGAGAGCGCAGAGAGCGCCGAGTAGGGGTCAGTCAGCAGCCCACCGAAGTTCAGCCCTAAAGCCTGCCGGGTATTCTACTGATAAGACGGTAACCTCTCATTCCTCGTAGGCTGCTTCCCCTTGCCAGGCTTGGCCGAGAGCGCAGAGAGCGCCGAGTACGGGTCAGTCAGCAGCCCACCGAAGTTCAGCCCTGAAGTCTGCCGGGTATTCTACTGATAAGACGTTAACCTCTCATTCCTCGTAGGCTGCTTCCCCTTGCCAGGCTTGGCCGAGAGCGCAGAGAGCCCCGAGTAGGGGTCAGTCAGCAGCCCACCGAAGTTCAGCCCTGAAGCCAACCGGGTATTCTACTGATAAGACGCTAACCTCTCATTCCTCGTAGGCTGCTTCCCCTTGCCAGGCTTGGCCGAGAGCGCAGAGAGCGCCGAGTAGGGTTCAGTCAGCGGCCCACCGAAGTTCAGCCCTGAAGCCTGCCGGGTATTCTATTGATAAGACGCTAACCTCTCATTCCTCGTAGGCTGCTTCCCCTTGCCAGGCTTGGCCGAGAGCGCAGAGAGCGCCGAGTAGGGGTCAGTCAGCGGCCCACCGAAGTTCAGCCCTGAAGCCTGCAGCCGGGCCAAGTAGTCCTGCGCCGCAAGATGCGATGCCATGGACCACCACGCTGCACCTGGAATTTAAAATGGTTAGTTTTAGGCGCTATTCGATAAAAGATAAAACCGGGCAAGAGCATGTCGGACCATGCTCAGTGTAGGGTCCCGAAGTCGTTAAGCACAAAAAAGAACAAATAATAAAGTCATTTGGTGCCGTCTTAGACGATTTTAGTAGGTATAAAAACTTTAATCGCCTGTATCTCAAGAACCAATGATGTGTACTTAGTTGTGATAGTTTTCCTTTTAAATTCAAAAGCGTAGGGGAGGTACCCTAAAAAACAAAAAAATACATTTTATTGCACCACTTTGTTGGTGTGACTTATATGCATATTCATGCTAAATTACAGCTTTCTAGTACTAAGAGTCTCTGCGCTAGGCTGCGGACGGACGGACGGACATGGCGAAACAATAAGGGACTACGGAACCCTAAAAAAATTATACCTACCCCATTTACACTCGGTTTCTTCCACTGCTCCTGCCACTACCTTGCCCTGAATACTGCGACGGTAATATCGACGCAAGTGAGTGTTCACATTCAGCCTTCATACTGCAGGGCAGTGAGCAGGGAATTGGGCAGTAATAGGTCACTCGCGCTGTCATTTCTCAGGGCGCTCTTTGAAATCCGGCATTTTGGGGAGCGCTGGGCAGCGCGAGTGGCAATGACAGTGGCATGAGAAGTATAGTGTTTAGTTTACACACTCGTCCTGCCCACTTTGGCTGAATGTTAATGAGGCAATAAAAGTTGTTTATTCAGTAAGTAGGCCGCACGGGCACATGTACACGTCAAAATTCTACTAGCGCTTCTCAAGAGGAACCACTGCTGAGAAGAAGCGCCGTAAGGAACTCAACAGTCAGTCATTTTAAATAAATGTTGCGTATGACAATGATAGAATTTACCCTAGCATTATATAAAACAATGAAGAAAAATATAGCAAGCAGGAAAACGTTTCGAAACTTCCAATAAAAACAAGAACGAATAAATAATATAATAATATTTATACCTACCCATGACGGTGCAAGACTACATGAAATAAAAAAATAAATAAAGTTTCAATACGTTCTACAGAAATCGTGTCCCTAGACTAGATAAGTTGTTTTACGATTTCGATTCGATTGTTTTTAACCGACTTCAAAAAAGGAGGAGGTTATCCATTCGACTATGTTTAAACTAGCTTCTTCCCGATAATTCGTCCGCATACATTTCGAATATCGTTGTTCCCCCGAGAAATTCAACCCACAAAAACGGCATTAATGAAAAAAGCCTTTTTGGTGACCTATGGGTAGGACCCATAGGTCGTATACCGGTATTGTTTTCATACCAAAATACCGGTACCTACTCAATTTTGGTATCTTGCTTAGGTATTGTTAAATATTTAGTGTTAATTTATACACCGGTATCGATCCCTGCTCCTACCATCACTACATAGTATAAAACAAAGTCGCTTTTTCTGTCCCTATATCCCTATGTATGCTTAAATCTTTAAAACTACGCAACGGATTTTGATGCGGTTTTTTTTAATAGATAGAGTGATTGAAGAGGAAGGTTTATATGTACAATACTTTAATCCGGAGCGAAGCGAGGGCGGGTCGCTAGTTTACAATAAAATACCAAAAGAAATAAGAGACACCAGTATTAATATGTTTAAGAGGGAGTTGATCAATTTGCTATCACAAAAATGTTATGTGTCAAAATGTACAATGATATTTTTTTTTGATGTAAGTTAACATAAAATTATAGGTATTGTGTGTTTAGAATTGTACGTGGATAGTAATGCTGTTACCTACCTTCCCATTGGACCTCACGATTAATTATTTACACGTTTATAAAATTAACTCATGTTTAACAAGTAAATTAATCTTTATCTTTAAATTTTTAATTTTCTGGGTCGAGAAGTACCCTGAGTTGGTTCATTCCAAATTACATCCAAACCCGTCCAGATGTTGCAGCGTGAAAAAGTAACTAACTAACAAACGCAAAGACCTAGTTTTTCATAATATCTACAACATATTCATAAATCGGACAACGTTTAAGGAGAGAAAAACGTTATCGCATTTTGTATGGGATTTTTTTGCTTTAAAGTCCTCTTAAGTACGATCAAGGACTTTAATTGTTAAGCCACTATCGAACCCTGTCATAATGACAGCGTTAATACAGCGGCAGCGCTAGCTAGCGTTGTATACTTAGTTTGACGCTGTCATTATGACGAGGTTCCATAAAGGCTTAACAATTAATGTCCTTGACTGTACCTCTGATTCCGGTAGCACAGCTTGTTTTGTGGACCAGCAGTGGACCCGTATCAAGCAAGGCCAGAAGTTCCATGATGGAGTCCAGTTTGACAATCTGGCTAACAAGAGTGGAATGGGACTGCAATCTATCTGTCGCACACATCTGCACGAGATGCATCGAGGTCGCGCCGGCGCCTCTTTTAGTTTAAGTTTTTGAGTTAGTTTTTTAGGTCACGATCCCTCTGAAAACCAGAGCTGCGGCAAAATAACAGCTATATTAATTATATGCCTTCCATACTTACATACATAACATCACGCCTTCATTCCCAGAGTGGGGTAGGCAGAGCTACAGAAATACCAACAAATCTAAAAAGACTCGTTAATAATTCTGTAACCACTTTTTGCACAAGCAGGCCAATTTGCAAGTCCATCGCCTAATAGTGCTACAAGCCATTCCCTTAGTCGCCTCTAACGACATCCACGGGAAGACATAGAGTGGCACTAATCTAACCCGGCATCTACACGGGCCCCCGCGGTCTATAATGTCGAAACTTATATCTGTGCTAATGTTTGCTTACACGCTTACACCTAACAAAACAAAAGTGGTTTCTTTAATATCTTTAAGAACTCCATTAAATCAAAAACATCACGAAGTTTTCTTTTCTATTTTTAGGATAGTTCGGTATTTATTGCATTCATCTAAAGTACTAGAAAAAATGTAACTAAAAGTTAAACTAAACTAATACTAAAAAGCTAAGTGTGATAAAAGGGCTGTGGCATTGTACTGAAGATGCTGGCAGCATTTCCTCGCTGAACAGGTTAACTAATACTAATTGTCATAATTTGTCATAACGTATTTTACCCGACTGACCTAGAAGGAGGGTAATGGTTTTTCGCGCGTATGTATGTACGTCTGTATGTTTGTTTGTCTGTTCCATTGTAACCTCCTGTAGCCTAAGGTGTCGTTAAATTCGCTTTGGTTTTGGAAGTGACATAATAATGAGAAAGTAATGAGAATCTTATTACATGAGACACAACACCCAATGGGTCATTCTTCTTTATTACCGGCAATAATGTTTTTTTTATGCAGAAATTGTTGTTTTTTTGGGCATCCCTAACATCTCCGTGTTATATTGAAATTTTATTAATATTTGTGACAGAGTGGGCAGAGAGTGTGATCGCAGAGTATTCTTTTATACATTGTGTATATTACTCGCAATAATTACGCTTACATAAATATAAATACACCGACATTGAATGATTGTTTTTCAGTTGAATGCTCGTAAAGAGAGTTTATTGTCGTGAGATCATCAAACTTTAGGAGATACATGAAAAACACATGAAAAATAATAATAAGGCAATTCAAATTTAACTTGATGACCAGGGCCTCTATTCAGGCGCGTTAAAACGATATCGTGTTTGATACGTTTAATAATCGTTTATGTCACAGTCACCATTATTGTAAATGACATAAGAGTTATCAAAACGTTGACAATACGGAAACAGGTGAAAAACGATATCGTTATTACCTTGTAGAACTCCAGCCCAGTATGGGTATCTGAATCTTAGCACGAAAACCCATATTTAACACACTTTATTTAACGGGGGACATGCCATTGTCGGTTAAAAAGAAGAACGACCATGTTACCTTAAGCATGTGTAACTTTGTACTGCTGTAGTTATTCTGTATTGTGTGTTCAGTGTGAGCGTCGTCTACTTATTTTCTATTATATTCTATTAATGTCCATTACTGTGCGGGTACTGACTGGCGGCGGGATGCAGCGGCATGGAGCCCTGGCCGTGGCCCATGGCGCCGGGCTGCTGGTAGCGCGCGCCGAAGCCGAACAGCGCCGCCTGGGCCTGCGCCTGCGCCTGGGCCTGCGCAGCGCCGCCTGCGCCGTCGCGACCCCAGTACGCTGGAAATGGATACAGGACTGTTACATCGGTACAACAAGTCGGTAATAGGATTTTTAACACAGTTGCTCAAAAAGTGGTACTTTTCGTAGCTGTATATCGTGCGAAAAGTTGGATATTTCGCACTAGTGCGTTATAATTTTCCATTTTTTTTTATATATTTTTTTTTTCAACTTTCAAGCCGTGCATCCAACCAAAGAGTTTGCATGTTCAACCCATTTTTAAATAATTACATCATTTACCATTGAAACTGTACATACCTAGGTAATATAATTTTTTTATTTTTTTTAAATATAGGTAGGTAAATAATTAAATTACTACGTGACATATTTTTTTACTTGGCTGAATGGTCACAACCGTTGCCATTTTATAAATTCTGTGTCAATTAAAAGTAAAATGATCTATTCTAATAGTTTAGTTTTATTTACTGATTTATTTTTGTTTGTGTCGCTTGCAGCTCGGGCCAGAGAGACTCGCTTAAAAATAAGTTTAAAGAAATTAATATATTGACCATGCACAGTCAATACATTTATGAAAACATTATTTATGTTCATAAAACATCGCTAAATTTAGAAAGAACTGTGACATACATAATGTTAATACCAGAAATAAATATAAGCTCGCAGTGCCCTTCACGCGGCTCCATAAAATAAAAAACTCTTTTATGGGTAATTGTATTAGGTTCTATAATAAGCTCCCAAGTAATGTTACTGAACTATCAGTAAATAAATTTAAGAGTTACGTTAAGCGTAAGCTAATTTCTAAAGCATATTATAGTATTAAAGACTATATTAATGATAACAATGCTTGGGACTGAATTGCTTGTAATAAAATGTTTAGTCCTTACGACAAAAGGTTAAGCTGGTACAACAAAAAAGGTTAAGTAGGCTAAGTCGCTACTATGACGTTTCAAAAGAGTTTATTATTTGTAAACCTACTTGAATAAAGATTATTCTGATTCTGATTCTGATTCTATACAATAAAATACCTGATAAAATAAAAATAGAAGGAAAAACTGACTTTCTGCCCCTTATTTCACCGTCTTGACAATGACACGTGACAGGTGACAATTCGTTATACATTGCAAAGTTAACACGCTGATACATACTGGGTTATATGTATAAGCTGCGCCATGTACACTAAAATGTCACCTGTCGCCTGTCATTATCAGTATGAGCAAACCCATTTTGTATAAAAAAGTACACCTTTTAATTTCGAAGAGTCATCATCACATAGACATGCATGAAAATCAGAATTGAGTTGACCTCAGCAACCCAAAAGGGTGGTTTTACTGTTTAAAGAACTTTTTACTTTTTGTTCACAACACAATACATATAATAATAATTCTTGATTTAAATACCTACCTATGTAAGAAATTGTAATGATATTGCAGTGCCCTCCCAGGGTTTATGTTAGAGCATTTAATATATTATAACATCTTTGTGAATACAACATAAGGCAATAAAGTATATGAATATGAATATGAATATGAATATGAAAGTGGCTGTGGTGCGGCGCGCGGGCGGCTGGGGATGTCGTTTTATCTTTACCATGTCGTTTTATTTACATTAGGGTTATAGTATATGTTCTCGGTGCTAAGGTAAAAAATCGTATGTGCAACATGAGACCAAAGTTATATGCAAATAACTTCAGTCTTGTGTTGCCCATACAATTTTTCACCTTAGCAGCGAGAAAATATAACCTTTATCTACACACATACCAAAAACCCTCTATGATGCGTTTAAAACTGCGTTACAAACTGTTTTGTTAGAAAAAAAACTTGTTGTTGAATTTTAATTTTTCCGAAAACTACGTTACGTTGGAGTTTTTTAAATAAAATGCATAATTTCGTATGGTAAAACCACAGTTTGCGTAGACAGTGGCGCGTTCACTTTAAGCGCCGATTCTGGGTGGCATGGCAACCCGCTAGTGTTTGCTGCGATAAGTAGTCTTGGACTGTTGACAGGCCACGCGGGAGTGCGCGAGGTGGGGATGAAGTTACCCTTCTAATAGTATATATTCTTATGGCGTAACCACTAATTTTCATCAATCGTAAGTTTTTAATCTTATGATCAAATGTTTAAATCGTTAAAAGAAGCTCTCTTGATCTTCAAAAGAACCGTAATAATGGTAAATTCAGTAATTAGTAATCTTTTATTTTGTTAAACACCGGTTATCACAGGTTAGTTTGGTTTTGTCATCTTTGCTCATTCAATTGACATCGACTATAGGTACATATAACCTTCATTTGTCAGTCTTATAGATTCATATTAAGACAAAAAACCTAAGAACAATATCCTTAGTTTATTTTATACACGATGTAGCATCAGGCTACAATAATTGGAGCATTAAATAAGATGTACAAGCAATTTTACACTTTATTACCAAAGCATTAAGTTAAATAATGAAGTGCTCCAGTCTTCGCCTAATTCAGGAAATGTGCTAAGTGATAAAAACAACCGAAGCAACGGCTAATCTGCAATACATGGATTAATAAAAATGTGCAGTAAACTTTGGAGAAGGTATTTTTAACTCCTAACGCAAAAGAGGAGTGTTATACTGCCCCCTAAACAGTATCTCAAAATCAATAACCAAAGCAGATTCAATCCTATCCCGTTAGTAATAAGGTTGCATTTGCTACAGGAGTTTTGTTTGAGATACTGCCATTTGTGTTAGCAGGGTTGTATACGTTTGCCGTGTATCTGTCAGTGGAATCGTAGCCACCAAACGCACAGACCGTATACAGAGTATTACCTAGACAAGCTGCTCGCCGTATACCCTTTGAGATAGTAATACAGACAAACCAACCAAATTGTATAATCACCTTTAGCAGACAAAGCCGCTGTCATTGAGTGCCTACCTTATTAAGGCGGTTTATCATGAGAAATAATACCGGTGGTGAAAGATTGTTTTATTTTTCCGAGTACTGTGGCTGTTGCAGTCTAAAATACAACAATTTAGATCACTAATGTCTAAAACCTACGAACAAACACATAAACACAAACAGCACACAATAAAATAGTTCAAAGCACTCCATTGCTTGGCACCAGTGACAACCAAAATCGGCCTTGGAAAAAACGTTTACGCAAAGTGAGATAGAAAGTAGAGATGCCGTCATATTTATTTATGTTTTTTCGTATAGTTGCTTCTCTGATTCAAACGCGAATGAAAAAAGCAAGCTGTTTGGCGAATACTGTTCCGTGCTTTGATTTTCGATATTTGGACGCTGTTTCGCAATAATGTGTCAACCTACAAGTATTTAGCAATAAAGTGTCAACCCTCGGTGCGATCATTGTAGGTTGACGTTTTTTTGCTAAATACTTGTGGGTTGACACATTATTGCGAAACAGCGTCCATTTAATAAGTATTTAGCTAGGTTTCATAAAAATTGGTTGGGCCATTTAAGAGATATCAGATCTGAAAATAGTGGTGGCCGTATCGCGAGTCTCTATCTGTTCAAATCCTACTAATATTATAAATTCCAAAGTTTGTGTGTTAGTTTGTTAGAACGTGTATCGTTCATAACCATCTGTCTTAGTGATAGGTGTAACTAACGAGGCATGCGCTTTAGTACAACGGAAAGACACACTCATTAGTAAAACTAACATCATTTTTCATATTCCACAAAACTCGCATTGACATTGGTTATCAATGAAAGGTAGATCATATATGAATATTAATCGCACAAACATTAATAAAGACCTACAAGAACAAATCGCACTGCTAGATCAAAACAGCATCAACTCAAAATAAAACTGTATTTTAAAATCAACTTTAATACCAATGTGTTTGGACTTGAAACAAATCTAACAGTTTTTTTGAGTTGATACTGTTTTGATCTAGCAGTGCGAAATATGCACAAAAGAAACCGCGACCCAGCGATTGAACCCCATTTTTCATTCGCAATCGAAACACGTTGGTCCAGTGAGTCACGTGCTTATGAGGCCCGGTGTGCATAGGAGGTACATAATCAAGGCAATTCAGTTTAAACTATATGTTAATGACCATAAAGTTCATTTTTATTTGTTTTATATTTTAAAATGATTTTCAAGTGCAAAGGTAACTGAACTTTATTTCCTTGCTTGTAGATTCAAAGTACAAAAACCTCCCTATTTGTAGTACGATGGAGTGCAGGAGGATAAGAGTGCAAAAATACAATAACTACGATATTGTTTCTTAGGTAGATAACCTTAGGTTTTAGGTTTCAAATTGCAACGATTGAGAGTGAAATATCACATTGGTTTTGCTAGATTCACAAGCATATCAAACGAGGTTTAAATATACAAAAACATAATACACACAGTTGACAGTTGTCATGACTCTTAGAGGTAATGGTGCCCTAACAGCCATTGCGCCTGTCAACTAGACAAATGAGATGTAGGTTCGAGTCCTGCTCATGGTAATTCTACTTCTTTTTTTAAATTGGCGGTCCACGGCGATATTCCGCAGTGATTTCGCCAATGTCAAGTGAGTAGAGTAAATCAGTATACATAATAAAGCCGGTCATTTTTCAATCGGCCATCTTCCCTCCCAAAAAAATGCTTCAGTATATTATCAGTACTCGGAATAGGCAGAGCTAAAAAAGGACATAATATACATAGAGTACATTAAAATAAACTAATATTTTACCCGGTTGTAACCACTCTATATTATGCCATTTTGCCAATTTTAATTAAATTTGCTCTTTTGACCACTATATGTTACATGTAAAATATCTTTTATCGCAGTAAATTAATACGTCAAGTCCATGTTTTTTTACTGCATATAATATTACCAAAACAAAAGATATTCTTAGGATGTTTGTCTTGTTTATTTGCACAATGACCACACCACTTGAATCCATACATCACACATGAGCATGTAAAAAGTAAAACCTCCAAACGATGTTACTTTTCATTCTAAACTTTATCTATGTGAGTTAGAATTCAATTTCGAATGGATTTCCTAGATTTATAGCATAGTTATATTAGTGTTGACACAGAACAACGCGCGTAGTTTACAAACAAACACGCTTGTGATCTAAATACGGCGCTAAGTAGGGCGCCGATCATCAAAACTTCAAATGCCTACTATCTATGCAGAGTCTAAAACAATTACGTGTTAATAGATGTAACATTGATAGAATACAGAACAAAAAGTATGGAAAAAGAGATCGGTAAATTAAAATTAAAACAATAAATAAAAAGTAAAATACGCGAGGGGCATCAGTAACCAGTCTAATTTTAGAGTTACTACTTTTCATACAAAAAGCCTCTGGCAAAATAATTTTAATTTAGTCTGTCCGCAGACTTTATTTTAATTTAATGGATTTACAAGTTATAAAGTATTTAAAATCCAATGTAAATAATACATCCCTTAATAAGCGTAATTCACGAAGAAACTTATATAAGGTGCAGTCTTTTACAGAAATAAACTCCTTCACAAGTTGCTCGTCGTTCCGCAATCGCCATTTTGACTACTGTACTAGTTAACTTAGTAATTTTAATACCAAAAACATTAATTTTCATGGTAGTTTATTTTAATTTTTCACATAACCCCTATCATCCAACATTATCATAGCACATCATGAAAAACTAAGTCAATGTTGCTCAATCGCAAGGCCAAATTACCGCATCCACCGTTTCACACGTGCGCGATGTTAAATATATGGATGAGTCACAACGGCTTTCAAATGTTACCTGCTTAGTGCCTTCTGGGTGATTGTTCGTAGATTGAATACATTTAGTGCCAGGAGCTTGATATGGAGTCCGATATGTATCGAAACTAGAATTCTGGGCATTTAATTAGCCCACCCAATGAAAACCAAGAGCTGCCTATCAGAGGAAACAACTGGTGTATAAGCGAATTTTGGCAAAGTGGTAGGGAATGGTTTTTTAAACGACATACTAAAAGTACTGATGGGTGGAGCTAACAGGTGGAGGGGGTGTAATGGGCTCTTCTTTTAGTTTTTAGTAAATAACTCGTAAACTGTGGTCTATAGCAAAAAAAAAATGAAACACAAGTAATCTACATAAAATTCTCTACAAAAAAGATTCTTACATTTTTTTCTCTTGGATCAATATTTCAGGGATCATCTTTCTGAACAAGAAAGAGAATTCCCGATGTGTCCCCAAAAAGATGTGTGGAAATGTCCGTTTTGTTACCTAAATCCAATACATTTCTTGGTAACAAGACAGACAAGCCCCCTTCTAACGTGATTTTTTTTCCCCAAATCGGAAGAAAAAATTAAACTCCCCAATAATGCGAGTTGTGGATGCGAAGGTAGTTCTGATTTTATAAAAATTTGGTGCAGAGATAGCTTGAACCCCTAAGAAAATTTATTTAATTTATATATCATTTAGCCCTATTAATAAGCCAACGCTGTCCGTCCGTCCCATCTTTAAAGAGCTGTACGTATCTTTTGAACGGTAACGGATAGCGGGTTTTTTATTAGAACATATCTTATTACAGCGGAATAACTATTTTTTTTCAAGAAAATTAATTAATAAAGGATTATTTTTGTTGTATCGTAAAAAACGGTATACAAGCATCAAATTTGGTATGATTATACATAGTAAAACTTACACTAAGGAAAAAAAATAGGTACTAAAAAGTGATCAAGTGTGAGTGGGCTCGCGCTGATTCGATTTGAAGTCGAATTCAAATCGGAACAATATTACATACCGTACGGAACCCTCGGTGTGCGAGTCCGACTCACACGTGACCGGTTTTTTATAAGTGATAGGTTACCCGTTTAAAAATATGGGACACGCTATTACGCCTCTTATTACAGACGTGTTAGGTATTTTTGAGCGCAATGTTGGATAATTCCCTGCCGACTGTACTACCTACGCTCGAAGTAATCTCGCGGAAACACAAAGTAAACAAGATTAAACAAATTCATGTACGTATTAAGAATTTAAGACGAACCTTAGCCACATGATACCTTATCGCACACTTAAAAACCACGAATTACCTGACACCACTAGTTTTCATAAAAATAGACCCTATTAACATCACATAAGGTCGACGAGGAATGCAAAATGTATTTTGGCGAGTTCATATCGCGAGGCCAATGACCTCATTGAGTGATGTAGGACGTAGGACCAGCAAAGATTGGTGTTTGGTTTTAACCTCGAAAGTCCAAATACCTATTTTAGTTACATTGTAAATTGAACCTTGTCGATTAACTATAGGGTGCATTTTATGTTCGGTATTTTGTCCACAAAACCTGGGGAGCCGGGAGGCCAAGTGCGTTTTCGCACTGACTTACCTTACCGCTCTATTTTTCCGGGATAAAAAGTACCCTAATTCCGTCTCCGTCTCTCGGGCTCTAAAATATCTACCATTTCCGACGATCGGTTAAGGCAATCAAACACAGCAAACACGTTTGCATTTGAAATATTAGTACTAGTTACAGTTTCAATAAATTGAGAACATGATATTTAAAAAAACATTTCTGTGATTGCCCCCTAATTGTCCAAAATGTGGTTACAGAATTATCAACATGTATTTTAGATTTGTTGGTATTTCTGTAGCTCTGCCTACCCCACTCTGGGAATGAAGGCGTGATGTTATGTATGTATGTATGTTTGTCTGTGAAAGTAATACTTTTATAATATACTTAGGTTTGTCTCGAAAGCATAGATACTATTTTTTTATCACAATTAACTGAATATTATTAGAGTTTGCCACGCCCGTTTTGGACTACTTTTTAAATGACGTTATTGTGTTTGTAACCGCGTCTGTTTTTCTAGCATTAGCTGTGACGTAGAAAAGACTATGTGACGTTTAAGCTATTTTTAGCCAGTAGCAGACATTTGTTTATTTACAGACAGCGATGTCAGACTCCTATTAGCTCTATCTCTTTCACTGACTGGAACTTGACAGGTAATTTGAGTTCATAATACGCCTGACTCGGACGCGAGGCTGAAAGGCCAAGGTTATTTTATTATTTTAGCATATCTACATTTTCATAAAGAACCGGTCCTCTAATTATAAACAGAAAAAATAAGTTCAGTGACGGGAGCTACCACACACGATGCAATCACAGCGCTCATAATGACGTAAGTTGAAGACACTTTCACTAACAATCAAAACCTTAGTTAACGTACATTTAAAATTCAAATTACATTAGATCATTGTTGGACTTGTATCTGTTTGTTTCTAAACTCGCGAATTCTGATTATCTATTAGTCATATGATCTAATTTTGGTAAGTGGTTTTTACTGGACGTTTATTCTCCCGTACATAACAGGCCACATTAAACATAGCTACCATATTTCAATCTGTGATTTGAATTGGAGCTCCTCGAAATAGGTCAATAATCAAGATCGGTAAGGGGAATTTGAAAAATATAAGATTTTGGGTTAACTCTAAGGATGGTTGGCAAATAAGTTGAACGCTTGGATGAGTTGATAATTAATTTCATTGTAGGCGAGTTTAAATTGTCCTGTCTTTTCAATCATTTGCGGTTTATTTCTAAGTCATGATTTACGTACAATATACGACAAGCTTTTTTTGCTAAAAAAAAAAATGCCTTGTTTTTGGATACGTGAAAATCTTAAAATGCAGTCTTCCCTATTCCAAACTAAAAACTAACTGATATATCAAGCTCATTTTAACCCACCCACAAAAAAGAGGGGTTGTATAAGTTTAAGGTACTCTTTGGAATACTTTTAGGTCCTTGTATCCTAAAACCAATACTTTCCTAGTTATCGAAGTTAATAAACTAACGTCCGTGTTAAAGGGCCCCACTGAAAATCAGCGCCGTAGCTTGCCCCGGCATCATACTGAGAGGGTCATTTATTGACGCAACGGCACACATGAAATATGTTCTCTTAATTCTTTGTTTATTGTAAACTGTGTCGTTTTTGTGCCAATCAATGTATTTTCTGTTTATTTCGCTCTAAACTGTCTGCCAATGAAAATTCGTTTAAATACTAATGGTTTTTTTTTCACACATTTTGACTGTTGACTTCAAAGTCTTTAATCTTGTATAATGTATATATACCTCTACTGACACTTTCATTGAGACGGCATCACGCTCAGTACTGCCGTGCTATCTCAAATAAAACTCCTCTTGCAATCACAACCTTATTAGTAAGAGGAGAGGATTGAATTTACTTTGGCAATTGAATCAGACATACTGTTTTTGGCTAAGGAGGACATAGTACGGGTAGCACAAGTTGTATTTTGTCGCTTGTCGCTCAGTGCGTCTCTATCGTTACAGCGGGGCTAGTCAAGTTGCATTCGACAATCGTTAGCGCTTGTTTCGATTGAAAAATGTATGCAAATGACGTGAGCCACCGAGATAGTCACGTGGTAGGTACTATCTCAGTGAATTGTGTCAATTCCTTGCATTATTCAATCAAAACATAATCGCTAACGATTATCGAATGCAACTTGACTAGCTCCACAGACTAGATAGAAAGGGAGATCCGAGCGACAAACAAGTTGCAAACCACTTGTGCATTATTTTTGAACCGTTTATCTTTCCAGTGGGGCTACATAAGTTGCATTTGACAATCGTTAACGATTGTTTCGATTGAATAATGTATGGAATTGACCTTGCCACCGAGACCACGAGACTATGTATATAAAACAAAACTAACCTAACCTACAAGTTCTCTAAAAAACATGAAAATTCGGACAAACGAAACGGCGGGAAATCGTTTTTAGCTCTTGCGATAGGTAACCCGCCCAAAGTCATAGACACGTCCAGCACACCAAAGCCAACATGGCTGCCTGGTAACACGCTGGTTTATGACTTACAAACCTTCACGCCTGTCTCCCAATGGGGTGCCCCGGTCTAAATATAAAACTTTCGCTTCCTCTACATTCATTAACCTCTTCATGCGCGTACGTCGATTTCGGGTGCTTTTGATTTGGCCCTTATCCTGTACATCGCGAATCTGATCTAGGGCGTCTAGGGTGCCCCTGGTTTGGCTGGTTTATAATTTATTATAATTTGCGGGTAGCAGGACCTTGTGCACATTAACCTACCGTCAAACAGCAGTGTTCCGGTTTGGGGATAAGACGCCCGGTGAAATAACTAGCATTGAGGCATTCTATCTTAATCCTCAGGGTTGGCAACGCAACGTAAATGCGAATGTCTATGGGTCACAGTTTCCACTTACCATCAGGTGGCTGTGCTCGTTTGCCTAATCAATGCCATAAAAAAAAATACCTCCGAAAAGCCCAGCAGCGTCCAGCAGACCGTCGGGCGGCGGCTTGCCAGCGGCTTCGCCACTCTCCCCATTCTCCTTCTCCATACCGCTCCTGGAAATCACAACAGTATCATCATGAGTATCTAGAAAGCGACAAATATTATGTAGTCAAGAGCAAAAACGGTAACTTAATTAGGCAAATTACGTCGTTATTCTGTTGTGAAGTCACAAAATACAATGCAAATATTCGATACAAATACACGTTTGGCAACCACAAATGGGTCATACACAGATTTAGGTTACCGTCTTTCCTGTGGACACACCGAAAGTTAACGTTTTTAGGGCCTAATTTTCTGGCTAAGCCGATTCCGGCAAAAACGTCGTCAGGACTGCTTTAGACCTATCATATAAAAACATAACTTATACGCACACAAGCATTTAACTATTGACCACAGCAGAGACAACTTTTGTTTTTAAGAGTGTGTATGACCCAAATAAACTCAGTAATACGAGCACGTTTCGAATGTTTCGATCATACGTCACATTATCGAATCGCCTTTCCTATTCGAAAACGCGTTCTAAACCTATCCATAACGAACTCTAACAAGAGTTGCGCGATGCTTCCCTCCCCCGCTCTCCACCCGCCTCCGCCAACGTTTCCCGCGGGACGGTCGCGTTCGAATTTGTCGTGCTCCCGTGACGTCAAGAGCAACGAAAAGTACTTATTTTCCAAACAAAATGTGCATAGGACTCGTGCGCTGCCCTTGCTCTCCCTCTTCCCAACTGCGTAGCGTAAAGTATAGCGTAAAAAACCACTGTTCCTTTGTATAAGTATCTAAATCTTAGCTCAATCAGACAATATACTTGCACACACAAACACACGCACACACACCCACACGCGCACACACACACACACACACACACACACACACACACACACACACTCTCATCTCGTCTCATCTGGCCCTACTGAAAATCAGCGTCACATTATCACCATGTCTTGTGACACAAGCTGAGTAGAGACCATTTTGGACACCATTGTAAATAGTTAGTTGTAAGTTATTGTTATTACTGTTTTTATATTTGAAATTTTCACTGTTTAATACAAACTGCCATATGTCATTTTATGTAAATGTGTGTCCAAATAAATCATTCTTATTCTTATTCTTATAAAAGTAACTTATTATAGAATTTCCACAGAAAGTGATCCGGTTTCATTGCTCATGTGTGTATAATATGAGGACGTCCGTGACTTAGTAGGGTAAGGCAAATAAATTACATATTTTCCGTTACTCAACGAACGTAAGGATACTTTTCATCGCACAACGGAACTTTTTTCGCCACCGTTGTTTGTATAATTAACTACGCTTAAGCATAGTCCTCACCCAGTACGCGTCGATTGAATTTTCCACTACTCCCCTAATTTTAACCGCTTAGAAGAATTTCCAAAAAAAACCCTTCTTATTCCTCGTCTGCGTCTTAAAAACGGGTGTCTATCATTTCATCGAAACACCTTTCATCGAATCTATCATTTCATCGAATTTCATTTCATCGAACGCTATTTTCTGCTGAAATCATAATGTTTTCAGGGTATCTTAAACATCTAACCTAACCTAACCTACGAAATGAATGTTTAAGATACCCTGAAAACATTATGGTTTCAGCAGAAAATAGAGTTCGATGAAATGAAATTCGATGAAACGATACATTCGATGAAGTAAAATTCGGTGAAGTGATGAGTTACCCTTAAAAACAACAGTGAAAAATTTAGCTTTCAAGTCCAACGGTTTAAGCTGGCCGTTGATGTGTCAGTGAGTAATGTCTACTCGGGTCGGGTGTGTAGACGACACTAAATCACAATTTGATAGTGTCGTCTATATATGTATGTGTCAAATACCTCGGAACCCGGTTTTTCGGCGGAACCCAATTTTTTCCGAAGATGACTACTTGACATATCGATTTTTAACGTCTAGTCGATAGACTAGATATGCATGGAATATATTAGGTCTTAGTGGTAGAGAACAAAATCTAGTGAAAGATTCTGGGATAAGGGATAGGGACGGAAGCTGGAAGCGAAGGAAAAATAAGGAACTGGGGTACAGTCTAGGACAAGGTAGTATATTTTTTATAGCATAGAGTAGGCAACCGAGCACGCAAGCAAGCGACCTGATGGTAAGTGGGCATTCACACAGCGTGCTCGGAACCGGTTTAAAAAATACCGGTTAAGAGCGGGTAATTTCGGTTTTGCACCGAACTTTTCTAGGGAACGCGGACGTTTTGAGAATTTTATTTTCACCTTAACTAACCGGTTTAACCGGCGAGTCGAGAAACTAAAAGTTTTGTACTGAATGAATACACTAAGCGGCGCTTGTTTATCAGGCGTGACGTTCGTATGGATTAACCGGATTTTAATCTCGAAACCGGTTAATTCGAAAACAACTTTATCCTCCAAAAACCGATTAAACAAACTGGTTTATGCGAACAGAACCGAAATGAAAAGGTTTTGCGTCAAGTACATAATAGCGGTTTGAAAATTTAACCGGTATCAAAACCAAAATCTCAAGACTGAAATCCGAAGCCTACGAACGCATTGCGAACCCTGAGCTAAAATACCAACATGCTACTAATTTCGTTGTACAGTCAAGGACTTTAATTGTTATGCCACTATGGAACCCTGTTATAATGACAGCGTCAATCATTAATTTCAGCTTTCTTTCACGTGGTTTGACGCTGTCATTACGACAGGGTTCCATAGTGGCATAACAATTAAAGTCCTTGACTGTACAAAGCGACCCGTTATTTCTCACCAGTATAAACGAACATTGTGGAATTCAATAACCATTTGAGTATTGAGTATAACGTGTATTACACACGTACCTTTAGATGTAACTTGCTGATCATTAATTAACCCTTTCCGAAACCAGGTCAAGAGCACACCGGCCGTATCACTCAGCTTTTTACGTATAGATATTGAGGCCAATAGGCAATTAACTAGAAATACGCCATGTAGCAGTAATTAAAAATACTTGGTGTAATGTCAACAAAGTATCGAGTAAATTATGCGAGTGTGTTATTTAACTCGTAAGCAGGTGGTAACAAATGAGAGTAAAAAGTGTTTGGTTGGTTGGGTCATACACACTCTTAAAAACAAAAGTTGTCTTTTTTTTATGTTATGGAGAAGCCACACGAACACTCAGGCCACCTGATGGTAAGTGAAATCTGAGACCCATAGACATTAGAATTCTCAAGACTACAATCCCAAGACCTCAAATGCGTTGCCAACCCTGAGGACTAAGATGGAATGCCTCTATGCTAGTAATTTCACCGGTTGTCTTATCCCCACACCGGAACACAATGCTCCGCTGCTTGGCGGGTGGTTAATGGATAAGATGGTGGTAGCGATCCGGACGGACCCTGCACAGGGTCCTACCACCGCTAAAAACTAAGTAAACTCTTTATTGCACAAAGAAAAAATAACAATAACAAGAAATTTCGTACATAAACTAAGATTAACATGTACAATTGACTTTAAATAGAAAATTAGTTATCACTTGTTGGTTTATATGTTTATAGTACTTAACGGCTTCGGAACCCTACACTGAGCATGGTCCGACATGCTCTTGCCCGGTTTATTTTGTTACAAGTCGTTTAACGCTAAACCCTCAGGAACCATATTTTTTTCGGGATAAATGTACCCTTTGTCCCCGGGACTCAAACTATCTCTATACCAAATTTCATCTAAATCAGAGCGGTTTATCCGTGAAAGCATAACAAACAGACAGCCGACGGACTGCTGGAGTACAGGCTACTAATCTAATCGAATATATTTTTTTCATTTATATTTTAAAATTATGACTTTTCTGTACATACATACTTACTTGAAAATAAACATTACTTGGATACACAACCTTAGCTCATTTAATAAATAATAACACATCAATTACTAGTAAAACTTCAAAACAGACAAGAGCTACTTTCACATTTATAATTATTAGTATAGATATAGTGCAGGAAATAAAAAAATATGCTGCTTAATTTAATTTATAATAGTTATATCTTATAAATGGTTTCATACTCAATGCAACCAATCACCTCAAATGTCATCACAACACCAAAGACCATGTAAGAGCTTACTTAATGCACACGTCGAGTACAAGTAGGGTTGTCAACTCTACGATTTTCGTCGTTACCAATCCATACTACTATTATACATGTGAAAACTTTGTCAGTTAGTTACACTTTCAAGGCCACACCAAGATAGCTTGTAATTTATACCGGAAAATTGGGCAGATCCGGAGGGAATAACGATAAACGACTTCAACGCGGACTGTATTATTGCATTGATATTCAGGTCTGCGTACTAGTCACACTGTTAAAGAAATATATATTACGCGAAATAGAGGCAGAGGAAGACCAAGAAGAAATTACTTTAAGCAGATAAAAGAAAAGATTAAGGTTGGGTCGTACCAGAGAGTCAATTGACTTCTTAAGAAGTTGACGGAGGACCGGAGCGGTTGACGATTACTCCACCGACAAGAGCATGGCTCTTAAGTAAAGAGAGAAAGAGAGATAGAGATGCCATATTTATTGACGACAAATAACAAACAAACAAACTATATTTATTATAGCTTAAACTTTTTCAAGGCAGCGGCGTTTTAGCGACGACATACGGTTGGTTTAAATATCAGTCTTATTATTAACTTTCCAGATGATAAATAAACTCAATAACGTGGTGATCCATTTATTGCATTATCAATAGGTTTTTAGAGCATTATATCCAATAAAATTTTGTATTAAAAACTTCGACTTGACTGGCACCCTTGCTCGATCGCCCCACAGATAGCATAGAGAAAAGATAACATCCAAAGATGCCAACTGTCAAACGATTAAGCCATTCGGTGCGAATCATTTCGATGAAAATCGTTAACACTTAGTACCTACTACCTCGACAAAAAGTTTAAAGCTGACCGCACATACGTGAAAATATACCGTCTTACATTACTCCACAATACACAGCTAACTTGAATAATATGTATTTTATTTCTAGTTATAATACCTAGATTGATGAACCTGCTTAAGAAATACCTGAAAAATAACTATAATCAGTCAAAAGCGTCGGCAACCCTAAACACCCTCAAGGTGGCGAGGGGTGCCACCCTCCGCCACCTAGTGAATAGTGAATATTTTTACAACACTGTATAGGCAAAGTTACTGTTCAAATAACATTCACTGGCATTAGGATGTTGCAATAACTGAAAATGTGGTACTAACTTACCGAGTTAATAAAAATTATATTTTGACAGGAGGACGCCCGCGAGGAGGTTAATTTACAACCTTTCTTAATTCACACCGAGACCTCTCAAGGAACCTACGTGCCAAATTTGGAATCTCTACCCCCAGCGGTTTGGGCTGTCCGTTGATGTCAGTCAGTCAGTTTCTTCTTTTTACCCGACTACGGCGAAGCAAAGGAAGGGTAATGATTTTGACACCCTATGTATGTTTCTATGTATGTATGTATGTATGTATGTATGTATGTATGTATGTATGTATGTACGTATGTATGTATGTATGTATGTATATATTATGTATGTATGTTCCACTCTAGCGCCGTTCCTATTGAACCGATTAACAAATGAGGTGTCTATCGATTTGTCTTTTTTGTGAGATGGTTATAGGCTACTTGGTTTTATTATAAATTAAACATGACGGCTGGAAATTATATCTATATACATATATTAAGAGACATCAGGAAAACAAAGCTTCATCAATCGCCATGACTCTTAGCCCTTTGGACTGGTGTTTTAATCATTCGGGGTGGACTTAGTGGTGGTGGGACCCTGTGCAGGGTCCGTCCAAATCGCTACCACCATCTTATCCATTAACCACCCGCCAAGCAGCAGTGTTCGCATTGTTGTGTTCCGGTGAGGGGATTCTTATTCCTTAACCGATGAAATTACTAGCATAGAGGCATTCCATCCTAGTCCTGTGCTGGCAACGCATTTGATTATAGTCTTGAGAATTCAAATGTTTATGTGTCTCAGATTCCACTTACCATCAGGTGGCCTGAGTGCTCGTGTGCCTTCTATTTAACATTAAAAAAAAACTTAGCAACTAACAAATTGAATAGGTTCCAAAATGTACCTTACTGACTTATTTGTTAAGGAATATTTTGCAACTTGTTCAATTTGTGAGTTATGCGTTATTGCAGTTTCACCGACGATAAGGCTAACGTAAACGATTGCCGAACAGTAGTATACTTAATGTATAGAATTGACGTAAGCGCTGAACGCATTACATTTTCTATACGAAATAAGATAGTTTTTCTAAAAATACGGTGCGCTTTCCAAACAAAACGACACAAAAACCTAAATAAATAAAAAAACTGCAAGGTTACCACTAGATAATGCAATAAGGAGCCCCCTCGCTTCCCCCTACCAGCTGACTGGGGTGGTGTTCTGGTACCTCCCCCCCAGAGGGGGTGAGTCGCATGTGGAGTTGACCTAGGTCAGGAATCCGTGACGTCATGCTATCCCTTTGCTGACTACTTTTTCTAACTTATGTAAAATAAGTTTCAATCAAAAAATATATTTTTAGGACAGCTTTTGTTGGCGACATTTTTTTAGGTATGTATTTTAAGAACAAACTAAAGAATCCCAACACGGTCTACGTTTAGTACAGCGGAGATCCTGTCACCACCTTCCGACTCCATCAGACCAGCTCGATGATGCCATATTATTGAATTGTCATCGAAGTGACGTAGGTATACCAAATTTGAGCTCAATCGTTCTCTAGAAAGTGGTTCAAATCATCCTTGCAAAATTTTACACACCTACATACATTGTAATGTAATAAAAGCTTTTAAAAAACCACGGGTAACTAAGCAAAAGAAGAATGACGTAACTCATGCAATCTAATGATTTAATATCTGCCCACGACTGCGTCTGTAATGACCATCCCACTGGAAGTGATATTTTGCGAACCCAAGGCAGCCCAGCCCTTCTGTGAATTCAGGGTATAGTGGCTCCCGGTGAGGGTCGGAGTATGCGTAGTCGAATACGTAAGAGCCCTTAGTATAAGGTGTAAGTTGATAATGCAAAAAACGACCGCGTTTGCGTTTCCCATATAAATAACTTGGGCGCAAACGTGTTCGAGGTTTGCCGCGTGAACAGCGACTTCTGCCCGGGTTTCAAGGTTAGATTGTCAAGCCAGGATAGCAAGTTAGCGTGTCTATCTTCGTGTATACAAAACTAGCTTTAATTCCAGGCTAGTAAGTACCGCGAAAAAGCTAGTAGCCTGTGTCTGAAACTAGGATTAGTCTGTTTATTAGCATGCCGTTCTATATATTGAGCTCGTAGCGCTACCCACCACTGATTTTCCTATTCTGGCTTCGTGTGGGCGGTGAAGCTAGTAGTATTTTGATATACGTGTACATACAAAACTAGTATTTTACAAACTAATAATCAGGGCCTCTATTCAGGTGCGTTAAAACGATATCGTGTTTGACAAGTTTAAGAATCGTTTATGTCACAGTCGCCATTATTGTAAATGACATAAGAGTTATCGTAACGTTGACAATACGGAAACACGTCAAATACGATATAGTTATTACCGTGTAGAATCCCAGCCCTAGTATTTTACACATAGCTCCGCACGTACTTGTAAGGCCCCCTGGAAAAATTTCGTTAATTGAATTTGGAACTTAGATATGTCATTATGAAGTTCAAAATAAATTTGACAGAAGGCCTTTGGGCGTTACCAGGAAGTTATGTCGCGTCACAGAGAACAGCACATTTGTTTAGATTCGAAAGCAAATCAAACAGTTTTCCGACCCAAACAAAAGAATATATAAACATAACCCTAAACTTAATTAAGATCTCGGTAAGAAATAGAAGTAAGGGCAAAGAATGTCGCGTTATACAAATGGACAGTTTAAATAATGCGTAGAGAATACAAGGATGTTAAACTGTGAATACACAATAGAAACGCGTGGTCAGGCGCCCACGCGCAAGTTTCTCTTCCAAATTTGGTGTTCGATCATTTTGTAAGGAGCCACTTATACTCGTAATATAAACACGTAAAACATTGAATAACAATAACTAGACCATTAGGTATTACGGACACAGTATAAACTGGTTTACCATCATTTGATAAAACCGATTCATTTTACAATCATACCATTAGGCAAACCCTTTTTTCCAAAACTGTAAATACATACATACATACATAAATCACGCCTGTTTCCCAGAGGGGTAGGCAGAGACCACTTCTTTCCACCTGCTACGATCCTGACAAAGCTCTTTCGCTTTTTCGACATTCATACATCGAGTCATGCATGCACGTCGGTTTCGGGTACTTAGGATTCGACCCTTTTCCAGTATTTCCCCGATTTGATTCAAAAAAGTACGCCTAGGGCGCCCCCTTCCGACCCTTCCACTCACTTTTAGCACTGTATATTTCTTTCGTCAATCTTTTTTTCATCCATCCTTTCCAAAATGACCGTACCATCGAAGCATGCCCTTTTCAATTTTAGTCACTACATCATCTTTCAGACCTCACTTCTCTCTGATGTTTTCATCTATCACACAGTTTCACACCACACATACTACGCAAAGAGCGCATTTCTACTGCATTTATGCGACTTTCACGCTTATCCTGCCACACCCAACATTCACTACCATATATCAGAGTAGGGGCCAACACTTCATTGTGGACAACCAGTCGGGCTTTTTGTGAAACACCCCTTCTGCTCACAAAGGAGTGCAGGGCTCCATTTATCTGATATCCTGCATTCACCCTCCTCTCAACATCCTTCTCACAATTACCATCTCTTGTAAACATACTTCCCAGATACAAAAATTCACTCACTGTAAATATTTCAGGATTATTATAAAACTAACCTGACCTATAGGGTTTTCTACACGATGATCTTAAAATCGCCGGTGAAACTGCATAACCGCGTAACTAACAAATAGAATAAGTGGCAAAGTACTCCTTAACAAGTAAGTCAGTAAGGCACATTTTGCAACTTATTGAATTTGGTAGTTACACGGTATTGCAGTTTCACATACATACACATACATAACATCACGCCTTCATTGCCAGAGTGGGGTAGGCAGAGCTACAGAAATACCAACAACTCAAACAGATTTGTTGGTAATTCTGTAACCACATTTTGCACAACCAGGCTAAGAGGTTTACCAGTGTACTATTCTATTAGTGACAGATCGCAAGCCCATCGCCTAACAGTACTACAAGCCCTGATTCCCTTAGTCGCCTCTTACGACATCCATGGGAAGACATGGAGTTGTACTATTCTAACTCGGCAACCACACAGGCACTATTATTGCAGTTTCATCGACGAAATAAATCTTGAAATATTTAACAAATGACATGATAAATAAATACCTATAAACAATTGTTCATCTTCATAAATTGCGCGGTAAGCATGAAAGCCGAAACCTAGGAACTTGAAAGGGTTTGGGTAAAAGTGTTGTCATTTGTAAAAAACAAATATTTTTTTATGTGAGCGGCCATTCGTAAAAGTGGCCTATTTATCCAAAATAAACATATTGTTACGGAATGTCATAATTTTAAGTGCATCAGAGCCGAGATATTTAAATATTGATATCTGGGTGTACTTTTAGTACCAAAAACTGAAAACTTAAATAATATCTCGACTACGGTATTATTAAACGCCATATGTATCTATGTCCCCTAAATAACTATGTACAAAATCATCAGAGGTCGCTGAAAAAAAAAACGACAATATTCTTCATATAAATTTACCCAATGCCCTTTGGAGGAAATATTCCTGGGATATCCTAGGGTGCATAAGAAGAGATTTTTAGAAATTCATCCCCTTAGGGGTTAAATAGGTGTGGTAGCGGGATACTAATTCTAACACCCCTATTCATAAAGAAAAGTAAATTACTTAAATACTTGAGTAATAGTAATATCAAAAGTCATCCCTAACTCGTTTCTTAAATCATTACTTCTGCTTAAGTAATTACTTTTCACGTTTATAAATACGGGTGTAAGTGTCCAAAGTCGCGGGTGTCCTCTATCATATATGAACGAACTAGCTTCTGCCCGCGACTTTGTCCACGAAGATTTCGATAGGTAATCGTTATTCCCTCGGGAACTCTTAAAATTTCCGGGATAAAAGGTAGCCTGTATCTTCATTCCAAATTTTATCCAAATCTCCAACCGTTGCAGCGTGAAAGAGTTACAAACATCCACACATCCATTCAACCGTACAAACTTTCGCGCTTATGTTTTTTTTATGTTATGGAGAAGGCACGCGAGCACTCAGGCCACCTGATGGTAAGTGGAATCTGAGACCCATAGACATTTGAATTCTTAAGACTATAATCCTAAGACCTCAAATGCGTTGCCAACCCTGAGGACTAAGATGGAATGCCTCTATGCTAGTAATTTCACCGGTTGTCTTATCCCCACACCGGAACAACAATGCGAACATTGTTGCTTGGCGGGTGGTTAATGGATAAGATGGTGGTAGCGATCCGGACGGACCCTGCACAGGGTACTACCACCGCTAAATATTAGTAGGATTGGACAACCCTAGTGCCCGTGCGGTAATAGGTAACGGAAACTCCTAATGGGCCGGAGAGGTCATCTCCTTATACTATGGTATACAAGGGCCTTATTAATTAAGTAGTAATTTTCTCTATTGTTATCGAATTGTCAACGATATGACAGCTTTTATTAACTTGGCAGTAAAGGCCGAGATACGCACAATACCGTAACAATAGCTGTAATAAACCTTGTTAAAAGCGATCGGTGATATTCCTTTTTTTACATTAAACAAGAGACAAATGTACCTACAGTCAATTGCGAGTGCAAGTGGGATAGCGATAGCCAGCCGAAAGGTATTCTGGCGACATATTATTATGCTAAAGTCGGTAGTGTTTCATCGAGACTTTAATAATCATAACGCTATGTGTCTGTTCTTTGGATATAATGTACCTACTAAAGTTGATCATATTTCCTTGAGACAGTTAAACAAAAACTTTGATAATTTTATTTTTCAAATGTACACCTTTTTCACATATTTTTGGTTTAATCTTCGAAAGCCTAGAGACGATCTTTAATGACGATTTTTAAATAAATATATCGAACTACGAGTATTTATTCAAAACTTCAAGTTTAAACTTCTTACCCAGGAACGAAAGAGATGAGGCAATTCTTTTGAATAATATAATAAGATAAAAAAGATCAAATTATAGATATGATCTCCAAAATACATATATGCGAGGACTCATATATGAGTATAGTCCTTCGATGTCGAAAAAAAAATCTTAAATGAAAGCGCATATAACGAATTTTAAAGGAAAACTATCACGACTAAGTAGACATCATTGGTTCTTGAGATACAGGCGATAAGTGTTTATACCTACTAAAATCATCTAACGGCCGAACCCTATATTCAAACCGTGGACAGATAGCTTTACTTCGGATTAAAATTTGACACAATTTATATGGGCAAATGTCAAATTTCAACCCGAAGTAAGCCTTATCTATCCGCGGTTTGAATATAGGGTTCGGCCGTAAGACGGCACCAAATGACTTTAAATTGAAAATTTAGTTATTACTTGTTGTTTTTAGGGTGTTGAAATGTGTGTCCCCCCCCTGTAACTTGTAAAATAAGAGAATGATAGAACTAAAAAAAATATATGATGTACATTACCATGCAAACTTCCACCGAAAATTGGTTTGAACGAGATCTAGTAAGTATTTATTTTTTTAATACGTCATAAAAACATTGATCAAAGCTACAACGAACTTTTATATTATGTTACTTGCTGCTACGGAACCCTTCATGGGCGAGTCCGACTCGCACTTGACCGCTTTTTTATGTTTGTAGTACTTAACGGCTTCGGAACCCTACACTGAGCATGGTCCGACATGCTCTTGCCCGGTTTTTAGTATTGGAACGCGCCTCACCGCGGCCCTCAGTCCGCGGCTTTTGGTAGCTTCCCCTATTCAAGCGCAAAAAGAAGTAATAGAAAGCCATAAAGAATGAAATAAATACTTGACAATACACTTATGATGACGTCATAGATGATTAGATTAGTTCTTAACATAAATCTCCACTAGGCAATCGTTGAGTTTCGTGACGCGTTTGTCCTGTCTGTCTTTCAAGATAAGGAATTTTAGTGGAATTTCAGAATATGAATTGTAGATTAGTATGTAAGGTACTTAGCTCTTAAGCTGTGCACACACAGAGGCGGTGCAGAGGCGGGCATATTGTCGTATACATTGCGCTTTGTCAGAAGGCCTTTCGGAGAATGCGTTACTTTACGAGCATTGTAACGGCAATACGCCCGGCTCCGCCCTCTGTGTGTGGAGAGCTTTAAACTAACCTGCGGATTGATACTTCTTCACTCTCTCTTATAGCTTTTAAGGGCATGACAGACCAACAGTTTATCTGCAGTCCCAATTCTTGGATGTTTTCTATGTATTTAAGCATATATTTTTCTGTATAATTAAGTTTATCGTTGTCGAGTACCCATAGTAGGTACAAGCCTAGCTTCCTAAGGCATCTTGTACATTTTTTTTACATAATACGTTCATTACAAAATAGACCTATTGCAAAGGAAATAAAATAGGTTTTCCTTTGTTTTTATGAAGGACAATCTAACTAGAAAATTGACTCTATTGCATTTGTAATAGGTTCATATTCCATTGGCAAATTTCGTTGTATGGTGGGTCTGAGGAGGTTAAAGCTTAGTTTGGGACTAGGTCAATTTGTGTGACATTGTCCTATGATATTTATATATCTCCGTCTCACTTCTTCGCGCGGAAGCACATAAAGCCATCCCTTTTGTGTCTTGTGGGCGTTGCAGCATAATATGTGGCCTCTGAATAAAATGTCTTAATAAACTTAAAAACGTTTTTAAAAAGCAAGAATTTTAGTTTTTTAGAATGATGGTCAGTCTAACTGAATTCGGCTTTTGATTAAAAATATCGTAGGACGCCGAATTCAGTTGGACTGACCTATTACCTATAGTTTTAAATAAAGTTATTTCTTGCTTTTTGACGACGGTTTTTAGTTTTATAAACATTAATTTTATTTTATAATACTGTTACGTCATCCACGTAAATTTATTCCTATAATATTTGAGGAGCTCCCTCGATTTCTCCATGATCCCACCATCAGATCCTGAAGAAACTATAAAATATATTCATCGACCAAAAAAAAAATTCAAGCGGTCTTTGTTTAATCGGGGAACATACATGCATACGTCGGTTAAAAATAATAATAATAAATAAAAGTTTATTCGGTTCCACAATAGGGGTGCACATCACAAGTATTGCTATCAAGTATAGAAATACTTGTATCAGGAGAACCCGAAAAAATGGACGCAAACGCGTTCGAGACGTTTTACCGTGTAGGATAAACAGCCACACTCGACTGTTTCTTATTCATAGAAATACCTGTTCATTAACTTAACAGTCGTACTCGTGACTCAATACTCAGCGTAGACGCAAAATTTACTTAACCAGCTACCTACCGGCCGAGTCCGGGGGTCACCGACCCCGTTACATTGTCTCCCCGAACAGTCTTTGACCCATCGATCTGGGCCTCTATTAGTTAACACCACGCCTTTGACAGTAATGGCCGAGTTACAAAAAAAAAAAATTGAAATATATTTATTTACTTTAAGCATTACATGTTTTCTTATTCTATAATCGTGCCAAACTACAGAGCAGTTTGTCGGCACTTACTCCTGGAATTAATTTAATCAATAACGCTCACATTTTTAATCTACGCACTAGTTAATTTAAATTTAGTTTGACATATAAAACTTTTTTAATTTAGACTTAAATACATTTGGCTTTATTCCGTCTAAATCATTAATGAGTTCGCTCGGTAGTTCATTAAATATTTGTGGAATCAAATAATTACTTATTCTACAACCATAATAATTAGTGAATTTAGGCAAAATATATGTTTTAACTTTTTTAGGTCGACTTGAGAAGCTCCGGAATTTTATTAATATAGAATTTAATTTATTAAAATATTCAATGGCCAGCAAAAATTTTACCTTCCTATCAACAGGCATAATTTTACAAATCTCGAAAAGCTTTTCATAATCTTCGTTACATTGGTCTTTAATTTTTTTAGTAACTAGACATTTGAGTAATCTTATTTGCAATCGTTTTATTTCATTCATGTGAGTTGGAAACGACCTGCCGTAGCTACTCAAGCCGTAACTCAGTACAGGATCTAGCAGTGCATGGTAAACACAAAAAAGCACTGACCTACTGACTGAATACTTAAGGTTATGAAATTGGGTAAGCAATGCTCGAAGTTTAGTGCACACTTGTTTTATGTGTGATTTCCAATTCATATCTTGATCAATAATTAATCCTAAGTATTTTATACTGGCAACTTGATCTATAGGCTGACATTTACAATTTAAAAACTGCTGGTGCAAGCATTCATACTTATGGCCCACTATACATATCGGCATATCTTTATTTTTACTCCTCGGTGATCTGATGTGCATATACTTAGTTTTGGCTACATTTAATATAATACCATTGTCATGTGACCAGCGCACCACGTTGTCAAAGTCATCCTGAATACATTGTTGCATGTGATTTGGGTTGGTCCCCGAAAACATAATGCACGTATCATCCGCATACATATACGTTATACATTTTTGCACTACGTTACTCACGCTATTTACATGCATTATGTATCCGATGGGCCCGTACACGGAGCCAGTAGGCACACCCAGTGTTACCTGTTTCTCGATGCCAACAACATTATCTATTTTAACTAAACAATACGATAACATGCCAAAGACAATATTCTCGAGAAATTCATTCTCCGAAAGCTGTTACGCTGGAGCTATTTTAGATTGAATGCAGAATTTAATTGATGCATCTACATTGTAGGTTAGGTTTGGTTAGTTACGAAAATTCAAAATTTTGACCCTTCGGAAAAGACGCCCTATTTCAGAGTTTTATAAAATAAAGCCATGAGAATGTTTTCATCTAGGGTCTTATCTGCCATGCTTAGACAAATGAAGGTATTCCAAACAAAACCCCTGTTGCTAGTGCAACCTTGTTGCTAATGGGAGAGGATTGAATCTGCTTTGGCTCTTGAATTAGAGATAGTACCTATTGGCTTATGACGTAATAGTTCTATGTGGCTTAATGCAGAAAACTAATGAGATCACGGTAGTATACTTCTTGGCCAGATTGTACAAAATGTTGTTACAGAATGCGATTGGGGGATGTATGTGGTGGACGGTTGTGGTGTGATTGTATTTAGCCCATGTGGTTGCCGGGATAGAATAGGGCCACTCCATGTCTTCCCGTGGATGTCGTAAGAGGCGACTATGGGAATAAGGGCTTGTAGTAGTTAGGCGATGGGCTTGCAAACTGTCACCAATACACTGGTAAACATCTTAGCTTACTTGTGCAAAATGCATTTACAGAATTATAACAAGTGTTGTTAGAGTTGTTGGTATTTCTGTAGCTCTGCCTAGCCTAGGAATGAAGGTGTGCGTATGTACGAGTACCTATGTATGTAACTAGAGGTAATAAGGTGTTATTTCCACGGGAACTAATTTATTTTTGGGAATGAAAAATTGGTGCTGTGTTTAACGCAAGATATTGAATAACGCTTGTCATTTTTTCTTAAAGTGCTGTAAATTTCATGGTAAGCCGGGGCCAAGATATTTAAAATGATTGTGCTTGTGTAATGGTTACGATTTTGCGTAACTTTATCAAACTTAAATCTTTCGTATCGCGGCTTCGGCATAATTAAACGCCTTATAGTAGTTGTGCTTATGTGTATTCAGAGGTCTTCTAACCTATTATAAGAATAGAAGGCCGGTTAAAAAATCATGAAGGAAGTTGGATTTAATTTACCTACGTACTTATAAATCTAATAGTAATTTTATTTACTTGTTAGGTATATAACTACGTACATCTACATACTATGCAATTTCGCTGGCTATATAATAGTATTACGGTAGGTACATACCATAGAGCTGGTGCGTTAAAATATGTTTTTAATTGAAACGTAATGTTTCTAAAGGTAGCTTTTAGTTAACTATGAGAAAAAAAAACAATGTGTCAACATCCCAATTCCTCTACCACCGGCTTTTTACGACATTGCCAAAGAAACAAATGCGTATGCGTCACGAGAGGTGAATGAATGAAACAGCCGATGCCCGACTTCTCAATTTCCATACAAAACGTGTATGATATAAGAGTTCTTGGCATTGACCTTTGTGCGATGATTACGCTGTTGATGGTGATCTCTACGAGAACCGCCGGCGGCGGGTTCGAAGCGTCGTTCTGCAGCTCTCGTAGGTGTTGCTGTTGACCTCGTCGGAAGCTCGTGCTTTGGTGCTGGGGGTTATGTGGCGTTGAAATAATATGACCGCTGACTTGATTATGACATAGACTTTAATATACTATCACAATCTGTGTTATTCCTTAAGTATACTAATAGCTTATTCTAGATGAAAACTTGACTGATTATCAACTGATGAATTTTTGCACGTCCGTTCGCTGTCCGAGCGTGATTAGGAGAGAGCGAATGAAGTAAGAGTGAATGAACTATAGGCTAAACAGTTTCACATTGAATGATCGTTGGTCTATGATTATAAAGGTCTGACAGACGACCCTACTGATTTTAAAGGCCCTAATATTGAAGCCTACGGTAACAAGTAAAATATTGAAAACATGTTAATTTTCGATTAACATTCCTCCGCCACCCGGGGAAGTTGAACACTGAACACTTGAAGTCCCTAATGAACTCTACTTATAGTAATAATGATACATAACATTACCGCTAAACATGACTTAATATTAGGTTGAACTCTAATATATACATAGGAAATAAATGATCAATTGAAATCACTTTCCAATGGTAATTTACATAATTTTACCACGGGTCTTATAAGTTCTCCACATTGAGTTTTTAATTTAACTGATCTGACAACCTGATCTGACCCTTTAAACAATTCTATTACTCTACCTCTACGCCACTGTAGAGGTGGTGAATTTTCATCTATGATAAGAACTAAATCGTTAAGTTCTATATTGTTAACATGACTATACCATTTATTGCGTGTCTGTAGTGTATTGAGATATTCAACATGCCATCGTGACCAAATTGACTGATACATTTTCTGAGTGATTTGAAAGCGTGATAATCGTGACATCTTTGTTTCCTTCCAGTGCGCTTCTGGTAAAGCGACTAGTGGTTGACCGATGATGAAATGACCAGGTGTAAGAACTTCTAAATCGCAAGGATCCTCTGACATAGGAACTAGAGGTCGTGAATTCAGTATCGATTCTATCTTAGAAAATAGAGTAGACAGCTCCTCGAATGTTAGAATAGTTTCGCCAACCTCTCTCTTGAGGAGGTTTTTTGCGCTTTTGACGGCAGCCTCAAATAGACCCCCCATGTGAGGCGATGCCGGCGGGTTGAATTCCCAGCGAATACTCTGTTTTCTGAACTCCTCCTTGAGGATAATCTCATTGTCCAACAAAAACTGATTAATCTCCTTGAGATATGTGTTAGAACCAACAAAATTTGTACCTCGGTCCGATCTGATAAGAGAAGGCAGCCCTCGTCGACTGACAAACCTCGTGAATGACGCGATGAAGGCCTCGACGCTCAGCGAAGAGACGACCTCGAGATGAACAGCCTTTGTGCCTAAACATACAAAGACACACAGGTAAGCTTTGACTGACTTAGCGTTTCTTAATAAACTGCTTTTGACCAAAAATGGGCCAGCGAAATCCGTCGCTACGCCGGAAAATGGCCGCGCTGCTGTGACTCTATCAGCAGGCAGATCGGCCATGAATGGTGGCTGAGTTGATGCATTGAATCTGAAACAAACTAAACAATTTCTGATAGCCTTGGACACTTGTCGCCTGGCTGAAGTGATCCAGTACTCTCTTCTGAGTATGGATATTAGGGCGTTCGTCGCCGCATGACAATATGATTTGTGGTAATATTCAATTAATAATTGACCCCACCGATGATCTTTAGGTATCAGATATGGATGCCTTGCTCCATATGGTAATGTTGATTTCCGGAGTCGTCCACCGACCCTGATGAAGTGCTCGTCATCCACGAATACACTTAATTTCTGTAATGACTTACAAACCAGTTTTCCTTGTTTGATTAATATGATTTCGTCCTTGAACGAATCCATCTGAATTTTCCTGATCCAATGTTTTGTGGCTTCACGAGTCTCGTCCAGTGATAATGATGACGTGAGATTCCGTTGTTCTTTCGGTAATCTGGCATTCCTACAAAATCTAAGTACAAATGACGTAACATTGATGAGCTTACTAAATGAGCTGACACGTGATAATAAAGAGTCTTGCCAGGACTCTACCGGTGTGACAACATGGACTAATTTCTTGAATCCAGGTAAATCATGAGGTATAGTAACTGGTAATGAAGGCCATTGTGGCTCCGCCTTAAGTAACCAGTCTGGTGACCACCATAGATTAAATCCAATGAGCTCCTTTGCTGACATACCTCTTGAAGCGACATCTGCTGGATTTAATTCAGATCTGATATGACTCCATGTCATCTTACGTTTTGAGTTTTGAATGTCCTGAACTCGATTGCATTCGAATGTTTGCAGCATGTGAGGTTTTGTATTTAACCATGATAACACAATGGTGCTGTCTGACCAAGCATTGATGCTGTCAAATTGAATCGAACTTTCATAGGACTCTGCTACATGATTAAGTAGCTTGAACACTAGGTGAGCGGCACTAAGCTCCAACTTGGGTATAGTTTGCTTTGACTTCAGGGAAGCTACTCGAGATTTAGCTAAAAGTAGTCGTACCATGACGTTTTCTGACGTGTCCACTGTCCTGAGGTACACGCTCGCGGCAAATCCAGCCTCCGCAGCGTCTCCGAATCCGTGGAGCGAATATGAAACTGTTTGTGGTAGTGCAACACATCTAGGAATCTGCAAATTTGACAAACAGCTTAAGTCCTGAATGAGTTCGTTCCACTGATGACATTGGTGATGGCTAACAGGCTCATCCCATGATAATCCATCTGAAAAAAGTGATTGAAGAAACATTTTGAATCTGAACACAATAGGCGCACAATATCCACACGGATCATATAGGCGTGCTATTGTACTAAGGATATGACGCTTAGTGACTGGTTGCCCTAGCGGTACATTGATCTGATATGACATCGAGTCTGATACTGGATCCCATTGAATTCCTAGTACCTTAATAAAGCTTTTGTCTTCAGTATCGAACTGATGTGGTTGCTCGCAGTGTTCTTGCGGCAAGTCTTGCAGTAATTCATTGCAATTTGATGACCATTTCCTGAGCTCGTATCCGGCGCTTTTCATTAACGCGATAAGTTCTGACTTGAGGCGTTGTGCCTCTGATAACGAGTCCGCGCCCGTGAGAATATCGTCGACGAAGATATCTCGTCTGATGACGTTTGAAGCGGGTGATTCATGGTGACTAGCCTCCCAATCGTCCGCCAGTTGCAACAATGTTCGAATTGAAATGAAAGGACTTGACCGTAGTCCATAAGTATTAGTATTTAACTCATATACCTGAATTTGTTCTGACGGGTTCTCCCGCCACAAGACGAGTTGGTACTTCCTATCTTCAGGGTGTATCCAAGTCATCCTGAACATCATCTTGATGTCCGTAGTGAAAACGATTTGGTGACGTCTGAAATTCAATAATATTTGGGTAATATCATTTTGAAGTGGCTGGCCTGTGTGAAGACACTGGTTTAATGACGTGCCAGTTGATGTACGACCACTCCCGTCAAATACGACACGGATTTTATCCGTTCCCCTTTTGAATATACCGTGGTGAGGTATGATGAAATGTTCAGAATCGAACTGAAAATCTGATTTTGACATATGACCAAGAGTTTCATACTCTTTCATGAATTCCTTGTATTTATTTGCAAATACCAAATTCTTAGCCATCTTTCTTTCTAAAGATCGCAAGCGCTGAATGGCTAAAGCCTTTGATTCACCCAATGGTGGTCTTGTTGAAAGTAATGGCAACCTCACCATATATTTGCCATCTGGCATACGTTGAGTAGTTGAATTATACAACCCTTCACATTCCAGATATTCAGGATGAACAGCTGGTTTCGAAGGGGGCTCCTCCACCTTCCAAAACCTTTCCAAGACTTCCTCTAGCTTGACTGCATGAAGTCCGTAGTCTTCTACTGATGTGCCGGCTGACTGGTGGGGTGCCGCGACCGTCGTCGGTGGCAGTTGACCCGGCACCGCTCCCATAATGACGTGACCAAAACATGATCCATAAGCTGCTATCCCTGGAATATTAGTTGATATCTTTGAACCATCAAGTACATAATTGAGAATGTCTGTACCTAGGATAATATCTACATTTCGAGCCTTATCAAAGTTGCTATCAGCAAATATAATGTTTGATGACCTTAATTGATCCCTGAGTTGAATATCATATGGCGGTATATTTCCTGTTAATTCAAACATAACCATTGCCATAGTACCTACAATTGGTAATTGAGTTCCGACAGGTTTGATGACTAATTTAACGATAGTGCCTGGCGTTTGAACCGGCTGGTGACCAATTCCATAAAGAGTATTACTGTTGTACTGTTGGGGCAAATTTAAATAATGAACCAATGATTGCTTGATGATTGAAACACAAGCTCCTGTATCCAACAGGGCTCTGACCTTAACAAATGTACCATCACCAGATCTGACCATTACTATTGCGGTAGGGCAAATAGTTATGGGATGGGATGGACCTTGAGGTGCACCAACAGTACCCTCATATCATTCCCTATCAGGGCTTTGCCTAAAACCAAACTTGAGGGAACTGAATGTGTTCTGAGCTCGCTGCGCTCTGGCACCAATGGTTGGCCTCGGCTGATGTTGGCCCAAGGATTGCACTGATGGTGCCTCCTGGTAATGCACAGACCGCTCCTGGGCCTGACTGCCCACAGATGACGTGGTTGGTGCCTGATGCACCGAGACACGGCTCGCATATGATGATGATGATGGCTGATTCACTTCACCCCTAGTTGATCCTTGATCCATGGATTGAACAATTGAATGAACCTGTTGAGTATTAGTGTCGGCATTGCAGATCAGTGTGTTGTGATCTGGAGATTTGCAATGCAAACACCAATTGCGATGAGTACACTCGCTGGCATAATGTTTCCTCAAACATCTGTAACAATGCCCCGTCCTTGAAGCCCATGATCTGCGCCCTCCCCGTGACAGTTGAAGAAACCCGGGACACTTGTACAGTGTATGGGCCTTATTTGAACAGAATGAACATGATGAAATTGAAACATTCACCTGATGTGAAGGCTGAATGAATCTTTGGGAAGAGAGCACCCTTCTCGATGCCTGCGGTGACTGCCTTGCAGGCTGATGTGCACGTGGTGGTGGTGACCGACGTGGACTCCTGATGGTGGCCTGTTGTTCTGGGGTTGACGGTACCGCCAACTGAAGTCTGCACTGTTCATCCATCAACTCCAGCAGTTGATAGATGGTGGGCAGGGTCGTGGTATCCTTGCCATGCCGCTCTTCAAACAGTGAACGTAGCCTAATCGGGAGCTTCTGCAAGACCAGGTATAAAATTAAATATGACCATTCTTTAACAGGCTGACCGAGTTTATCCAAGGCCTGAATGGCCTCCTGTAGTGGATCATAAAATTCTGACCTAATATGACTTGATGATGTGATGATGGGTAAGTTGATTATCCTACCAATATATGTATCAAGCAACAACCTTGTGTTCTGATATCGTGACTTTAAAAGTCCTAGAGCAACAGAGTAGTTCTTGTCGTCTACCGGAAGCTGTCTAACTATATGAAGCGCTTCACCTGATAATGATGATCTTAGGTAATAATGCTTTTCAGCGTCTGATAAATCCCGCTCATGAACCAGTGATTGAAATAAATCATAAAATGGAATCCAGTCCATTAAATTACCTGAAAACTTGGGAAGTTCTATGAGTGGTAACTTTGCCATTACCTGATTGGACGTGACCTTGCGTGATGTTGACATCTCGGCGTTTGACTCCGACGACGCCTGCTCTAATTTGATTAATAATTTGTTTACTTCCGTAAACTGCGCCTCGAACAACGCCATATCGTCTTCCGACACATCATTGTCCGAGAAACCCAACAATGATTCGTATGCTGTAACCAAATCCCTATAATACGTGTCGAAGTGCCTTTTAGCCACTGATGCTGCGATAGAACTGCTGACATCGGTGATTGTGCCTGCGAAGTCTATCAGCATCCGATATCGCGAACGAAACTGATTCTTTACAGTGCGAGATGACATTTTGAATACCTTAACGATTATCGCACGCAATAAACAGTGACACTTTAGATTAGTTACTTTAAATTTAGTTGAATAATTAAATAATAATAATAATAATATGTATAATCCGTTAACAATTAACAAACAAGCGGTGACCTACTAACCTATAATTCAGTCGGTGACACTTGACATTGACCGACTGACCGACTGACTGAAGTATAGGTTCACCACAGACTAGCTATTAGGTACGATTGATTGATCCGAATGACCAGTGAGTGAATGAAATGTACTTACATGAATTAACAATAATCACTTAGTGTTCGTAAGATTGAATGAACTGTTGAATGACCGAAATGAACTTGAAACGAAGCGAGCGCCCTCTGCGACTGCCCTTTCCGTTACGAAATAAAATGGCTATCCAAATTATGCACCGATGAAATGAAATGCTGACCTTGACTTGAAATTGAATTGATAATACCAAATGTTAGTATAATGAAACCGCACCAACACTGAACCATGACACTACCACTGATTTCTTCCAGAATAATCTGCTGTAGTAGGTATCCGTGTGAAGTATATTGATTACAATATATTGATGGATCGGCACCTGCGATCCTCGACCTTGAATGAGCTTCAACGCGAGTTTGCTTACTGCGACCTTGATTCGTAGGTACGGGTAGCAATATTTACCCTTCTTGGGTTTGATTCCCCGGTCTGAATTTGAAACCTTCCCCTCTTGGGTTACCAAAAATGTGCGATGATTACGCTGTTGATGGTGATCTCTACGAGAACCGCCGGCGGCGGGTTCGAAGCGTCGTTCTGCAGCTCTCGTAGGTGTTGCTGTTGACCTCGTCGGAAGCTCGTGCTTTGGTGCTGGGGGTTATGTGGCGTTGAAATAATATGACCGCTGACTTGATTATGACATAGACTTTAATATACTATCACAATCTGTGTTATTCCTTAAGTATACTAATAGCTTATTCTAGATGAAAACTTGACTGATTATCAACTGATGAATTTTTGCACGTCCGTTCGCTGTCCGAGCGTGATTAGGAGAGAGCGAATGAAGTAAGAGTGAATGAACTATAGGCTAAACAGTTTCACATTGAATGATCGTTGGTCTATGATTATAAAGGTCTGACAGACGACCCTACTGATTTTAAAGGCCCTAATATTGAAGCCTACGGTAACAAGTAAAATATTGAAAACATGTTAATTTTCGATTAACAACCTTTAAAATTAAACCTCGTCGTAACTCAGACGTATGATGCTGTAACCCCATGTTAACGCGAGCTATTTGCAGCCCCACGATATGAAGTTAGATTCTTCTTGGCTGTGGGAATGAAAAAGGCTACTATTTTGTTTATCTATTAAGAGCAGGAAGGCAATATAAAATAAAGCAGTAGGGTTTTTAAAGCTTAATTTTTATTACACTTGTACATTAAATGATGACTTGTTTTAATGATGGTGGAACTTTGAGCTTAATTCAATCCTTTACGATCTTTTATAAAGTAAAATGTAAAATTATATCTTCTGTTTTAAAGCGTATTAACTATGTCCACCAAAATAGTGCCACTCCATGTCTTCCCGGGGATGTCGTAAGAGGCGACTAAGGGAATAGAGGCTTGTAGTACTGTTAGGCGATGGGCTTGCAACCTGTCACTAATACACTAGTAGTTCCCAGAGTGGGGTAGGCAGAGCTACAGAAATACCAACAACTCTAAAAAGACTCGTTTATAATTCTGTAATCACATTTTGCACAATCAGGCCAAGAAGTTTACCGGAGTATCAGTGTCAGGTTGCAAGCCCATCACCTAACAGTACTACAAGCCTTTATTCCCATAGTTGCCTCTTACGACCTCCACGGGAACACATGGAGTGGCACTATTCTAACCCGGCAACCACACGGTACAAAAAACCAATCGACAGATATTAATCTTCATAGGTAAAACACAACATATGGCTTACGCCGTTGGCCGAGAGTCTATTATTTATCACATAATGCGCGCGTAATACCAAAGGTGTAGTCGAAGCCAACTGCAACGTATTAGTTGAAGCATTATATACTCTATTATCAACCACATTAAATTTAAAATGCTTATACTATTACTATGCAGTTAGCCGCCTTCTTTGGAATTACGGAAGTATATGTGTGCTATACCACGATCGTTTCGGAAATAGTTCCCGATATGTTCCGATAACACAATTGAGAACATAATAGGTATGTTATGTTTCGTCGCGCGCGCAGGTAACGGTACAGTGACAGACGTATAAACAGCGAGGCCAGCACAACTTTACATTTAAATGGAGCCTGGGAGATCTAGGGGTACAGTGTACAGTCACCAACAATTCAATCAGTAAATAATACATCATTGGGCTAAAAAATATTTAGATTAGATTAGATAGATTATTTATTTGCCAAAAAAGGTGTTACATTTAAATTACAAACAGTGACCTCCACACTAGGCGTTGCCTGTATCGTGGCGGTCGGTACATACATGAGAATTTCAAAAATACATGCGGCTATAGCTAAGACAGGAAAAAATAAACAATGATATTAAATTGGATAAGAAAAGATTTACACTAGGCAAAAATTATCCTAATTTTATTTTAAAGGTTAAGGGGGTTATTAAGAACCCGAAAAATAATCAAATAAGTTGTAGTGATAATGTGTGAGTGTGAGTGAACGTGGAGTATGTAACGGGACGGAAATACGAGTGGTACTATCTCAGTACTGCTTCAGCCTGATCATAAGACCACGACATCAAGAGCTCCCGTATTCGCAATTTAGCCACAACAGCTCGGCAAAGTTTTATGTCAAATACTTTTACAAAATTGTTATAAATATGAGGAAGGATAAATACTTTGAAACGTTTGGCGAATGTAGTTTTTACAGTTGGAATGGGAACTTTAAAAACCCTTCTCCTCAACAAATCAGAATAGGATAGCAGATGTAGAATATTCTTATGAGTGAAAATTATAGCTCGCAGTAAGAATAGTTTCCGTACGCTTAAAACTTCAGCCTCCTTGTAAAGATCCAGAGTGGGGAAACGCCGGGGTCTTCGAAGGGCTACCTTTAAAACCGCCCTTTGTGCTCTTTCCAGAGATATCAACGAGGATTTTGCACAGCCACCCCAAACTAGAATACAATAATCTAGGATGGACTGACATAGGGCAAGATATACCAGCTTTATCAAATTTCCATCAGCAGAGTCTCTTAAAAATTTCATGGTGTATATCACCTTACGCACTCTATTTGATGTACTTGCAATATGTTTTTTAAAGTTGAGGTTTTGATCCAAGATAACACCAAGGTACTTCAGGGAAGTGACCCTACTGATACACGCACAATTACACCTAGAATTATCAAACAAAGAAGAGGCAGTACACGTCAAAGAGTGTATTTGTGTTAAAGAGAAGGCACACGAGCTCTTAGGCCACTTGATGGTAAGTGGAATCTGAGACCCATAAGCATTTGAATTCTCAAGACTATAATCCTAATGCGTAGCCAACCCTGAGGACTAAGATGGAATGCCTCTATGCTAGTAATTTCACCGGTTGTCTTATCCCCACACCGGAACACAACAATGCGAACACCGTTGCTTGGCGGGTGGTTATTGGATAAGATGGTGGTAGCGGACGGACCCTGCACAGGATCCTACCACCACTAAACCAACTGAAAGGTCAAGTACGGTTTAACACCCCGTTTGCTATAAACAAATCACTTGCATTTCTCAACCCCCGATTCTAGAGCCGTTTTCAAATATTTAGATAAATGCATTATTGCAAGTTGATAGTTTCTAGTTTCAGAGAAAATCTGCGGTGACATACAGACAGACCAACACTGAAGTCTCACCATAATGGTTCCTTTTTACGATTTTGGTAATTCCTAAAAACAGGGGACAATATCACACGAATTGACGTGAACCAAACAAGCCCTAGGCTTGTAGTTACTATGGGTACTGACTAGACAACGTTTACATATATTGAGAAACTAGCGACCCGCTCTGGCTTCGCTCCGGATTAAAGTATTGTACATATAAACCTACCTCTTTAATCACTCTATCTATTAAAAAAAACTGCATCAAAATCCGTTGCGTAGTTTTAAAGATTTAAGCATACATAGGGATATAGGGAGAGCAAAATCGACTTTGTTTTATACATAAAAAAACGTCTAAGACTCAGGAACAAGTACTCGCTCTCATCACACTAATATCTGCCCTTACCCTGATTTGAACCGCAAGACAGCTCGCTTCATATCGTGTAACGTGTCGCCATTTTATGTCGGGGTATTTGTCTATTAAGTATTTTTTTTAGCCCAATCTATCTAATCAATAAAGCCTAGTGTTCCTAAGTAAAGACCTCCCCCCATTTCTCCAGTCATCTTGTTCTGTCTAATTCTTGCCAGTCCAATGTTGTATTATAATATAAACAATGAGTGGAGAAACATACGCTGTGCTAGACGACTTAACCCACTTTACGTCGAGAAAAACATGCACTTCACAATTGCACTTCACAACTAGATGTTGAGTTATGTTCGCTGTACCTTGGTTCAACGTTGTATTGTATCTATATCCCTTCAAGCGGCAAGCAGCCGTATAACGGGTGCTGTCAAAACAACTATTAATGGTTTATGACAATAACTCAAAATTGAAGTCTTCCCGTGGATGTCGTAAGAGGCGACTAAGGGAATAAGGGAAAATATCAAAGATATTGTAAACAATGGAGCTATGTAATTAAAGCTGGGTAGTAAGGTCGCACTCATGGCATCGTATTATGTAAGTAATACGTGGATAAAGCTACTAACGGACTGAGAGCGGAAGCGGTGCGGTGTGGCGCGTTTCTATACTAATAAATAAAATACCTAGCCCCAAACTAAGCTCTAGGCTTTTTATGGGTAAACGATAGGACAACGATAAACTTACCAACATAGAGAAACATATACTTTTAAATACATACTAGGAAACATCCAAGACTCAGGAGCAAATAGTCGTGCTCATCTGATCACACAAATATTTGCCCTTACCGGGATTTGAACCCGAGACCGGTAGCTTCGAAGGCAGGGTCACTACCAACTTGGCCAACATGTCGTGTAGACGTGCACGTGCGTGTTGCACTGCGTTGTATAGTACAATCGTCATTCAATATGTCATACCGCTAGCGTGACGTACGCGTAACGCGGTGTGACATATTGAATAACGATTGATACTATACAACGCAGAGCAACACGTTACGCCTTACGCGTACGTCACGCTAGCGGTATGACGTATTGTATGAGGATTCATACCATACAACGGCCTTTGAACCGCCACACACATAAACTTTCGCATCATACTAATAGTATAAATATGAAAGTTTGGATGGATGGATGTTTGTTACTTAATCACGCCAGAACGGCTGAATGGATCTGGACGAAACTTGGCACACAGATAGATTATAGTCTGGAATAGGACACAGGCTACTTTTTGTTTCGGAAAATTGGACAGTTCCTGCGGGAATACTGATAAACGACTTCTACGCGGACGGCGTCGCGGGTAAAAGGTATGGATAGATGTATGTGTGATTGTTTCTCTTTCACGCTGCAGCGGCTGGACGTATTTGGAATGAAGATAGCTTATAACCTGGATTACACACACACGGGCCATTTTTTATCGCGAAAAATTTATAAGTTCTTGAGATCATAATAGTCGAAATGTATGCGGACGAAGTCGCAGGCAAAAACTAGTATTGTGTAATTGTTTGTAATCTCTAAAATAATTTTAGGGCAAATCTCTAACGTGGTACACGCCCTAATAGATATAATTTATATATCATTTGGAAATGATTTTTTATGGTCAGCAAAGATCCTATCTGTATGACCTATTTAACGTCACCACCACATTAACTATTGGAGCAGGTACCAAGAAGACCATACTTAAAAAAATATCTACAGATAAAAAAAACTGACATTTTATTACTATGCGGGCTTGTGGCATACAAGCATTCTCTACCTGTCAACCTTAAGGTGAAGCACAAATCAAAAAATTCGTTGCAGCAATAAAATTACAATCTTTTCCCTTAAACTAAATCTGGAGAAATACTTTATACTTAAACCATCCGAAAATTAATAGATCTTTTAGAGGCATAACTCACCTTGGATGGACGTGATCATTCAGATCCCGGGTCCAGGTCGCACACACTCACACAACACATTTTCACTGTGTCACACTCACGCGCACTTCACGGTTCACTGTTCACTGACACACATTGCGAATATTGTGATCCAGAATCTGAAACAATCAGAGAAAAAACATTAGAAGAATTAAAAAAAAATAGTTGTAAGGTTAAGACAGGTGAAATAAGGAACACGCATAATTTCTTTTCTTACGCTCTCTGGAAAATGCTATGAAAGAGAGGAATAACTGTATAATAAGATATGAAGATTTTAAAGTCATAGTTCAGACCCCCTGCAAAAACACTCTATACAAAATCGACGACAGGAATGACGTCACAGCTGTTGTTCCATGTTTAAAATATAAGGAATTATAAAGAAATTTGCATTTATTTCCTAAATTACTATGTTTAAGCCAGTATCGTTGAATTAAAATATTATATACCTAACATTAAAAGAAGTCTAAAATTTTAACAAGTTTTGGTTCTATAAAAATTATTAATAAAAGGATCAAAACTTAGTGCGTTTTATGTTTTTTATTACATTTTCTCCTAAATCGTATAAATGAAACTCAATTCAGATTTTTATGGATGCTGTCTATTACTATTGGCCGTAGTCAAATGGGCAAGCAGATCCTGTGGCCCTCGGCAACAACGGCGTGGATCGCTGGGTTTTTATTGGGTGTAGTGTTTGTATCTATTTAATAGATATTGCAACCCTGTCTCACACACACAAGAAATGTCAAAGTTAACTGTCAGAGCTATTGGCGCGAACTAGACGTTGGATGCGAGAGAAAAGTCGTAAAACTTGGTGTTGTGGTGAGCCAGTGTAATCTAGTAAACTAATACCAATAAAGGAACAGGCATTCTACAGTGGGTATTCCAACCAGGCTGTATGCGTAAAAGGATTTCCCATAGTCGGGTCATACACAGATTTAGGTTATCGTCTTTCTTTTTTGAGTCCTCTAATTTTCTCGGTAGGCCCATTCCCACATAAGCGGCGTCAGGACGGCGTTAGATCTATCATATAAAAACATAACTTATAACAAGCTTTTAACTATTGACCAGAGGAAAGACAACTTTTGTTTTTAAGAGTGTGTATGACCTAGTCCTCAGTAGGCGTAGCCAAAATGCTAACGCTGCAAACGTTTCGTCTTCTATTGACTAAACATGTATATTATGGCCTCCCGAGTCCCCAGGTTTGTCCCTTGAAGACATAATGCTAAATATAAAAGGCACACTATTGTTATTTCGACCAGGTTGCAATTACAATGTTATTGCAACTAACGGGGTAAACGCATCTTTTACAGATGTTAAAGGAATAAAACAAGTTAAAACTAATTTGCTTCCTGCTATAAAAATACTACAAAAGGGCGCTTAAATTGTCCTTAAATTTTTCATTCCCTTTTAAAAATTACACATTTTGGTACCCCCTTAGTTGCAATTGCCCCAAGTAAGTCCAAAACATGCAAGTCACAGGAAACAAAGACACATGCGTCACGCAATACTTTATCTTCTTCTTGACCAGTTTAAAAATACACACCGTTACAAAATACCTGTGTCCAGAAAATATTTAATCAAATTGCAGCAGCGGTACAGTCACAAACAATAATAATAACCAATATTGCGCTCAAAAACATCTGACACGCTCTTAGGCCTCTAATAATAAAGACGTAAGATGTTGGATAGTATTATTGCTGGTGACTATACAGGGGGAGCGAATAGGGGCGCAGGCTGGCTGCAGGGGGCAGGGGGGCTGTTACGACGGACACAGGGTAAGTTTCATTTGGTGTTTTAGTTAAATATCGTAGTCTTACTTACTCAAACTCATATCTGCATATTTTTTTTGCGGTTGGTAATTTCATTTTCGTTCAGAAATACTTAGAGGCAATAAGTTTACCAACGGCAAACAAAATATGCAGATATGAGTTTGAGTAAGTAAAACGACGATATTAGGTATTTTAGAACGTTCCGTCTTCGTATCGATAATGCAAGAAATGGAATAAATTAGTTTAAAGACATGTGGGAAAATTGCAGACGGGTTGATGGTCAGTGGTCACCGTCGCCCTTGAACATCAGCAATGCCACGGGCACAGCCAAGTTGCTTTACTTCGGTGAATACTTTTTAACCGCTGTACACAGACAATGTAGAGCGAGTTAAATCGTTCCTTTTTCAAACATGTGCATTTAAATCTAGGCTAGATGACGACCTAAACGTCATTAACTGACTCAGAGTCAAGCCATAAGAAGTTTTTTAAAAGAGTAATAAGTTCATATTTGCATTAAAAGCAAACTACTGAGTAATGATGCTTTTAAGACGTAGAAAAAGCGGTCAAGTGCGAGTCGGACCAAGTCGTACAACTATTTTTTTTATTTGTTGTTTTAGCGCCTTTAGTAAAGAGTCTAGCTATTACGAGTCTTGAGATACGTCTTGAGACAGAATTCAGCGGAGGCTTAGTAATAGGGTCCCGTTTTCACCCCTTGGGTACGGAACCCTAAAACGCACAAGTTGGTATCGTTCATACTTAAAGTGTATTAAATAAAATTCAAATTCCCTACTTCAAAATAAACCACATTATTGACCAGCACTGCATCAATTAAAATCACACTTTGTCACTTTACAACAGGGTTCATTATTAAACGATAACATGTATCAATATTTTATTGCCGTAACTGCCCTAGGGGAGCACCCTTCGCAGTGTGAACGCGGTAGTTTTGGCAAATTACGCCAAATGCTATGATTTTTATTATGATTTACCGTTTCCTACATTATTCTAGATGAAAAGAACAGTTTATACACGGATTTTGAGCCGTTTAAGCACTTTAAAATCACCCTGAACTATTTTTAGGTAGTTAGGTATTCCATCTTAGTCCTCAGGGTTGGCAACGCATTTGTAGTCTTCCGTGGGCCAAGGCTAGTGTTACTTCTAGGGTCCTTTTCACATAAAATAATATCTTAGATTATAGTCGGAAATCTCTTTCCAACAGTATGTACTAAAAAGAGAATTCCACTTGTATTACAACTTACAAGCTTTTATGAAACGGGCCCCTAGTCTCATAAATCGAGGTAGTGCAAAAATAAAAAACCCGGTTAAGTGAGAGTCGGACCCGCGCACCGAGGTTTCCGTAAAAATAATGTAAAATTGTATTGGAGGACAAACTTGACTTTGCCGGCGAAAAACCTTTGTCTCAGTACATCTACATAGGTCGCGATTAGTTTACCAACTGCAACTTTTTTTTTTGTGATGTAGCAACAAATTAACGAATTCGGACGTTCCCTTTACTTGTGCTGTATGAACTTCCTTCTTTCCAATTTTCGGGATTCTAGGTCTATGGGAAGTACCCTATTTTGTTCCCTTGAGAGTGTCTAAACATATTACATACATACATACATAACATCACGCCTTCATTCCCAGAGTGGGGTAGGCAGAGCTACAGAAATACCAACAACTCTAAAAAGACTTGTTGATAATTCTGTAACCACATTTAGCTCAATCAGGGCAAGAAGTTTACTAGTGTATTAGTGACAGGTTGCAAGCCCATCGCCTAACAATACTACAAGCCCTTATTCCCTGAGTCGCCTCTTAAGACAAAAATAAAAAAATCTCTCTAAATATATTATTATTTAAATTAAATAGTTAAATCAAAATGAGCCATTGTTGCATTTTAATTCGGAACGCAATTTACTTAAAGTTTTAAAATCAAATTGTATTTGTTTTTGATTTCTATTGCATAAAAGCAGTAAGTTTTTGGAGCATAAACCATATCTTCTTTTTATGTTAACTTACAAGTTTGATTTTTATCACAGCTTCAAGGGACTGTAGACTTGTGGCTATAGTTTTTATTTCAATTCGATACCTCCACTAGTTCGGACGGACAACAAACTGATCCTAAAAGGGTCCGTTTTTTCCTAATGATGTACGGAACCTTATACACTGAAAAAACATGAGGCCAGCAGAGTACTGTTTTTTAGTTGGTTAAAAAAAGTTTGTTACTCACAAACGTTTTCTTTGCTCTTAGAACTGACATCGATTGGTTACTCATAACCAACCCGAAAAGGTTACTGGACACTAACTACATAAACTGTAACAAATAACCAACAATTAGGTTAAATATTATTAACGAACTCTAACAGTTACTTTAACTTACTATGGTAGGCTAATACAACCATCTATTAGGGCCATACAGCAAACACAGAACGGTTAAAATTAATGACCTGACTGTTTGTCCCAATTAACTACGGAACTAGATTAATTTTACCGACTAAACATGTAAAATTAGCAAACATGTATCGTTGAAATAAGAACAATGTTATTGGCAATTTTTACTTTTTACGTCTGTTCACTTTACATATCGGAGGTGTGTTACTTTTACAGATTAAACATATACAATTACAAACACGTATTGTTGAAATAACTACAATAATAGTGGCTATTTTTATTTTTTACGCGTGTTCACTTGACAAATCAGAAATAGATAAATTTAGCAGACTTAACATAAAATTATCAAACACGTATCGTTGAAATAACAACAATGACAATGGCTATTTTTATTTTTTATGTCTGCTCACTTGACAAATCGGAAGTAGAGTAATTTTACAGACTGATAAATAAAATTAGCAATCACATTCCGTTGAAATTACATCATCGTTTGGCTAATTTTATATTTTATGTCTGTTTACTTAACAAAAATTACTTTCCTGATAAATGTTGTAGTGTTGCCAAGTCCATCCGAAAAAGTCAGGAGACATGAAGCTAAAAAATCAGGAAATTAAAAGAAAAAATCAGTACTTTTATATGTCAAATACTTATACTTTAATACAAATGTTCAATTACTTTCTAATATAATTTTATCATGTTTAATTCATGTACCTATAGAAATTTTGTTAGAGAAGAAAATAAAAGGTTACCATATCGTTCATTAATTATTTATTTATTTATTTAGATAACATAAATACTCACTCAAAATTCTGTGTGGACATTAGAATATTGAGTTGTAATGATAGGTAAGTAAATAATCAAACGAAAGTACATAATTTATTATTGTTGTTTAATTTCGCGTGCATTTTCTAACATGCCTGTACGTAAATAAAGATGATTAAAATTCGAAGATCTCATTGACTGCTAGATGAGGTTAGGTAGGTAACAAAAAGTTCTTCTTCATCCAAAATGATACAATTTTCTTACAAATAATACTTTTTATTCTTTGAAGATGTTTTACTAACAACGGCTTGTGCGGCATCCTCTTTTTTATTTCATGCGGTAAAATGTAACACGTTTATAAATATTTTAAAACTTGACACTATGTACATAAAGATATTGTAAAGTTATGATATTGGATGATTTTGACACAGACGAAGGGCTTCAATTTCGTTTAAAGGTTAAGAAGTATTGGCTTATTTCCAACCGGATTAATATTATTTTCAACCGTCTTTAAGAAAGGAGGAAAGTTTCTCAATTGGTCGGTTTTTTTGTATGTAAGTATAAAAAAAAATCAGCTGTTTATTTTCTTCAAAGACAAGTTTTGGTTAGCTTAACATCCAATCTTAATTAGCAAAGATTATATATGTTAAGGTTACATAATTATTATTGCAATGCATTTTGTATTATTCTATAAATATCACAAATGTTATCACTAAATTTAGTTACATTATTCTGGTATTTTTACATAATAAATATCTCTGTACGATGTTCTTTGTTTGTTTACATGTTTTGTTTTCAATTTTACTTGTCAGTTAATCAGTTCCACTTCACCAAGTGATATTTTATGTAAATGCTAGACTTGTTACTAAAAATACTAAAATCTCTATATGTTTGCCTACAATTTTTTTTTATAAAAGAGGTAGGCAAACGAGCATGTGGGTTACCAGAAGTAATCACCAGCGCCCATGAACACCGGCAACTCAAGTTGAGTTGTCGGTCCGTTGCCGGCCTTTAAGGAAAAGAAAACTCCCTCAATCCCTCACTGTTCCCTTCATCAGATTCAGATTTGGTGACAATGGGACCACCTCGGAAGAATACTCTAACAAACCAAAAAAAAATCAAAATTGGTCCACAATTGACGGAGCTATCGGTGAACATATATAAAAAAAAATACGAACAGTGGAACATTTTAACCTCCTCCTTTTTTTGAAGTCGGTTAAAAAGCAACATTACTTACAAGATTCCTGCCACCGACGTCGACATTTCTTCTATATTTCAGTTTAAGAAATATTAGATGTATTTGCTAGCTTTCATTTTTTTTCTAACAACGTTTCCAGAGGTGCATGAATTGAAAATGATAAAATTATACTAGAAGTCATTTAAAAATTTGCTTTAAAGTACTTTATACCTAATAATCTACTATTTTTTTCTTTCAATCTCTTGATTTTATAGACTCATGTCTCCTGACTTTTTCGGATTTGACCTAGCAACACTACTTTTTTTTTTAATTTATTCGTTTGTAACCGTCCGAGACCGACGCGCCGGCCGCGGCTAAATGAATCATTTCAATGGGCGGCACGGCATTCATATGCCGTGCCGCCCGCTATTCTTACTTAAGTCGGCGTGGTTCTCTGTTCTCAATTGACACAGACTACATACTTTCTGATTGCATTGAATCAAATCAAGAAATCATGGAAGATCAGGAAGTTGGCGAACTCCTCAGTGCATGGGGGCTTAAGGACTATATCGAAAAATTCAAAGGTAAGCTTATTACTGTCTACTTTTTTTCACTTAAAACAGGTACCTACATTAGCATAGCTAGAGATCGTTTTTTTATTTACGTTAAGATCGTGCTTTACCGTGACAACAGGAACAATTAATATGGCAATTTAATAGACTCGTGGTCAACGACGTAGGTACGCGCTTTGACGCGCGCCATATTTATTGTTCTGCTTGTAGATGGTCTGTTTTTTTTTATTACTTAGGTACTTTATATGTGATTCTGTGATAATAGACTATTTTCATTGTGTTAATTAATTGTGTATGACACTAGCTAGCAGTACAAAAGTGATTATACTGAACACCACACTTGCATGATTTTAAGAATCGTGAGTACCTACCAAAGCAAATAACTAAAATAAGCGTGTCGCAGTAGGTACCCACGTATTGTAAAGGTCGCGCTAAACTTCTTGTACGCTCTGATTTCACGGGCCATAGCAATGACATTTACATAGGGTATATTATATTCGAAAATGACTGTAAATAACTTATTATTTGGCCACCTATATTAATAATAAAATCCACATGTATTTCAGAAAACGCTATCACATCACTAGCATTTCCACTTCTGTCTTCTGTCTTGATGATCTAAAGTTAATTGTAGTTAGCAGTAAAATTGGTCAAAAACTTTTTAATTGGTGGTCAATAATCAAATATCATATTTGTAGGGAGTTGTATTTTGTATGGGAAAAACGTAAGCATCCCTAATTATGTGACCACCACTGTATATAACTAGCGACCCGTCCTCGCTTTGTTCCTGCTACTATTATATGTATATATAAACCTTCCTCTTGATTCATTCTATCTATTGATGAAAACTGCATTAAAACCTGTTGCATAGTTAAGTTTAAAGATTAATTATTAGACCTTAGTTTGGGACTAGGGCAATTTGTGTGACATTGTCCCCTGATATTTATTTATTTTATTTATTTACATGTATGTACATATATATGTATGTATGTATTTGAAAAAGAAAGTGACTGAACAACTGACTGCCATTAACGCTTGTAGAAAATGTTATTCGCTAAGTAGTTATTTTCTAATAATATATGCAATAATAAGTAAGTAAAGTTGATGGCACAAAACTAAGATTGTAAACAAACTGTAAAAGTTTCACATTACATATCTCTATTAAGTTACAAACTCAAAATGCCTACAATTCGAAAACCACATATATAACATAGTGATGCTAACCACTAAACACTTGCAGTCGCAATGCAAGGACAGCTTGATACAAATTTTATTTTGACTCTTTGGCCTGACTTTATGTACAAACTTATTATTTTTTACCATAGATTTTTTTAAAATGGTATCGTTTTACAGGAAAAGGGAATAAGGTTCGAATTGTCTCAGTTATTAGATATGGATAACAGCATTAACAAGACAGCTTCTGAAGGCACCAGTCATGAAATTGTGTACAATATTGTTTCTGCAGATAATGTAAATGTTCAAAACCAGGCTGACTTGGATGTAAGTTTAAAAATAATGTCTACTTCAACATAAAAGTTACTACTTATTTCGCCTGCCTATAAGGGATTTTACAATATGATTCAAAAACCTGGATTAACATATCGGATGGGCTTGTTGATTGTTAAAGAAATAAGTACCTACCATCCATATTTAAAATTTTGACACAAGCTTGATAGCAACTTCTGTAGCTCTGCCTACCCCACTCTGGGAATGAAGGCATGAGTTTATGTATGTATGTATGTATTACAGATTAAAGTGAAATATAATCAAATCAGAGCTTTAAACTTTAAAAATCATCCTTTTTAGAGTTCCATAGCCACATGGCAAAACCGGAACGCTAATAGGTTTGTCTGTCCGTCGGTCCGTCCGTATGTCACACCCGTTTTACTTGGAAACTATTAGTATTACAAAGTTGAAACTTAGCATGTGGCTGACTATCAGTTGGAATTAATGAAGTATAATCGTTTTGCGTCCATTAAAATCAGGCAACCCTGGGTGGCAAACTCTGAAATACGAAATATTTCCATTGCTTTGGACTTTAAAACTTATAATCTATTATTTGTCATTACATTACTTTTTAGGATTTACAAAATGTTCTCCAAAACACATTAGAAGGGCGAGGAATATTAAACTGTGACAAAGGACAAGTTTTAACTCTAACTCAAAGAAATCTGTTAGTTAAAATAATTTGTCAACATGTTTTAAAAGACAACCCAACACAATTGATTACAAACATTATTTATAGAAAATGGGCTCAAGAAATTGTCAACCTTTTTCCCTTGGAAAAAAAAGCTGTGTATTTTCATACAAAATTTGTTGAGTCTACTGCTGGTGTAATAAATCGTAGTGCTGGTAAATTGCCAGATCAAATTCACAACCTTAGAAGGCGATACAGAGAAAGTGGTCTTATTGAAAGAAGAGAAAGAAGCAAACCAACAAGCAGGTCATCTTCATTGAGCGTTGATTCTTTTGATCTATTACCAGAAAATGATGATGAATCGGTACAAGAATCTCTGCTGTGGTAAGAAAATAGCACTAACCCATGGTCAGAGGTCGAAATAAAGTGGCGAGAAACGTTCCATAAGAGGCAGCAACAACTTCATAGTAACCCTGGCCTAACTATTAACGAGTATCTCAAGAAGTTTCCGGCGTTAAAAACAGCTACAGGTTTTCATTTGGTTAGTGCATATAATTAGTGTTTTTAAACAGACTAAAATAAAAGGGGTTTTTTTATTTAACAGTTTTCTTGTGTGTATACTTGGTTTTTTTAGCATTAGATTTGGGCAAATATCCTAATTCTTGTTATTAATGACAATAATGACTTATAAAAGAGAAATTTGTTTTTAATTTCTAATTTTGACTTCGTTTAAGGCAATAACGTGTGCAAAATAACGGTCGATCATTCTAATCCTAAAAAAATTTAAGGTATAGGTACGGATTTGGATAATTATTTTGTAAAGAATAGGATAAAATACTTATCTTAGTGTTCAGTGATTACTTTTGTACCTTGTCACTTTAGCGTCATGTTTGAAACGCCTTATTTTGCTTATTTATGTCATTTTCTTTTTAGGTTAACAGTGACTTTGAATTATTGTATCCAGAAAAGACTGGAAAGTTAGCGGATTTGTTCCCTATTTTGAAGCTTAAACTATTTGAACTGGCCCAGAAGCGGAAATCGAAGAACCAAACTTTGACGTCTATGATATCAAAAAAAAATTGTAAGTTTTAAAACACTATACTTATCTACTATACTATATACTAACTGCCGCACTCAGAGACGTAATTATTTTTTAAGTTTCATTAAAGTTGCTGCGTCTTATTCTATTGCTATAGCAAAGAAAGTGACAGCAGCAACTTCAATTCAATTCAATTTCTGGGTAAATATGGCCCCATCGAATGGTGCGATGATTCCAGCCAGCCAGCCACTGCCAGTTGACCCTTGGTCTTGTACGGTAGAGTTATCCGAGTTCGGTAGAAAGCAGCAACTTTAATGAAACTTAAAAATTAAGTGACGTCTGAGTGCGGCAGTATGTGACATTTAAACATGAACTGTCCTAATCATTTGTAATTTGTGTCTAATACCTTTCACTACCATAACAATTAATTCTATGTTTTTAGGGTTCCGTACCAAGAAGGTAAAAACGAACCCTTATTGTCTATCTGTCCGTCAGTCTGTCACAGCAACTACCTACACCATCAATAAAAAAAAAGATCTTTCTAGGGTTCCGTAGCCAAATGATAAAATCGGAACCCTTATAGACGGCTACATTTATTAATGGACTTAATTTATTTCAGCACCTGAAAACACATCAAACGCTGCTGCACTACTTTTAATACCACTGTTGCTGTCAGTAGCCACGATCCCGCTGAAATCTAACAAAGAAAACAAAAGAAGCTGGAGACCATCGAAAGCAGAAATACCTACAAGAGGGTTTCATAACGGTTTTACGAACTGATACGGATCTTAATCAAGTAGTAGAAGAAAGACGTGCAAAATTTCAGAATTTTGGTCTTACTCTGCAACCATTTGTTATAATTGTTGCTACTGATCTCGAACATATACAATCACATTATGCTGTTGTAGATGGAGTATTTTACTCTGCTTCTAACGTTTTAAATGCAGTAGATATTTGTTTTAAAATATTCTGGGCTTTCAACGCGCAATATCCAGCTGAGTGTAAAAGTACCTGGCTATTTATCGAAAAAGCAGTATACGAGATAGATTCGCCGAAGCAATCTACCGCATCTAATACTTTATTAACTGAATTAGGATACAACATGTAACACTTTTTATATAGTGTGTCCCGTAAATAGTGATCCAAATGACATAGGACATAGCACGGGAAGTATAAAAAATAAAACATAGGTGGATTTTGCTAAAAAAATATGTGTTACCTACGTGTTTTGATGAATATATAAAAATACTTGAAGGGCACTAACATATTTTTGAATTCGAATCATTTATGTTAAATAAGACAAGTTATAAAATATTCAAAATTCACAACTTTACATCATTATTAAATAAAAATGTTACAAGTATTTATCCTAAAAGCTGATTTCTAATCGAAATACTATAGAGAATAGGTAACTTTAATACAAAACTAATGTAAAAAAGATGCACAAGGTATCTCTCTAGTTATTTTTACAAATGCATGAACTGGAAACATTACAAATAAATTAAAAAAATATGTTTGCAGTTCTTTTTACTTATTTTTATGAAACGCTACAACTTAATAACCAAACACTTTTTTACATCATTTCTTTGATAAAGTTAATCAAATGAATGGTTTCTAAAACATAATTCTTCGTTCAAGACAAGCAACTTTAAATTTCTCTTTATTTTTTTATTCAATATTTAAAGATTTTTTTACTTAAGTTTTTTTTCTCTTAAACTAGTCTTAGAATTTGAATGCCCTGCAAGTATTTTTATATATTCATCAAAACACGTAACGTTTTTTTTATCAAAATTCTCCGATGTTTTTTTTTGCATAAGTATTTCCCTTGTGGTGTCCTTATATAGGGCATCCCTAGGGCTACCAAATACACCCCCAATATATATGTTCAGCGATTTTTAGTACTTTCGGAGATACTGATCATTTTAATCGGAATTGGTGTTATTTTTCCTTATGTCTATGTTACGAAAACCCCTTATTATATTCATGTATTATTTAAATATTTTTTCAGTGGTTTCTTACATTTATTTTTATATAACATGACGGTTTTTTATGTCAACTTATTGCGTAATCACTCAAAAGTGCATTATTCATTGCCTAGGGCCGGAAAATAGGGGATTGCCTGACGAGGTGGGTAGTAGGTCGAGCACCAGCGAGGCCTGCTAAATACGAGTCGGGCAATCCCCGTAACCCCGTTTCCGCAGAGGCATATACATATAATGCTTTTCTCATACATGTAAGGAAATAATACAAATAAATTTGTAAAAAGCAAGTAATTAAATATAATTAAAAAGTGATGTTTGTCATATTACGGCCATTTGTAAACAAAAACTGTGTTTTTTTTTAACATCAGTTTTACGTATGTATAGTCGACCAAGAAACTCCTTTACCACTTTTAGACTATTTATAGGACATAAGGTCCAAAAGCGGATAAGGAATTTCTTGGTCGAGTATACAATGACCGAATTGTACAGACTGTCAATTGTTTTTAAATTCTAACCATAGACATTAAAATGCTAAAGAATAAAATGAGAAAAATACTCTCACTGTGGTAAAAAAGCGAGCAGTTACCTTGGCAGTTTGGATTTTTTTTCTTGGTCCTTTAGATTTTGAGTGCAATTGACATCATTTAAAAAAAATCTACATGGACGGAAAGTGTTTTCATATGTTTATGTACTCCTAGGAGTAAAATGAGGCACTTTACGTCATCGTGCTTTAATCGGAAAACCGTTGTTTCCGAGCATGTTTGAGAAGTTTATTTCTCCATACCTACTAAGTGAACCCCATGTTTGTTTTTCATCTAGTATGGAAAAACCAACTTTGTGTGATAACACAACAAGTTGATATAAAAAAAGTTGGCATGTGGGTTTAAAAACCTACTAAGGGTTTTTCGTAACATGGACATAAGGAAAAATTACAAAATATCCGACTAAAATGATCAATGGCTCCGAAAGTACTTAAAATAGATTGAACATACATAGGGGTGTTTTTGGTAGCCCAGGGGAGACCATATTTTTTTTCATTTAGAGCAATATTTACGGGACACCAGTATACCATCATAAATAAAGTAAAAGAAACGCTTTAGGATGAGAAATTGCCAAGTCCTCTAATTACTTTCAAACCATTATGTATTTCGCCACGAATCGTGCTAAATGTACAATGTATAACTTTTATCGAAGATATTTGTGAATGATGGTTCTTTGTTTTTTGTGCTTAGAATTATTTGCTAACTTAAAGGTTTTGAAGCAACATTTTGATTTTGTTCACAATAAACACAGTTTTGAGTTTTATAGATGCGTTGAAGTTAACTGTCAGCGTAGTTTTCAGGGATTTGACTCTTTTAAAAAACATCACAGTAAAACTCATCGGACAAATATGTCATACAAAATGTTGAGTCTTCAAATGAATTGTCTTCCATAGATACATTACCAACGCGTGATGAATCTGCTAATGTAGAAACAGCTGCCGGTATGTCTATTACACCCATTACACCGTTTAGTCCTCTTGAGCAGACTTTATCGAGTTTTATAGCTTCTATGTACTCCAATTACTGTTTACCCCGGAATACTGTTCAAGGCGTAGTTGAAGGTTTGCATGAAGTATTTAGTTCATTTATTCAAGAAGTAAAACAATCAGAATTCGTAGAAATGGGCCCTAACGGTATAGACAGAATTGAAGATTTAATTCATTCTTCAGTTTCTAAATTTGGCACTGAAGCTAAACGTATTAAATATTACAAAGAAAAAGTTTTTTTTATAGAGCCTCTAGTTGTAATTATAGGTCAAAGACTAGATAGACGCAAGCGAGCAGGCATATCACGTATCCGAACAGTCCCATGCGTTGAACATTTCATTTCATTACAACGCGTATTTCAAAAATTTTTGTTGCTCGATAATGTACTTACAGATATTTTAGAATAAGTATATTAATTCATTAAGCCAAAAAACACATAATGTTGAAAATTTCATTCAAGGAACTTACTGGAAAAACAGATTAAATTCAAATGAAAATTTGAACCGTACAGTTTTACCAATATTTATGTATTTCGATGATTATGAAGTGGGCAATGCCCTTGGAAGCCATGAAGGTGTACACAAACTCGGTGCAGTGTATGTCTCTATTCCTTGTCTCCCACCTTGTCGTGTGTCTGTTTTATCGAATATATTCCTGACACTTTTGTTTCACTCATCAGATAGGGTTTCTTTTGGCAATCATGTGATATTTAAACCTCTAATTGATGAATTCAATTTTCTTTTGGAAAGTGGAGTAACTATAGACATTCCATGTTTTAAAGGCATTGTGTTCTTTGAACTCGCTCTTATCTTAGTGGACAATTTAGGCATCCATTCAATAACAGGTTTCGTAGAAAGCTTTTCAGCTAACTACTCATGTAGAACAAAGTACCTAAACATTATGTCGAAACAATATTACGATGATCCAAGTCTTTTACGAGACACTGCCTCCTATCACTATGATTTGTCTCTCGAAAACCCAACTTTGACAGGTATAAAAGATAAATGTATATGGTTTGACATTAAAAACTTTGACTTGTTTAACCAAATAGGTGTCGATATCATGCATGACGTGCTTGAAGGTGTTGCGAAATACATAATGAGCTTTATTGTGATTCAGTACATTCAAAGTTTAAAACTATTTTCTCTGCGCACATTTAATGATAAAATAATATTTTTTTACTATGGGGAAGACAACAAAAATAAGCCGTGTGCTTTAGATTTAGAGCATTTAAAGCGCTTTACTGTACGTCTTTCGGCCGGAGAAATGCTTTCCTTTGTAAGGTACTTTGGGTTGATTGTAGGAGAGTTTGTGCCAAAAAATGATTCAATCTGGGTTCTTTGGATATCACTCAGAAAAATTTTGGACATAATATTAAGCACCACAGTTTCTCAAGATTCGGCAGATTATTTACAAGTGTTAGTAGCAGAGCTTAACGAATTGTATGTGGGTTTGACTAATGAAAAATTAAAACCAAAATTTCATAATATGGTGCATTATCCCTCTATGATTAAGAAATATGGTCCTCTTTCTGCTTTATGGTCCATGAGGTTTGAAGCCAAACATCGTCAGTCAAAATCGGCTGCCAGACCTTCAAATAATAGAAAAAACATCACATTTTCATTGGCAATGAAACAACAATTTCAATTAAATGAAATGTTTATAAAAGGAAAATTACGCGATATGTTATCTGTAGGACCTTCAAAGGAAGTGTCGCTTCAGAAAGCTGTGTATATATTCTCAGAATTTGGAGAAAGCTATTCACAACAAACTTTAGTCCAAGTCTCTTGGGCAGCAATGTCATCTACGAGATATCACGTAGGCTCGGTGCTAGTATGGAAAGTGAACGATGATAATCGTTGTCTAGTACCCATAGCACAAGCCTATTTTAGGGCTTAATTTGGGACTAGGTCAATTTGTGTGACATTGTCCCGTGATATTATTATTATTTATTATTATAATTATTTATTGTCGTTTTTTGTAGTGTCGGGAATTTATTTGAATTCTACTGATGACCTAATATTTACGGGAACTTTTTTGGATACTCTCTATTTTGATGAGCATTACTACGCGTATAAAGTTAAATTTCCCTTCAATACAAAAATTCGTCGTTGTTTCCTATGTTTCTCTTGTTTTACCAATTCCAAACACAAAAGTAACACATACTGATGGTGATTATGTAGTTTTACGTAGTTCTTTGTGATAATTAAATCTCATACGTCGGCGTTGTTCTAATAGAACGCGATTCCGCCACTATCGCACGAACCAGTGATGCGATCATCGCACATATTTATATGACATTTAGCGAGTCTATTAGGAAACGTATTAGGATGGTTCTTATTTGCTCGTTTTATGACATTTGAGAGTAAATTTGGAAACGTATTAGGGTGGTTCTTATTTAATAATAATAATAATAATAATAATATCACGGGACAATGTCACACAAATTGACCTAGTCCCAAATTAATTATTAATTAATTATTTGCTAGTTTCTTTTTCTTTACACCTTTATAATATAAAAAAACTCGTTTTTTTTAGATTTTTATTTTAAGATTTAGGGGCCGCTACCGCCCAAAACAAATCTTTGGAAAAAGTAAATAAAATAATTAAATATCCCATTTTTTATTTATTGTGTCGATTAACTTGCAAATTTATAACGAAATTCGGTATAAAGTTATAATAAAATCGATAGAATATAAAGAAAAAACAAGATATTTACATTACTTTATTTACTTTTACCAAAGATTTGTTTTGAGAGGTAGCAACCCCTAAAAGATAAAATAAAATCCAAAGAAAACGAGTAATATTTTTAATACCGTAGATTATAATGATGGGAACACCACCGAACAAAAAAAAATTCGACCAAATAAGAAGCACCCTAATGGATATCGTTAAGGATATCATGAAACTCTGGTTAGTGCGTTCTATTAGGACAACGCCCCTTAGAATAGTCTTAAAATCTGTAATAAGTAGTGTATAACCATTTAATCTAAAAATAAAAGATTTGACTTTCTATTATGTATTTATTGTTTTAATAGTTCCAAAAATATCCATTACTAACTACATGAATGTACTATATAAAATGTTGTTATGCAAAATGACTGTTACATTAGCGATTAAAGTCTAAATAATTTAGTATACATTTCGTAAGATTTGATGACGGAAATAGACTTTGTAGTATACAACTTCAGGTAATACAAAGTTAAATTACAGCCACTTCACGCAAAGTGTTAAAGTCTGTTTCCACCAGTAAAGTACAGTCGACTGTAAAAATATGGGTGCACTCAGTCTACTCGAAAATATACAAACACTCTTATTACGCCGGTGTAAAGGCTTTGGTACATACTTTTGAGACTTTGAATGCAGCCGTATTTTAAACTGACTGTATTTTACTATTATCAGTTTTCAAAACTTCAACTTTCAAAAAACCTCTAGTATCGTTGGAACACCGGGTGATCATTACTGTCATGAGTTGCCGTGATCCTTAAGGATAAGGCTGTATTTATTGTGCTACCGAAGACACGATGTCGCTATTGTCGTGTACGGCTGTGTTAGCAAACATTGAAATCTTCTAGATCACTGGATTGTATTTATGTGCGATCATCACGTGGTAGCACTCTAAATAAAGCATTTCATACTTTCTGTTAAGATAGGAAACTCAATATGTCATAAGCACTACTAATTAATATAATCTAATAACCCACTTGTCTTAGCAAAAATTGTACTTCCCATAGTCGACCTCCTACAGTTTATGTCTTTAGGTACTGAAAACAAGGTAAAGAAAAACCTATCACGTGACTCGGCGAATCTAGCTTTGGCTGATTCTATCATCATTCATTTCATGATTCGCTGACGTTGTTTCCAGTACGTACCTAAAGAAATAAACTGTAGGGCGTCGATTATCGGAACTAAATACAATTTGCTACGACACTGGGTCATTAGGTTATATTAGCAGTGCCACTCGGTATTATGACATATTTAGTTTGTTACCCTAACAGAATGTATTAGTTCCAATGACAGACTGAAACGTTAAGGTGACAAGGCAAAGTTAATTAGATTGACAGATTAGTTAGCTACCGTCGCAGCGCAGAGTTATTTCTATTGGCAGTTTAAATTTGCTATCATAGCAACAGAGACTGCTTCATTAACAGACTAAATTAGCTATTTGAAACAAGATAGAATTTGTTAGATTGACAAATGAAATTCGCTGGAGGTACAGGGAAGAGTCTGGTATATTAGCAGTTTACGTTTGCTGCGGTAACAGGTTAAGCACTGATCCATTAACAGACTAAATTTGCAACCGAAACAAGATAGAATTTGTTAGATTGACAAATGAAATTCGCTGGAGTTACAGGGAAGAGTCTGGTATATTAGCAGTTTACCTTTGCTGCGGTAACAGGTTAAGCACTGGTCCATTAACAGACTAAATTTGCAACCGAAACAAGATACAATCTGTTAGATTGACAAATGAAATTCGTTATAGTTACAGAAAAGAATCTGTTACATTAGCAGTTTAAAATTGCTGCTGGTTGCAGGACAGGCACTGCTCCATTGACAGACTAAATTAGTTAGCGTAGCAAGGCAGAATTCGTTACATTGACAGATTACATTTGCTACAGTAATAGAGCAGAGTCTGTTCCATTGACAGACTAAATCGTCTCCCGTTGCAGTGCTGTTTGCTCCTTTAACTAAACAAATCTGTAGCACTGACAACAGAAGAAGGCTGATGCAAAAAAGTAAATTTGTTGAAACAACCGGTAGTCTGGATTATAATAACGAAATAATTAGGTTGTGTTTACCACCAGCTAGCCAACTTCGAAGAACTTAGTAACAAACAGATAGGTTAGTTTAACCAGCATAATCTGTCACCTTAATCTTTACAATTAATATATATTGACAGACTCTATAGGACTAAACTAACAGGTGTTCTGTTTTTAACTTTAACGAACAAAGTTTGTTGAAAAAAATAACAGTCCTGACTGTTAGACGTAGCCTATTAGTTGTTTAAAAAGTTAACCTACTTGACTCTGCTGCTATTTACTACATAAACCTGCTGTCCATATAGCAGCGGAGTTGGTTTGCTGGGAGCAACGGGAAGTTGGTTAAATTTAACCCACTATTTTTTTCAGTGTAAAAACACGGCAAATTTAGTTTTTGATATTTTTGAGCGCAAAGTTGACTAGAATACTGTTGCACTAGGCCACCGACGCTCTAAGAAAGGAAACATGCTAACTCATTCAGTCCATGCTATAAATAGGTATCGGCTGTTTATCGCTCACTCACGCATCGGGCTGAACACTTGTCATCCGTACATACATACATAACATCACGCCTTTATGCCCAAAGTGGGGTAAGCAGAGCTACACAAAGCCAACAACTCTAAAAGACTTATTGATAAATCTATAACCACATTTTGCACAATCAGGCTAAGATATTTACTAGTGTATTAGTGACAGGTTGCAAGCCCATCGCCTAACAGTACTACAAGCCCTTATTCCCTTAGTCGCCTCTTACGACGTCCACGGGAAGACATGGAGTGGCGCTATTCCAACCCGGCAACCACACGGATAACACGGACACGGATTCAAAGAAATAAATCGCCGAAAAGTATGAAGAAATTAGTACAGGAGGTAACCATATCGCTATGCAGTTGATTTTACGGCGAGCGTTGAGGCTACTATAGCAGTTACATAGATCTGTCCTTTTCCCTTCTCTCAAACGGATGAACCAATTCGCACGCGGTTTACTGCCACCTTTGCAGGTTTGTCCGTTTCTGCATTCCAACTAATATCTAAATGCGGGAACCGAATTAGAAGTGTGTGGATAATATTGCACCAAAACACTTAATAGGTTGTCCCGTCGACAAAGGCCTCATGTCTCAGCATATACTGCGACCCGGGAACTTCAGATGAAAACAGTAAAAAAAAAGTTTAATTTTAAATTAAGCTGTTAGGTAAATTACTTCATTAAAATCTTTATATACTTAGTGGTGAAAATAAAGGCGTTGTAACTCTTTATACTAACGAAGACACATTTTTAAACAAAGAACTCACTTCTGGCGACTTAAGTTCCGCAAATCTCTTAAATAAAGCTTTAGATAGTTGTTTTGATAACAGGATTGTAGCCATCCCTTTCTGACTTGTAGTTTCCGGAAGAGACGCCCTTTTAAGCTTATAATTTGATGGATCGTGGTTACAAGCCTTTGGAGTTGTATAAAGGGTTCCACAGACAATCATTCACTATCAGTTTTTAATAAGGTTTCATTAATTTCATCATTAGATTTTGGATCCCGTACGGCCGGACTAACTCACTATATAAAAACTGGGATATTCCGACCTGTCACCACTAATTTGTTACCACTGGCAACAGCTGGGAATTTTTTCTCACTTGTTACCAGTGGTAACTACTGGGAACTAGCTGTTAAATGAATAGGCTGGGAAAAAAAATCTTGGTTATTACCACCACTCTTAAATCTTTATACGAATATACAAATGCATGCATACGGAAAACCATTTCCAATGTTTAAGGGCGAAATATCCCGGTAAATTATTAATCTCTGGGAGGGGTTCGCATTTTGTCACATAAAATTTTAAGTCCTATTATCGTAAGTGGGTCATACACTCTTAAAAACAAAAGTTGTCTCTCCTGTTGTCAATAGTTAAAAGCTTGTGTACATATAAGTTATTATTTTATATGATAGGTCTAAAGCAGTCCTGACGACGTTTTTACGGGAATGGGCTTAGCCAGAAAATTAGGCCCTAAAAACGTTAAATTTCGGTGCGTCCACAGGAAGGACGGTAACCTAAATCTGTGTATGACCCAAGTCCGAAAATATGTCTTGTACCATTATACATCATAATGATTACTCGTTATGAAAATATTTCTCACACCATTTGACATCATCAATATTAATCATACACCTGTTTGTTTTCAGGATTTTAAAAATATCCAATTGGTAAATAAGGTTAGGTTAGGTTAAGTTTGTTTTATAAACGTCCTAAAATCAGAACGGTTTCAATAAAATTCACTTTAGGAGTTGCGATGATTATGAATAACAAATTATTATGAACAAAAAAGTCCGAGGAATAAAATTATGAAGAGTGATTATTATGAATGCAAACCGGTAGTAAAACAAAAAATAGTACTAAGAATTTTATATGACCCAGTATGGACAACTGCGGGAACCCTTAGGCTTAATTGGTGATCGATCTGTTCATTTCCTTCTTCGGACATTATATTAGTGGAACAGAGAAGACTAGAAATTTAATTTGCTGGTTGGAGATTGGGTTCTTATTAGATACTTCACATAGTTTCAAGCCGCTCTAAGCACAGTGTTCAGATCAAGTGAGGTGTTTTAATGATTTATACACTAGATAATTATTTTCATATTTTTTTTTATTTAATTACTATTCGTTTTACGTCATTTTTAATAAAAATGCGCTTGGTGAATATTTGAGGTTATATCAAACAGTAGTGATTTGTTTATATTTATTCCAAGTTCAATTGACACAGACTTTAGTGTTGCATACGAGTATAAATTAAATCAACTAGATGTTTTAGAGGGATATCAATATCATATTGTACACTCGACAGTAATAGCTGTCATTACATTACATCAATATAATAACGATATAGCAACAAGATGGGCAAATACAGTATAGAGTTAAAGCACTATTTTACTCTAATTAACTTTTGTTTAGCGATGTTACGGAACCCTCGGTGCGCGTTTCTAACTCTCACTTAACCGGTTTATCAGATACTAAACTAAAACAGAGAACTTGTTATCTAACAAACGCGACGCATAAAACCTAAACTTCTACCAGGATAACATATCCCAGGGGAATCTAAAACCCGAGCACACCGAGCCGCCGCAAACTGGATTACGCACACATACACACAAGTGTCCCCAACAAAATAAAACACTGTCATATAGATATTGATTCTACCCTTCGGCGGGCGTCCCTCTCGTGTAAGGGTCAACGCGGGAGGCGCGAGCGGGACAGGTGAGGATTAATGGGAGACGCCCAGTTGGATTGTTTTATAGAGGATTCCGAGTCGAGATGGCTCGCAATTTGATGATAATGTTTATGCTGTGCTAAGTGACTCGATTGTGGGACCATTTTGTATGGAGATTGGGGCATTTGGCATGGAATGTGTTTAGTTGATGAATAAATATCAGGAGACAACCTTAGACCGATTAATCTAGTTTCAAACTAAGCTCTAGGCTTGTACTATGGGTACAAGACAACGATATTCGTACATTAATCCCTTCTGGGGCCTAACATGGTCGTGTTTATCGATGTGGATAAACGTGGATAACACAACTGTCACTTGACCAGTATGTCAGTGCGAGAGTGACGGAAGCGTTATACAAGTTTATCCACATCGATAAAGGCGACCATATTAGAACCCCTGGTTCGGATGAGACAGTTTGTCTTGTACTGTACTGAAAAAAATTACAAAGTGCGAAGGAATATCAATAAATTGATACTATTTAAATACATCGAAATCGTGAGGAAGACTCGGGGACATAATGGTACACGAATATTTGGCCTAGCCCGAGATCAGCAAACCGCGCTTTGTTATATAGAAGAAATCCTACAATAGGAATTATTGTAGGTTTCGAAATGTATTTTAAGTCTTAACTGAGTACATTTACAGTGCAAAGTCGCTCAACACTATGCTCACAGAATAATTTTAAACATCATTTAAGACTTTTGACTTTACATAATAATAAGACGTCGGCAAAATCGACTGGATATTTGCCTATTGAAAGGTTAATAGAGAAGAAAAGCTAGCGGTCCCAAAGAAAGCAAATCATATTTAAACTATCTATAGAATGCCCCCCGTATTCTAGAATAAACTATTTAAACCCATTTTTGTTGAAGTATTCTTTGGCTCTTTCTGCCAAACTCAAATGTTACAATGGAGGAAGAGTACAAAGCATGTTTTAAGCACACTAACTATAGGTTTTTATGAATGAGTGGGTTAGTATTTATTTATGTATATTTTCTGTACTTCAACGCAGGTTTACTGTTGCCTGGTACCCATTATACAGCTTGATGTGTAAAACTAAGTTAAAGCTATTTACTAGGGAACTGTATTTTTCAGGATAAAAATGGTCCTATTTTCTATTTTAATTCAGGATATATAACCCACAGGCTAAATTAAATCTAATTCATTAATCAGTTGATTATTTGTGAAATATAGCTTGTAGACTGACGACTGACTTGTACATTGACGAGTTGTTATAACATTATTAAGCCAGGAGCTATTGCAACTATGCAATGTATGAAAAGCATGCGGGCTTTCCGACCTTTGAAACTGAAATGTAAGAGATGTGCATACAGTGAAATGCTACTATAAAACCAACATCCATACAAACATTCATTTTAATACATAACATCACGCCTTCATTCCCAGAGTGGGAAATACCAACAACTCTAAAAAGACATGTTAATAATTCTGTACCCACATTTTGCACAAGTAGGATGAGATGTTTACTAGTGTATTTAGTGACAGGTTGCAAACCTATCGCCTAACAACACTACTAACCTTTATTCAGCCTTAATTTTAATAATATTAATAAAAAATATTCTACAATGCCTAAAACAATGTCACCAAGCCAAAAGCGTGTTCATGTTACAAAACCTCTTTACATCGGAGTCGGTCAAAACACCCAGAGGGGGCAATATAGAGATTAATTTACCCTTTGTTAAACGTTATGTGCATGTTGGGATCATTTGGGGTGCATAAGTTACCCCACTTACCTCCCCACTATCGGGTCGATAGTGCGGATATAAATAGTTGTGCAGATCAGACGCGTTTGACAGCGACGAGTGATGTCCGCCATTTTGGATTCTGTTGTGTTACTTAAACTAGAGGAGGTTAGCGACGTAGTTTCCCGCTACTTTCCCTGTTTCTTTCCGTGAGGGTCAAATTTCGAAAAATCTTCCTTAGCATACAAGGAATATTCCCTTCAAAATTCAAGATACATTTTGCCTTTTGTAATAAGGTCCACCGATATACAAAAGTGTAAGTGTGTATTTCTTAATAGTGTTGCTATTTGTAGAAGATAATTTATTGTCAGAAAGTGGGTATTACAAAATGAAGTCTGTTATTAAGTCTCATCTCACCAAAGTCGTCCAGTATCGGCCTACAATTTTATAAGTAGATATTGCTAAGTAAACCAATATAAAAGTTAACGAAGTCCAAAATTATCAAAATGAAACTTTCAATTAAAGTGCTCACTAAGATTTTAGTGAGTTATCCTCAAGCGTCAATTCAACAGCAACAATTTAGTTTAGTATTTCGGATAATCAGACCGTTTAAGGACCTTTCAAACCGACCGGCTCGGAGAGCAGATTTTTATCACGTTAGAAACAGTTTTGAGTCATTGTAATAAGGATTATTTTTGCATGTGCACTTCTTTAGTCATTAAGAACGCTTGAACACGCTTCGTGTGAAATATTGAGAGGAGCCGACCGGCTGCTTGGCGTGCTCTTCCGCGCTCGTTCCGCGCTCGCGCAGCCGACCGGCTCCGGTCTGTGTGGAAAGAAAAGCGCGGGCCGATGATTTTCGAGCCGGTCGGTGTGAACGGACCCTTATATTGATAGGCAGATTATTCAAAAATTAGCTGACATGTACACCATGTAGGCTCTTCTTGTAGTACTACCTAGGTCCAGCGGTTTAGGCGCAGCGCTGCCTGTCAGTCAGTCATTCAGTCACGGAAGAGCTGTATGAATAGAAGAGAGATGAGTGTTCAATCACTCTATATAACTAGGAGTTCAGAACCTGCGAGGGTACCTGAGGGTATCTGCTTCACTGGGACAGGGGAAGAACATAATTCGCTAGCAGCGAGCTGGCAGAGGAAGTTACTGGCAAGCGTATCTTGCTTACCATGACTTGTCAGTGACCGTATTCGCTAGCGAGCCAAATGCTCTATCCCTGTCACTATTAAATACCGCGGGAGACAGACCATTCGACTCGCAAGCGAGAACGATCAGTGTAAATTAATGGTAATGGTATAACGCTAGCAAAATAATCAATTCGTCACAATATATGGAATTAACATAGGCACTAACGGCAATACGTTATCATCATCATCTTTAGCCTAAAGACGTCTCACTGCTGGAATTAGGCCTTCCCCAAGGCCAATCTCCACGGCGGCCGGTTCTGCACAACTCGCATCTATTTATTTCCCGCGATCTGCAGTGGTCAGTCCACCTTGATGGGATGCCTCCCAACACTGCTTCGCAGATAACATCAACGATACATTCACAGTACTTCTACCCAGGGACCTAACGCAGCATATTCTCGTAGGTATCTACGAGTTCGAAGATCATGTTGTATGATATGGCTTTGCCAATTTGACCTTTGATCTAAAGGATAGCTATCATTAAGGATAAAAATTAACAACGGTAATTTTTCCATTACGTCAGGAAAATTAGTCATATATTTATATACTGCCCTCATAAGCCAACAGGCGGTATTTCAAATTAAATAAGCATAGCAGATTCAAGCCTCACCTGTTAGTAATAGAAAGAAATAAAAACATTTTTTCGCAACAATAACATTAAAAACAAAGGAAAAAACAGCAGGAAAGTGATATTTGTCGGCAAACGGTCCCAACTCAGCATGTATAATGTGGTCGAACTTGCTACAGGAGATTTGTCTGAGATGCCACTTTTCTCTTAAAGTAGTAACAGTTAATTTTCGTGACGTAATTTATAAATTACGGTTGGTAATTTTTGTCCTTAACTGTAGGTACTTTTTTTTTGGAAAACGCCCTAGTACCAAGACAAACGATAATCTTCGTCCAAAAATCAACAAAACAAGATCTACGGGGACAAATTCGCTGATAGGAACTAGTCTAATATTCGCTACTTGTGTTAAACTTACGCGAAGCATAAATAACACGATAAAAACTGGATAAATAAGAGATTTGCCAACGCACCCCACAGGGACCAGGGGCGACGCCATGGGAACAACGGTCTCCCTAAATTACAGGCTTGAGAGCCCCGTATGCCATAATTGATTACTACGAACAACGCACGCAATTGTTATTACTTATTATGCTGATTATACAGAAATGTGTAACTGTACTAGCGAGTACAAATATACGTGCAATGGACGATGGGTAAAAATGTCCCCACCCACCAACAGTGATGAAACATGTGCCAGTTTATAGATCTTGGCAATATGATGTATTTTTTCTATGGCGACGATCACCATATGTATGGGGTTTTCTTGAAAAATCATAATCTTATCGTATGGAACTATGGAATTTGTTTGAAAATGAACACGTATGTAGATGATTTGCCTTGCCTGGCCCTTTGTTATCATTAAAAAATTCCCATTGATTTTGCTACGAAGATAAGTATTTTGTCTTTTATTGGGTCCTAATGAACATATAGACCTGCAGCCCGTTACTGTTGGAGGGGGGGGACGGGGTCCATACAAAATTGCCCATCACCCTTTGCCACCTTATCCCATTAAAATAAGGTGCAAAAATGTATAGGTAACTGTCGATTACAAAGACCACTTTTGGACCTAATTTTTTTTTTTTAAGTTAACGAGAAGGCACACGAGCACTCAGGCCACCTGATGGTAAGTGGAATCTGAGACCCATAGACATTTGAATTCTCAAGACTATAATCCCAAGACCTCAAATGCGTTGCCAACCCTGAGGACTAAGATGGAATGCCTCTATGCTAGTAATTTCACCGGTTGTCTTATCCCCACACCGGAACACAACAATACGAACACTGTTGCTTGGCGGGTGGTTAATGGATAAGATGGTGGTCGCGATCCGGACGGTCCCTGCACAGGGTCCTACCACCGCTAAAAATGGATGAGGGATGTGAAACGTTATCGCCCGGAGCTAAATTTGTTTGGATACGTTTTGACAACTACGCGATTTAAGCATCGCTTCACAAACCTCTTAAAGAACTACATATTTCCACCAAAGATACGCAAGGCAATTGGTTTTTTGAGGTGGAATAGCACTTGGAAGCCCATACACATTTGGAATCTCAAGACCGAAATACCAAGCAAGGATTCTTTCCTCTGCTTACATTAGCTATTCTTACTATCATAGAAACGAATTGCGTAAACGTAAACGCAATTGGTGCAGCCATGTATTCAAGTAATAGCAACTGTTGGACACTTTCTATTCCTCTGTTGCGTAATGGCGTGCTTGGTGACATTTGTTTGTGCCATGCTTTATGGCGTACAATGATATCTGATGGATTCTCTTGGCTCTGCTAGGAAGTTAATAGTATTTTCTGTACGACAATAACTAGCTGTTTCCGTCCACTACGATCGCGTAGTAGTCGTTTATCGCTCTTTCCTCAGGAACTGCCCAATTTTTCGGGATATAAAGTACCCTATGTCCTTCCCCGAGTATCAAGCGAACTCCCTACCAAATTTCACCTAAATCAGTTCAGCGGTTTATCCGTGAAAGCGTAACAACAGACTGAGTTACTTTCACATTTATAATATTTAGAAACAAGAGAGGTGTTAAAAGTTTATAGCTTGTATGTGTGTCTGTCTGGTGCATCATAGCCCCCAAACGGATAGACCGATTTGAACGCGTTCTTTTTTAAAAGAAAGCTACTTAATTCAGGATGGTTCTTAGCTTAGTTTGAAGACAGTCGGTCGAGCCGTTTAGGAGATATTATCAGCACTGAAACAAACGCCATCGCTTGGTTACAGACCGGGACAGATGAAACTAAAAAAAGGTTAAATATAGTGTCTAAGGTTCTACCTATAGATAATGGGTTCGTGCGCGAGTCCGACTCGACTTGGCCGGTTTTTTTTTAATTAAATACACTCAGTAGCAATGAAAGCGGGTCACTTTCTATAGAAGTTCTGTACTAAATGAACCATTTTCAATGCCCTCGACTATAGTTAAAAGTACGTTCTGAATCATTAGTATGTGGGGTGTGTTATGGTGGCAGGCAGACACAAATACCGCTACTCTCGATTTACCTACGCTTGGGGTAAGACACCGTCTGTCATATCGTGTCATACTCTCCCTTTCTGCAAGGGCTCGTTCGTCGCGCGTCCCGCTCGCACGCGACATCTTAGCCACGCGAGAAAAAAGGACAAAGAACTGCGCACGCGCATCGATTTGTAAAAGGTTTTTATATTGATTTAGCCGCAGTTTTTTTTAACGTTTTGACACGCATTGGCTCAGTTTATTGTTAAAGGGACACAGGGACAGTGATTTTTGAAAGCATTTCGGAGGAGAGTAGAAATATCCCTGCCTTACTGATATTAAAATGCAAGTGTGTTTTTTGTTTCTTCCGTTGAAATGGTTCAACGGCTCAAAGTATTGATGGTTAGTTTGGTATATTGACAATTTATAGCCCAGAAATGGTAATAAACCAGAAATATTTTTAAGGGTGCCGTAGTCAACAAGGAACCCTTATTGTTTCGCTATGTCCGTCTGTCTATTCGTACGCGGTTTAACTCAGAGACTTTAGGTACTACAAAGCTGTGAATTGGCAGTCATACATAGGAATTACGCCAGCAAAGTTGTAGCATCCGAAGAAACGGCATTTGAAAAAAAAAGATCTTTTAATGAGGTATTATTAAATAAGCTTTTAAAAAATCATAACGTAGGTAAATATCATAATCAATTTTTAGATTTGGGGGACTGTTTAGGAAATGTTGAAGTTAAAAAGTGTAATTTTCGCCCCTACTAGTGATAAAAACCTGAAAAATATCTTAAAAGGAAAAGTTTAGGTTGGTTTTTGAAATAGGTACATGCGCTCAGTCTTCGTTATAGTTTTGTCAAGCTCGTTTTTTTCTGTAAATATAACCAACAAATCCACTTCCACATTTATACTACGTAGGGATCCTCAGAGGAATCTAAAAAAAAACGTATAAACGTAGCCATATATACTAACGCCATCTACATATTACACCAGCACAACATTTACATAACTTAGTGAGCGTGTCATCGACCTTCGCATCGTTTCCCACGTAAAGGGTTCGAATCCCTAGTCAAGACCGATTGTGTCAGTTCTAGAAAAAAACCGCATTCCCATCAAGCATCGAGCTGGTTTGTGCGTATTGCGGGAACTGCGACTGGACTTTAATAAGATAGACAGTTTTATAGATAGCTCTACTGTATTGAGCTTGCAACGCTTAATGGCGGCTCTAGAATGTACCTATTTTTGATAGGAGTATTAGCGATATCTATATCAAAATACGACCACAAGACCCTATTTCAGTAGCTTTGCAATTGCAACCTTGTACAGTTAAGTATAAGGTGCATTTTATATTTGGCATTATGTCCTCAAGCAAGATCCTGGAGATTCAGGACAAAATAGCCTTAACCTCGTGACTCGTGGTACTACAAACTGGGAGATTTTCGTTAGTGGGAATTTGAATCTACCAGCATTGAAATAAAGTCCAGTTACCTTTGCTCTTAAAAGCCATTTCTGAATTAGAAACAAATAAAAATGTACGTTATGGTCATTAAAATTGGGTTTAAACTAAATTGCCTTGATATTGTACCTCTACGAAATACTAGCATCTAGCTATTCCATCTGTCTTCAGGGTTGGCAACGCATTAGCAGTCTTAGTCCTACTACAGTCTTAAGATTTTAGTCTCAGAATACAAAAGTCACATACGCCTGTTAGCATCAGGTGGCCTGTGTGCTTGTATGCATTCTTTATGCGATAAAAAATACTCCCCCTTCATAGGATCGGGGGTTAATTATATATAAAAATCCCCATTTCCCTTGGTTACGTACGGCATCACGCGTGAACGGCTGGACCGAATCCGCTATTCCTTTTTTTGTTGTGTTTGTTATTGTCAGGAGCAGGTTCTTATGAAGATAAAACAAGAAAAACCCACAGGTCAGAAATTTGTAGCGGTTCGAAGCCGCTCGAGCGTCGCTATTCGCTAGTATCATTTAAAACAAATATCAATTGTGATCATCGATCAGAATAGGAGCGATTCTCGGACATGCAATATTCACCGGATCGATCGGGTTCTCGGTAGCGAAGGAAACGTAACAACTAACAACGTCTTCTACGTAACAATCAACACGTGGAATTATTGAGAAATTAACAATAATATCGTTTGTTTACTTTGTCAACCTCTTATCTGATCGAATACACATAACATCACGCCTTCATTCCCAGAGTGTGGTAGGCAGAAATACCAACAACTTGAAAAAGACTTGTTTATAATTCTGTACATTTTGCACGATCGGGCCAAGAAGTTTACTAGTGTATCTGATCGAATAGTTCGATAGAAAAGTAGTCTTTATTCTTCTTGGTCCACGAGTGCTTTTCCTACTAATCAATTAGTTACGATACAAGGTTGAGATATTACAGGGACGATATTGATGTTGATGACAAAGGAGAAATGGTGAGTAATGCACTCTTACGGCGTGGAGAAGGTAAATGAGCGCCTGAGGGGCTTGCCAAGATGCATAACGTTAACGCTAGCGATTTTCGAGAACTGACAATAGGATTGACGTTAGCTGACGATCTATCTGCACTGCTAAAACAAATCGCAGTATCTCGGAAAAATCTCCTGTAGCAAATGCAACTTTATTACTAACGTGATAGGATTGAATCTGCTTTGGCTATTGAATTTGAGATACTGCCTATTGGCTTATGAGGGCAGCTATGGCGTCGGCCTCTTCCGTTAATTAAAAACATTTTGTCAGTTTACGAAAATCGCTAATGATAACTATATGCATCTTCTCCAGGTCTCCAGATGGTAAATGGACGAGTCCCATGGACATTTGCAATGCCATTCTCGCAAATGCTTTCCAAACTTTTAGCGTTATTCGACGACGCTGCGCCGGAGTTTGACCAAGATCGAGACACGTCCTTACAAGTAATGCTTACGCGTTGAGGGATCGACCAGTGTATCTTAATCAATGAGCGGGCTGGAAATCGTTTAAAGAATAACCCGACTGACAAAGATGCCTTCATGTTTATGTTATTAACTTCACCGTATTAACCCCACATCGAACGAAACATTGATAATGAACTTTGTTGTGCAAGCAGATGCATTTTATGCACATGTCTTTCCACATATCCGATGTGTTAAGGGGATTTATGGCAAGATAAAAACAGTACCCATTTTCCTTGTCGGACAGCACATCGGCTACTTTTAACTCAAAAACATCGACCATTCTTCGAGCATTGGTGCCTTTTGGCGACTAAGGTCTGTAAGAAAAAATAAGTAGGTATAAAATGACTTGAAAGAAAATTGGAGAGAAGGATTTATTGACTAAGTATAAAAATTCCGACGCCGAATGCTTTAAAATTAGGTAGTGTCGACGGAGCTCCCCTACCGCGGAGCTCCTATTTCTGGATGGTTTTTTATTTTTTTTATGGCATTGATAAGGCAAACGAGCACACAGGCCACCTGATGGTAAGTGGAAACTGTGACCCATAGACATTCGCAATCACAAGACTGCAATCCTAAGACTGCAAATGCGTTGCCAACCCTGAGGACTAAGATATAATGCCTCTATGCTAGTTATTTCAACGGTTGTCTTATCCCCAAACCGGAGCACAACAATGCGAACACTGCTGTTTGGCGGTAGGTTAATGGATAAGATGGTGGTAGCAATCCGGACGGACCCTGCACAAGGTCCTACCACCCGCAAATGGCTGGTCGCGGATGGTTTGGCCCTCCGGGCCTGCCGCAAAACTGACATGACCTAAACCTACCTACGTATTTAAATGTCGGCATTTTCATGCTTAGTCAATAAATACTTATCTCCAATTTTCTTTCCAGTCATTTTTTATACCTAGTATTTTTTTCTTATAGACATTAGTCGCCAAAAGGCATTGGTGGGATAAACTTATAGATCAAACTCGTATCTTGCCTTAGTTGAACGTACCTTAAAAAAGCGGCCAAGTGCGAGTCGGACTCGCCCATGAAGGGTTCCGTAGCAGCAAGTAACATAATATAAAAGTTCATTGTAGCTTTGATCAATGTTTTTATGACGTATTAAAAAAACTACTTACTAGATCTCGTTCAAACCAATTTTCGGTGGAAGTTTGCATGGTAATGTACATCATATATTTATTTTAGTTCTTTCATTCTCTTATTTTAGAAGTTACAGGGGGGGGGACACATTTCAACACTTTGGAAGTGTCTCTCGCGCAAACTGTTCAGTTTAGAAAAAAATTATGTTAGTAACCTCAGTATCATTTTTGAAGACCTATCCATAGATATCCCACACGTATAGGTTTGATGAAAAAAAAATCGAGTTTCAGTTCTACTCGTAAGTATGGGGAACCCCCAAAATTTACGTTTTTTTTTTTCTATTTTTGTGTGAAAATCTTAATGCGGTTCACAGAATACACCTACTTACCAAGTTTCAACAGTGTAGTTCTTATAGTTTCGGAAAAAAGTGACTGTGACATACGGACGGACAGACAGACAGACATGACGAATCTATAAGGGTTCCGTTTTTTGCCATTTGGCTACGGAACCCTAAAAAGGCACATTGTTTCAGGCCCATTACGCATTCCTTTGTTCCGAAGCGATTCAAGACGCCAGTTTCACGATCTCTCGAGTGATCGCCGATCGGGCATCGTCCGCCATGCCGATCGCATGACACATGCAGTGACGTGACTTTTCAAAGCAACAATTGATAACTTTTCTGCATACATTGCTAATTGCATTATTGATTTGGAGTAGAACGATTCGGCTTATTCTGACTGGTGTTTTTTTTTCATTGTATTCTGACTTTCCGGTTTAACTCGTAAATATCGATGTGAAAGATAGTTTTTTAGGGTTCCGTAGCCAAATGGCAAAAAACGGAACCCTTATAGATTCGTCATGTCTGTCTGTCTGTCCGTCCGTGTCACAGTCACTTTTTTCCGAAACTATAAGAACTACACTGTTGAAACTTGGTAAGTAGATGTATTCTGTGAACCGCATTAAGATTTTCACACAAAAATAGAAAAAAAAACAAATTTTTGGGGTTCCCCATAATTAGAACTGAAACTCAAAAATGTTTTTTCATCAAACCCATACGTGTGGGGTATCTATGGATAGGTCTTCAAAAATGATATTGAGGTTACTAACATAATTTTTTTCTAAACTGAACAATTTGCGCGAGAGACACTTCCAAAGTGTTGAAAATGTGTGTCCCCCCCTGTAACTTCTAAAATAAGAGAATGATAGAACTAAAAAAAATATATGATGTACATTACCATGCAAACTTCCACCGAAAATTGGTTTGAACGAGATCTAGTAAGTAGTTTTTTTAATACGTCATAAAAACATTGATCAAAGCTACAACGAACTTTTATATTATGTTACTTGCTGCTACGGAACCCTTCATGGGCGAGTACGACTCGCACTTGGCCGCTTTTTTTTATTACAATCGTGGGTGTAGGTACCTAAGTAGCCACTTGGCGATTGTTTTCGAAAATAAACAAGCCAACATGTTATATACCAGCTTTGTGAAGGAGTTGGTTATAGCTAATTCCTTCGTCCCTATCTGAAATAAATAAAAATCAACGACCTTAATCATCATGTTTCAAGTCAAGACTCGGTACAGTAGTAGTCTTTTCTCATCGTGAAAACTCTGAACTTACGACTACTTCCGAAATGTCTATGTATTATTGTATTACCTACCTAAAAAGTGACGTGTTTGTATTAAATAAATATTACTTTAGTTATCAGTGTCAAACCACGAGTTTGAAGTAGGTACATCACACTGAGATCTTAAAACCACCACGATCAAATAATGTAGCGAATAGGTGTAGGTAAACAAAAAAATGCTCTGGTATATTAACCACTCTTCATCGATTATTAATCTCGCGTTGCGACCTTTCCCCGCGTTGTCTTGATGGGTATTGAGTCTGAAGTAGCATGACAAATACAAACATTCCCGAGAAAATACGATAGGAAAGGATTTTTCACTACATCTGTAGGTCCTTAGATACGGGCTGAGCCTCGTTTGAAAATCCACCGTATACTACGTGTACGTATGTTGTAAGCACGCAACTTGATTAACATAAATGTATAATCTCCATATTCTCATTACGTTTTCATCCGTGTGGTTGCCGGGTTAGAATAGTGCCACTCCATGTCTTCCCGTGGATGTCGTAAGAGGTGACTAAGGGAATAAGGGCTTGTAGTACTGTTAGGCGATGGGCTTGCAACCTGTCACTAAACTGGTAAACATCTTAGCCTTGTTGTGCAAAATGTGGTTACAGAATTGTAAACAAGTCTTTTTAGAGTTGTTGGTATTTCTGTAGTTCTGCCTACCCCACTCTGGGAATGAAGGCGTGATGTTATGTATGTGTATGTAATATTCTCATTACTAAGGTTACAATGTATCTGCAACATACTAAATCTCAATTGTTCTTGAGGTATAACTTGGAATTATTAAATCAATTTGCTGAGGATGCAGTTGGCGGGGGGCCAGGTTCGCTTGGCGGCGAGGGCACGATGAGGCGCCAAAAACGTACCACCATATATGTAGGAAATGTAGGTTAAAGCGCTTTTTTAGTTCCGCCACAACGTTAATACCTTGGCTCGTTTAAAAGGTAAACAGCGTAGGCAGTTCCGACAAGGATTAGAGTACGGTTTTCTTGGGAATCTAGTGATTGTGACATACATTGACAGTTAAGCCTTTAAGTAAAATTAAGATGTCATTTAAGATCATCAGTGGCCCTAGACAAGATGCTTTGCGTAAACGTTATCGTTAACGAAAGTGTGGAGGATTGATAATGAAATAAACGTTGTCTTTGATCTGAACTTAAAGTGGTCTAATTGCGCTCTCCCATTTATAAATAAACTAGTTGACTCCGTCTGAAGTCGTTTATCATAATTTTCTCAGGAACCATACAATGTATCAAGATAAAAAGTAGGCTATGTCATATTCCAGACTATAATCTATCTCTGTGCAAAATTTCATCTAGATTCGTTCAGCCGTTCTGGCGTAACTTCTGACACGAAGAAGACGGTTTCGAGTTGGCGACTACGGATGTATTTCCTTGCTCGTCGCTCGGTGCGTCTCTATCGTTACAGAGAAAACAGAAAGGGAGATCCGAGCGACAAACCAGTCGCGGACAACATTCCACAGGACAGCGTCTATTCCATAGATTTTGACAGTTTTCGACATTTCTTGTATATGACTGAGTCGACAGCACTTCATGAATTTTCTCGCTTGTTGCTCAGCACGTATCTATCGTTAAAGGCTACTTAGAAAGGGATATCCGATCGAAAATCTTATTCTAGCCGTCTTGGAATAGGTGACCACCGTAACAAATGGCACCTTCATGTCAGCCGAAGCATGTGCATAGCTGGAAATATGCCTTCCTTAAAAAAATCCACCACGATGTGACTTGCGCTGCATGGCAACTTATCAAGACACTTGGAAGACTTTAAATAACAGTCACTTTAACAAAAAAAACTGGCAAGAGCATGTCGGACCATGCTCAAGTACTACAAACATAAAAAAACTACAAGTACTAACTAATTTTGTATTTGGTGCAGTCTTAGATGATTTTAGTAGGTATAAACACTTTAATCGCCTGTATCTCAAGAACTAATTATGTCTAATTAGTCGTGATAGTTTTTCTTTTAAATTTATTGTATGCGCTTTCATTAAAGATATTTTTCTGATTTTTAGTATTTGTAGTTTTGGCTATAGCGGGACACACACTTGACTAACAAAAATTAGCGCTTTAAAGCTTGATATTTTTGACACAAACCAGTAATATTATCTAACGGCACCCACCACTATAGGGTAGACGAGAAAAAAAAAACATCACGTTACGAGTAAGGTACATTAAAAAAAAATTGGACGGACGGACGGACATGGCGAAACTATAAGGTTCCTAGTTGGACTAAGGAACCCTAAAAAAGGCAATGAGAAGGCACACGAGCATTCAGGCCACCTGATGGTACGTGGAATCTGAGACCCATTGACATTTGAATTCTCAAGAGAGCAATCCTCAGACGTCAAAAGCATTGCAAACCCTGAGGACTAAGATGGAATGCCTCTATGCTAGTAATTTCACCGGTTGTCTTATCCCCATACCGGAGCACAACAATGCGAATGCTGCTTGGTGGTAGGTTAATGGATAAGATGGTGATAGCAATCCGGACGGATCCTGCACAGGGTCCTACCACCACTGCAGGTAAGTGGTCAGTGGTAGTAGTGGTTAGGTCAGCCTTATTTTAGTTTACCTTTTTTTGTCTCCCTTAATGGGTCATTGTAAATAATGGTCATAATATATAATGGTTTTATTTCTGAAACCGTAAACTTATCAGGGTTGTTATAAAACAAACCTTACCTAACCTAATGGGTTCTAAACAATGGCCTTTTAAAAAATCCTGAAAAGTTTACGGCTTCAGAAATAAAACCATTATTATATTATGACCACTATGTATTTTGAACTTTGTATATTGTGATATGATCCCTTCGTTAGTTGTTTTGTCATTCTGTTAGATGTCTGAATAAACATTTCTTCTTTCTTTGGATGATGTGATGTTTTTGGTTTGTAAGTATGCCCACACGGGTTGGTTTAGTTGTTTGTTCTCTCGTAGAGTCGGAACGGCTAGTCCCATTTGGGCAAACGATGTGCCGTTAGATTTGCCTTTGCATTCGCGAATTTCACTGGATATGTTATTCAAATAAAATGCTTAAATAACAAACTCAAAAAAGGATTAGGTAGAGACGACATCATAAAAACATGCAGACGGGTTTTTAATTGCTTTATCCTCGTGAGACCCGGTGTGCTACAAGTGGTACAATCAAGACAATTTAGTTTAACTTTATTTCAGTGACTATAAAGTTCATTTTTATTTGTTTCAAAATTACATGCATACATACATCACATCACGCCTTCATTTCTAGAGTGGGGTAGGCAGAGCTACAGATATACCAACAACTCTAAAAACGGGCTAAGATGTTTACCAGTGTTTTAGTGACAGGTTGCAAGCTCATCGCTTAACAGTACTACAAGCCCTTATTCCCTTAGTCGCCTCCTACGACATCCACGGGAAGACATGGAGTGGCACTATTCTAACCCGGCAACCACACGGACAAATTAAACATGGTATTTAAGAGCAAAGGTAACTAACTTTATTTCCTTGCTGTTAGATTCAAATTCCCACTTACAAAAATCTCCCTGTTTGTAGTATGATAGGCCTAAGGCCTTACAAAAGAGGGGTGTTATAAATGTAACGACTGTATTTGTCTGTGGCATCGTAGCTCCCAAACGGATGGAATGGACCGATTAGGAAGCGTTAGGAGATATCAGCGTCGAAAGGAGGCATTATATAGGGTGTTTTTATTTTTAGTTGTTAAAATTATAATGATATAAAAATAACACCCGATATCTCAGTCTTTGCAATGGACGTATAACATTTATTATGCAGTACCAATTTATTCATCGTTCATATAAAATGTCAATCTTAAAAGGCAATAGCTGTAAACCGAGGCTTAGCAATACCAGTTTGACAGATTAGGTGTCGATCCTAAATGGTCCGTCTAGCTCGATTCTTACGCCATAAGCAATAAGTTTTTTTTTAATTATACATACCCACCCATAGCCCACGTCAAAGGCCATATTAAAATAATATATGTAGGTTTATTGAATTTTTGTGCACATCTTGTATCTTGCCTATCCTCGTACAATTTCCTCAGTCATGGCCAGGTCAACTAGAAGAGATCCCTTAAAGCTATAAGTTCGACATTGTGCATGTAATCTTATGTTTGTGTACGTAGGTATTTATTGTAATTGTTTTTTTGTGCAATAACGAGCTTACACACGTACATATTATAGAACTTGCTTGGAACTTGCTTTTGATAGCGTACATTTGCGTTACCCTTCATCTGGCATAACTTTTTTTGGCATAATCATCACTTGGCATAATCATCATTTGGCATACCGTCTTTTTTTTCAGAAACCGTATACTTTTCAGGATTATTTAAAATAGCATTGCATAGAGCCCATTAGGTTAGGTTAGGTTTATTTTATAACAATCCTGAAAAGTATACGGTATGCCAAATGATGATTATGCCAAGTGATGATTATGCCAAAAAAAGTTATGCCAGATGAATGTAAACCGTACATTTTTATTCTTTGCATTTTCCCAACGTTACATGTGGGCTTAGACAAAATGCATTCTGCAAACGTTAGCGGTATATATATACGATTAAAGTAACATTACGTCAAAATGTATGGAACTGACAGTCACTTATGTCAATTCCATGCTTCTCTGCCTTTTCGCCGACAAATCTTTGACAAATGCATCGTTTCGCAACCTATTCGCTTTTTTTTCTGTAACTACGAATATTTCAGGATTTTCATAACACTAAACTAACCTATAGGGTACCTACTCACGGCGGTCTTGAAATAAATCCAGAATTATTTACAGTTTCGGAAAAAAACGCGGGTTGTCAAATGATATGTTTGTAAAATGAATCATTTGTGAAACATTGGTTTTGAAATGATAGGATCCCCAAATCCATACTTTGTGTTAGGCATGTTGTCCACGCCGTGCTTTTAAACTGCGGGAGTATCTTGACGTTGGTCGTATTTCAAAGTAGTTCATTTTATACCAACAATATCGCAACCAAATTGTTTTTTCGAAATTCGTTTGTATGCAAAGTAAACTAAAACCACCTTTAAGTAAAGTATAAGAGCGTACAGGGTGTCCTTAAATGGATTTTAACGCTTACGACTTATGACAATACACAAGAGTACGAACTTCCTTTGTTTGTGTTTCCTACTTTGTACGCTCGGCTACCCCTTCGAGTAGGTACTACCGAGTCATGTAACGGGTAAGTAACCTAAATCGAGCTAAACCTAGTACGGACAACCGACCCAGATAAACGGTACGTTTCACTTTAGAAATCCTTAGGTTCGAAAGGTCAGAGTAGGAAAACTCAGGTTAACCTCGACCGTATGGATTTTGTCCAAACATTATATAGCTTATTGGTTTACTAATGTATAATTTAAGTATGTTACTCCATTTCACAGTGACCTACTAAGCTGATTTTGAAGAAATAATATGCAGAGCTGTGAATGTCATACCTACATAATAAATACCGGGTGTTGCCATAGTATTACAATAGGAGCAATAAATTAAGGGATCGTTTCCACACCACAAACGTAACAACATTTATTCTACAACTTTTGAAAATAACTTGTTTTTTACTAAATCTGAATGAATTTAGATTTTCCAAGCCAGCAATGTATTGCGAAATCTACGAAGTTTGTAGGATGACAGTAGATGTCAACTAGACTATTGGATGGAGTACATTGAATATGCTATTTAGTTTGTTCAATTTATTCCTCCTATTACAGGCAACACGCAGTATATACGTAACTAGCTTCCGCCCGCGACTTCGTACGCGGTTAAATCAGTTCCCGAGGAAATAGCGATATGAAAGGTACCCTATGTGTTAATTTAAGGTATAAGCTATTTTCATTCCAAATTTCACCTAAATCCGTCCAGTAGTTTTTGTGTGAAAGACTAACAAACTTCCATACTTACAAACTTTCTGATTATGACTGAGCCACATTCAGTTTTTTTTTATTGATATAACATTTCCCTTTTCGAAAATACAAACCCCTGTAGGTCCACAAAGTAATTAAAGTCTACAGAGTGTATAAAGCGATGCGATCTAGCGTCGTTCAGCTGTGACCTGGATCTAGCTCAAAGCCGGCCTGTAACACGACAAATTTAAGTTTCATTATGTGAAGCTAGAGTAGCCTGCTGAAAGAGCTGAAACAGCTTATAGAGCTGCAAGAATAAAATAATTACTAAGTGAAATCAAAGTAACCGAGCCGAATTTTTTGACATAGTCATCATCTGCTGCTAAAACGATGGGTAATCGATAATTTAAGAGTTCCTAAGGCCACCTTCCATCTCCATCATGAGACCAGCTCGAGGGTGCCATATTATTGCATTGTCATCGGGTGTAAGTATTCCAAATTTCAGCGCAATCGGATAACGGGAAGTGACTGAAAAATGGATTGCAAATTTTGACGGACAACGTACATGCTTACTTACATCTATACCTAAACACATTCGAACATTGTCAGTTAAATTAAAGCTTGTATAAATAATATATTATGCTCCCATGACCGGTGGAAATATGGGCTTAATAAACTTAACCACCCTAACCTTAGCCTTAACCTTATACGACTTTTTAAACTATTACGATCGTAACACAAATAAACGAATGCTAAATACGATAAAACGTTTTAAATATTTTTACATACATACATAACATCACGCCTTCATTCCCAGAGTGGGGAAGGCAGAGCTACAGAAATACCAACAACTCTAAAAAGACTTCTTGATAATTTTGTAACCACATTTTGCACAAACAGGCTAAGATGTTTACCAGTGTATTAGGCAGAGTTGTTTGATCAGTAGTTAACAGAACTAATGGCTAAAATTAAAAAAAAAACGATTATTTGACACTTTTCTTTGAGATTTAACCATTAGTTACGATTTTTAACAGTTAGTTTAACTACTGATCAAACAACAGACCCTTAGTGACAGGTTGCAAGCCCATCGCCTAACAGCCTATAAGCCTTTATTCTTTTAGTTGCCTCTTACGACATCCACGGAAGACACGGAGTAGCACTATTCTAACCACACGGCAAGTATTTTCAGTTTTCTAAATAATAATCCAGTTTGAATGTAAATCCGTTGCTGCCTCGTTTTAAATGCTTCATAATTCAGACCGGACAGCCTAAACATCTTCGCAAAAGGTCCGCGTCCAAGAATGCGACCGTTTCAAAGCGAAATTGCTTTTTGTTTAATTCCAGCGTCTTGTGGTCCTGCCGCTTTTTGTGCATTTCGAGTTTCTAGTTATTCGAATGATTCAATTGTTTCGAGGCTTTCGGACGAGACTGTCATATCGTCATCAACAACATGAGAGACCTTTCTTGTTTGTAGAGTAATTTAATCAACCTGTATACACTTCAATCAAGAACCCCAGTTAGTCAAGCGTATGCGCTCTGCAAAGGATATTATGTATTACGAGTGGTAATGGTTCAATAATGTTTCACAAACATATCAATTAGTAAAGTCCTTTTTTTTAATCAGAAAATATTTCAGGATTTTTATAAAACTAACCTGACCTAATCTATAGGCCATCCTATAGGTGAGTTTAGGTTAGTTTTGTGTGTAGTTCCTGAAATATTTCCAGTTCAGGAAAAAAACAGTTTTTAAATGCTATGTTCATGACCCGTGTGGTTGCCGGGTTAGAATAGTGCCACTCCATGTCCCCGTGGATGTCGTAAGAGGCGACTAAGGGATGAAGTCCTTTTAGGCAAAGGGCTAGCAACCTGTCACTAATACACTATTCAACTTCTTGGCCTGATTGTGCAAAATGTTACAGAATTAAAAAGAAATCATTTTAGAGTTGTTGGTGTTTCTGTAGCTCTGCCTACCACACTCTGGGAATGAAGGCTGGTGTTATGTATGTATGCACCACCACCATGTTTATGAAATGAATCAGTTTGTGAAACGTTTCTTGATTAAATGTCGCGATACCATTCGTTCCCCGTGTGGTTGCCGGGTTAGAATAGTGCCACTCCATATCTTCCCGTGGATGTCGTGAGAGGCGACTAAAGGAATAAAGGCTTGTAGTACTGTTAGGCGATGGGCTTGCAACCTGTCACTAATACACTAGTAAACATCTTAGCCTGAATGCAAAATGTGGTTACAGAATTATCAACAAGTTTAGAGTTGTTGGTATTCTGTTGCTCTGCCTACCCCACTCTGGGAATAAAGGCGTGACGTTATGTATGTATGTATGTATACCATTCGTAATACCATGGTAAGAGCATAGGGACTTAGGGTGTCATGATCTTTGCTATGTATCAATGAGTTTATTGACTCAAGAACATCGTGATACTCACTACTCACGTAGGTACATGCTCTTACAGGAAACGAAAAACATCGTAAGGAAACCAGACTATCCCAAAAGGTCAAAGTGCATCCGAAAGGTCCTAACTATACAAAAGATACGAAAATACTAGTATGCAGCATATAAAAACAAAAACAAACGCAGTTCAACCCAGAATGACTCCTAAATATATATTTAATTACATAATAACAACCAACCACGAATTTAATAGTCATTGTATTCTAACAAAATCTTGAGGATTAAACTAAATTGACAAGTTATTAGTTAGTTGCCTATATCAATCAATCATTGGAGATCAATTTACTGCCCATTAAGTCTAAATTATGCATCCACTTTAGGTTTCTGACGTAATTTAAAGCACTGAGCCTTGAGGGAAAGCAAGAAAATTATATGCTGCCAGAGTTGATTTAAAACTACTTGACCTTTCTCGATGGACGGTTCCATGAATACATCTATTAAAGACTTGTGAACGGAAAACATGCAATCCACAATGCAAACCCGTGGATGCTACTCAGGCATCGATATGGTATCTACTGTCATGCCAAAGAAAACAATCAAGGTATGGTGAATCAAAATCCATTATCAGTTCTCTGCTGCATATTTTGATATTGTCATCTAAATATTGTCATCTAAATAATCATGTGAACCTCGTCGCTAAGAGAACTGGCACTTTTTATTTCATTAAGTAGTTTAAATATACTTTCAAGAAACCAGATTTTTATGGTTCCGTAGTCAAACTAGTTCCCCATTATTTAAATATATGTTTATTATTTCTTGTTACAGCTGCAATCTTCTGTGAAAAGTTCGACTGTCTATTACAGTTCAAGACATACGGCGATTGTTATGGTATTTGACAGACAAACGGACGGACGGACAATGGAAACTTAGTAACAGGGTCCCGTTGGCACCCTTTGGGTACGGAACCCTGATAGAATAGAACACATTTAAAAACAAATGACGACTAAAACAACACAAATCCCCTTTTCTCTTGGTCACTGCATCACGCGTGAACGGCTGGACCGATTTTGCCAATTCTTTTTTGTTGTGTTTGTTATTGTCAAGAGAAGGAGCTTATGTAATAATGCATTTCTTAAGCGATATTTGTAACGCGCATTCTGTCAATGGCGCCAACGTTACGTTTTGTATTTGTTTGTAAGTTAAATGTACCAATTTGAATTCAATATTCATAGTTGAGACGGGACAACGTCTGTCGGGTCAGCTAGTATCGTTAAAAATGGCCTTCTACGGCTTCTACTCAGCAGTGTGGAGCAGGTCAAAATCATTATCTTTCAACTTCAACAGTCGGTATCGGTATCATGCTATCGACAGGTATAATATAAACTACTATTCCATCTCAAACATGAACCACGCGTCTCAAGTTGACAACACAAGAATTGAACAAAAACGTGTTTTTCAGCGATTTATTGTTAAAACAATCAGTGCTTCTTCACAGCATATGCCTCGGAACGGGGGCAAGGCTCCGGCTTTCCAATTGTGCCGTCGTGACTAATGATTGATTATTTCACTTATGGTTTTATTTACATCCACTGCGATTTAGTCAGAATGTTATGTGGAATATAGAGCTTTGTTTTGTTTATGGTAAGGTAAAAGAGCACACAGGCCACTTGTTGACTGTGGGATCTGAGACCCATGCACATACACATACATTATATCACGCCTTCATTCCCAGAGAAGGGTAGGCAGTGCTACTGAAATACCAACACCTCTAAGAACACTTCTTGATAATTCTGTAACCACATTTTGCACAATCAGGCTAAGATGTTTATGGTAAACTCGTATAATTACATGACTCTCGTAACTCCGTGATACCATGTTTCATGCTTATTTTAGAGTTACACGAACTTATTTTAATCATTGAAATGGACCCAAATTTCATACACAATAAAGATTTATGATTTATGATTTACTAAAATAAGCATGAAACATGGTACCGCGGAGTAACGCGAGTCATATAATTAGCCGAGTTTACCCTACTAGTGTATTAGTGACAGGTTGCAAGCCCATCGCCTAACAGTACTACAAGCCCTTATTCCCTTAGTCGCCTCTTACGACATCCACGGGAAGACATGGAGTGGCACTATTCTAACCCGTCAACCAATTTTAATTTGACGCTTCAATCAAAGCTTGGTCTTCGCGCGGAAGTACGTAAAGCCATTTGATTCTCGTGTGGACATCGCATCATTATGTGGCCACTTGAATATTGGTGCAGTGGATGCATGCATGCGTCATTAAGAGTACATTAAGCCAATATTTTCCAATTAAGGACTTTTATCATCATCATATCAGTCGGAAGACGTCTACATCCGAAAGACGTCGTGTCAACTGCAGGACATAGACCTTCCCAAGGGTCACTCAACGGACTCCGTCTAGCAAAGAGATTTCTGTTCCTGCTACATTTATGTTTTAGATTCCTTCGAATATTATCTGACGTAGTTATTTAAGAACCCATTGTTTCTATACAAGGAGTCCAGAAATTAGATATTCAGACGGTATTTATTCACCACGCGTCTTGTAGTTAAATTACAATCTATGTCATGACCTTGGCCGTTCTCATTAAAATAATGTCAGTGGGAACATTTTGGCAGCTAATATACGTAAGTATTTCAAGTTTGAGACCTAGTTTTGTTATGTGAGGTTCTTTGCTATAGCAGAGTTAACCCACAATGGCCAACAGCAATAAGATGCATGGTGTCTAACTTGATGAAAAATCTTAAGTATAAATTTAGAATTCCATTTGAAAATTTACAGTTCCATTTTTGATTCCTCATAATCTGATGGTGGCACTTCACTCGGTTATTTTTCAAACCTTTTCACTGCATGCATGGTGTCAAACTTAGCTGCAAAATCATAAGTTTAAATTTGGTATTCCATTTGAATATTAACATTTTCATTTTCGATTCCTCGTCATCTGATGGTGGCACTTCACTTGGTTGTCATTTGTCAAATATTTTCATTGCATCTTTTTCATTTGTTATATCAAACGTAAGAGATGTAGGATATTTTAAAGACACTGCCGACACGCTAGCCTAGTTGGGAGTGACCCTGCCTTCGAAGCTAGGGGTCCTGGGTTCAAATCCCGGTAAGGGCAAATATTTGTGTGATGAGCACGAGTATTTGTTCCTGAGTCTTGGATGTTTTCTATGTATTTAAGTATATATTTCTCTATATAAGTAAGTTTATCGTTGTCTAGTACCCATAGCACAAGCCTATTTAGGGCTTAATTTGGGACTAGGTCAATTTGTGTGACATTGTCCCGTGATATTATTATTATTATTATTACTGCCAAGTGTAGTGAAGCTCTGCGGTCGACCTCTATGGCCTTCGTATTTTCATGGGCCATATGGATCGCTAATACGAATGGTCGTTAATATTGAAGGATGAAACACTTTTAATTTATTGTAATTAGTTTACGGTAATCATAAAACCTCTCTAAAATAAGATTATATTTAGAGAAAAGTAATTCGAATCTGATACATTGGCAGGATGACATAGTTACCAGAACTACCTAAGTAGGACAAAAGTTTAGCTCTTACCAATTCTGACCTCTTTAGCCAATAAGCAGCATCTAAAATGCAATAACCAAAGCGATTTCAATTCTCTTCTGTAAGGTTGGTATTGCTACAGGACTTTTACCTGAGATATTTCGGCTTAAGAGGGCAGATTTGCCCTCAATTCTGGTGCAGTCGCAGTTGATTCTTTGATACAAAGACAGTAGATTCTTCTTTAATATCTTCTCTACATGTTATAAAACAAAGCCACTTTCCGCGTTTGTCTGTCTGTGTGTAAATCGCTAACTCCTCCTAAATCATGCAAGGGATTATGATGCGGTTTTTACTTTCAGTTAGTGTTGTTATAAATTCTGGTTTATGTAGGTACGCATGTTATAGAAAACTCGTATAAACCGAAGCGAAGCGAGGACCAGTCGCTAGTTATATTATAAAATAGCATTAAACAGATTATTTGAAACTGCATTGATAATATTACAAGCAAATTACCCGTAATAAAATTAATATAACAGGAGTGCAAACGTTTTCAAGTGGTAGTCGATGGCACAAACAAGAATGACGGTATCTAATAGCAATAAGTTTTCCAATTTTCCCATGTTTTAGGTATTTAGCTACATCCTTATTCTTGATTTCTGTCCAATTTGCATGACAGACATTGGTCTGTCAATGGACGAGAATTTTGGCTGGCGTCTGTATCTATGACATAGCACTATCTGCGAAGAAAGAGCTCGTCCCAATACCAAGCAAAATATTATGTTTGGCAATATTCGATCAGTGACCAATCTATTATTTTATTTATTTTCGCGTCTGACAAAAATAACTCACTGAAACACATCTCGTTCCAACTACAACAAACAGTTCAAAAACTTCAAGCATTTGAAGAGACGACTCACAATAATGACCGGTGAATCAGCATTAAAACACAACACAGAATATTTATGAAGCCCATTAAACTCTACAAGTACACTGCACGGAGATACTCTTTCATCTGGCGGGGTAATAGGCACCTCGAAAAAAGATGACCCGCCTTGTCGATGGAATGCAACGCGACAAATTCGAGATGATCGCCGCCGAACGAGGTTTCTGATCGCGATCTCGCATTTCCACGTGTCCGGGTAATAACGCAGTTAAATAAACGTAGGTAGAGTTTCACAAGGCGCGGTGCGAATGCAATTATTTTATGCTCGATGTGCTGTGTCCGCCGCCATCATAGCTCGGCTATCGCCCGAACGATTCAAAAATCAATTGTCTTTATTCTAAATTTAAAACGGATTCAAAATTTGAATGTTTTATTTTTAAATTACCTAGTTATATGCAGACTGTGATCGTAGTGATGTAACATTTATTTATCGCTATTTTACGTATTCATTAGCATGAATGAAAGATAATTGTGTTGGTATTGATAGGTATATTCGTGGACTGGTTATCGTTATAAAAAAGTCTTTTAAGGTCGAGTGTCTAGCTTTATAGCGGCGGAGGTAGATAAATACTGGCAACGAATTCCTTTGTCTAGAACAAGTTAGATTATGTATTTAGGCGTATGCTAACTCTTATAATAGCTACAGGTGTCATGAATGACAAATTATCAAGTAGGTAACATGCATGTCATAAAAAGGTTGAGCAGGTGTTGTGTGTTAAAAACTACTAAATAACAAAAACAAATTACTCATCAAATAATGTAACTTTCTACAAGGATTAGGTAATAGGTGTCCATTGGAGGTTAAAAACCGGTTTAATGTCAAGTTCTTAAATGAATATGAGGTTACTTGTATATTACGATAAAGCTTTAATAATACAACTTTATGTTATATCATAACATTCATAACATGTCAAGATAACGTAGTAAATACTAATGTAATGTAGATAATAAAATGATTCAACAATGCATTTTATGAATGGAAGAATGATGTATTGAATTGGCTCGTCTATTTTAAGAAGCCATTATCGTAAAACAATGCGTTCTTAATTCGAAAACAGGTACCTTTTACTAGGTTTGTTTTGGTTTTACATCACACTAGAACACATCACTAAAATTCGCACAGCGTTCACCCAAACCGATTCTCACTCATTTTTAGTCTACTCAAACGAAACGCTTCCAAATTCGAATTAAGAGCGGTCCGGCCGCCACTAAAATTATTGATTTAGTTACAAAACAACAAAAGATATAAAAGGCAAGCGTCCTCCCCGCGCGACCGGTCCAAATCGATCAGAATGATAATTGTCGTGCACAAAGAGTACTCACCTTGCTCACAACAACACTTCACTACACTTTGGACACTTTTTGGGCACTGTACACTGTGTTTGTATTGTTTTTCTGTAGTTTGAATGGGTAATTAGTGCGAATTATAAGCGGTTTGACACGAGACGCGCGCGGAACGGCGGTCGCGGGCAAGATGGCTCCCTGCTCCCTCCGCGTATGCCCCCCTCCCCTCTCGTACGTGCAATGAAAGATAGGTAGCCGGTGCGCGCGGGACCATGGGACGGGGATAAGTGCCGAGATATCTCACGAATCGATGTTACGTCACTCTACTAATCTCAGATTTGATTGTTTATGAAAATATATGACATTTACTTTCTGGTTTCGATAATAGGTATGGCGATTAGGTTAATAGCCTTCAAAAGTTGTTTTGTTTATGAGAGTTTTGGCTAAAAGGTAAAAACGGAACCCTTTTTATTTCTTCATGTCTGCCTGTCGGTTTGTCTGTATTTCTCTTATTTATGGCTAAATTACAACTGCATGTAGAAAAATGGCGATTTTTACTGGAGCAAATCTTGGGGTTCGGTACCAAACAGTTAAATAACTTAACTTATGGTGATGCTTCAGTGTCTTTGTAGCTAGGTTTTAACTTGAAATTAAGAGTTAAAGGATCTATAATGGGGGTTTTCATCTAACATTTATTTTGATTTTTAGCCTAATAATTACAAAAAAACCGGCTAATTGCGAGTCAGAATCGCAAACAAAGGGTATTATTGTTATATTCGGGTTCAAATCCCGGTAAGGGCAGATATTTGTGTCATGAGTACGAGTATTTGTTCCTGAGTCTTGGATGTTTTCTATGTATTTAAGTATATATTTCTCTATATAAGTAAGTTTATCGTTGTCTAGTACCCATAGTACAAGCCTAGAGCTAAGTTTGGGACTAGGTCAATTTGTGTAACATTGTCCTGTGTTTTATTTATTTATTTTTTAAATGCGGGGTTTTAATGTTAAATATAATATAATTTTTATTTATAAGTTGTTATAGTGGTAACAGTGATACATTTCTTTATTTATTTGATGTGTCTCTTCAAGGGATACATTGTTAGGTCAAGCAAGAGAAGCCAAGAACGTTTTCACACGTTTAATTAATTTTACTGGGTGTTTGTAATAACAACGGCAATAGATTAGGAATACCTACTACACACTCAATGTAAATTTAATTTCACCTGTTAGGTGTCATCTTGAACATTTAGTTATTCGCCCGATCGCTTCCATAATCGATATCTGGGGATCTGTGTGGTCTTCACCAACGAAGCCATGAATAAATAAGTATCTTAATCTGTTAACGGATTCGATATGACTATCCATCGCCATCTTGAACTTTTGAGTTATTGATTGCTTTCAAAATCGTATGATTCGTTCTGCGGGGATCACACAAATATCCTCAGATATCGATTTGGAACTAACTAGCAGAAGACGTCTCTAACGCACAATTGGTCAGTAGGAATTCATCTCAACAAGTAGGCCTAGTTTATTTACTCCAAAAGCTATTTATTATTTATTAAAATACATGTAAGTAGTACTTTGCTAATACTCACAACAACAAAATTACGTAACTTGATTGAGGATATCAATCATTAATTGAGTTTCCCATCAGTCGATAATCGTTGATTCCACGGATCGTACAGCCCAATAAAACAACAAAACAAATGTGTCAACGCATATGTTCAGCATTTATTTACTTCATAATGATGATAATGGTGATGTCAGCTAAATATCACTTTCAGAAGCCATAGGTATTTTATGTGAAATTTAGTTTTAATTAGATTTTGTACACTAAAATCACAGGTCAGAAAATAATTTAACAAAGCTCCCATATTTTAATCGTCCTTTATCTCAACTTCGTAGTGTCTAAAAAAAGTAATGGTGTTTAAGAAAATAGCTGCTTATTACAAACATACAGACGAACTTATTATGGATGGAGTTTCTAGTCTGAACTGAACCGATATCTACTTCAGAAGTTCCGAATCGGAACAGAGATCTATAATGAGTCAAAAAATATATCTATCTCTTAAACTACATAAAAACTGCCTCATGAATGCACAAAAAGAAATTGCGATTTCAAAAACTTAGTATTATTTAGAAAAATACATTCTTTTATCCTTCAGATGTATCTAGGGAATTTGGTCCCGGGATCCCGACTCTCGGGATCCCGGGATCCCGTGCGTATTTTAGTCCCGAAATTTTCGGGATTAAATTTTACATATCCCGAGATTTTCGGGATTAACAAAAAATATTAAAAATGATGTAGAAGAGTAGTAGACTTGGAGATGAAACATTGGATGCATTGATATTCCTTAGATTTTATTTTCGCAATATAAATAATACGTAAAGTGTCTAACCTAGACATTTAAAACTAAATTTAACATATTTATTTGGAATCTTTATTTTATTAGTTTAGTTTGTGTTAAAATTATTCTATTTATGTTTAGGTGAAATTTGTTTTCCTGACAAAACTTAAAATTTAACCAAATCTCATTATAATTTGATAATTGATATTTATCTCGCAGAAGAATACGTTTTATTTTATGTAAATTGATTTTTGTTTTCAAAGTTTAATAACAGAAGTAATTCGTTTATTTTAAGAAAAGGTTAAAGTGAATTTTGTTAAGCTTTATTTTTTTTACCTTCTAACTGATTATTTAAAGGAAATTTAATTGTCCTGTTAATGAAAATATAAGTATAAAGCTGATTTTCACACAATTACCTGAATTTTCATATCCTATCACAATCCCGGGACTGTCCCGGTATCCCGGGATTGTCTGTCAACAATCCCGAAATCCCGGGTTTAGAAAAAAGGCTCGGGATCAAATTCCCTAGATGTATCGCAGCGCCCATATACCGTTTGGGCCGGTCGCGGGACATATCTCGCGACAGTACACCTCGTCTGCCACGGCACTTTTCCCTTCACACCGCTTTGCCTGCGGAGATCGCCCCTCCTGTTCTCCGCCTAACCTTATACTATACTGCTCTCTTTACAACAGAAAAAAACACCAATTTTCCAAATTCCCGAATCGGACTCTCTCGCTCGGTAAGACGGCCGCCATTTTAGATCGCAGATTACGAGGCGCGTTCGATGTTTAAAACCTAAACGCTCAACCGACGCTGTGTTACTACAGTTAACACAAACGTATTACACACGTTTCTAGTCTAATTTTTTCCGTTCTCTTCAACGGTGACAACGTGTAACGCGTAACTGGAATGGTTTGAGCGATAAAAAGCAAAATGGCGCGTACATTTGACGAGTTGGTTTATTGTATTGATTGAGGTTTCTTTGCGTCCGGTGTAAATGCTTGTAAGTGTTGTGGCAATAGGTTTGTCTCTGTCGCGTACCTGGACGGCGCGTAAATATGGAACTCGGCCGGTTCACAATGCTTTATGATGATAAAATACGTTCCTAAAGCGAAACTGTGCGGTTTGCGAGTGTTATTAAGATTAAAACGTTATTTGAGATGTAAGAAGTAATTTACGCTAAGAAAGTACATGTTAATCATTTTTTAGCAAACCATAACAAATGTGTAGGATAATAGAGGTGTAAATAATTTTGCCTTTAGGGTTCCGTAAACCAATACCTATAAACCTTTTATTCATAAGGTTGGTTTCAAAAGAATAACGGTAAAAATCATGTTTATTTAAGAATAAAATACTTCACTGCGAATATATAGAGATATAGGAATAATAACGCTTATAATAGTTACTACAAATATTCTTCACACCAAAATTCCATAAAAATGTTTATGCAGTTTGCACTTGAAAGGCTATTTAAACATATTTGATATAAATTTTCTCAAGTAAATAATTTTAATTTGACTTTCAAAGCTTCCGAATCTTTACTGCCAAGTTAAGTACCGCTTCGCGTTTAAATAGAATCAGAGAAAAACGTTTTTTCTTAATAAATAAGAATATATGTCCTAAAACTACCTTATAATTGAAAAAAAAACACCGAAAAGCCACTCAGTTTTAGGTATATTAGGCTTACTAACCTGTATGGTAGTTCTCAGTGTCCCAGGACAAAAAGAAGACTCCAAAAACACAATAAAATATCGCCTATTTACGTCATATATTCTATCATAATTTTGGTTAGGTAGGTACACAATTACCTAATAAGTAATTATTATAATAAGCGATTATTCATCGTGGAATTATAACTTTAAACAACGCTATTCGTTCATTATTTTTATATGACTCTTATTTATTAAAATCTTCCTATATTATTTTGAATGGCATAAAGATTGATTAGAGTAATATTTTTAGATTTAAATACTTAATGGCGTAAAATTAAAATAGTGTTCAAAAGGCGGTCTCTTCAAGCAATCTCAGAAATAATATGATACAGAACCCTTCAATTTGATGCGGAGCACGCTTAAGGATCAACTTATTATTCTGACCATTTAAATACCAAATGATAGGTATACCCCGAGACAATGTCACACAAATTGACCTAGTCCCAAAATAAGCTCTAGGCTTGTACCTACTATGGGTACTAGACAACGATAAACAAACTTATATAGATATAAATCTTCACTAAATAGTATAAAACAAAGTCGCTTCCCGCTGTCTGTCCCTATGTATGCTTAGATCTTTAAAACTACGCGACGGATTTTAATGCGACTTTTTTTAATAGTGATTCAAGATGAAGGTTTATAAATATGTATAACACTTTAACCCGGGGCGAAGCAAGGGCGGGTCGCTAGTAAACTAATATTACAAAGAGGTAAAGTTTGTGAGTTTGTGAGGTTGTAGGGGCTAAACTCTGGATCTACTGAACCGATTTAGATGAAATTTGGTATGAAGATAACTAAGGTTCCGGGGAAGGACATAGGATACTTTGTATCCCGGAAAAATAAACAGTTCCAGAGGGAATAGCGATAAACGAGGTACTTGACATATATAGATAACATTATCAAATTGTGATTTAATAGTGTCTACATCCACCCGAGTAGAGCTCGGTCGCCCAGGTTACCCTGTAACACATGAAAGAAGAAACTGGGCCTCTATTCAACTGCGTTATAACGATATCGTGTTTAACGTGTTTTAGAATCGTTTATGGGTCGTTTTTAAAAAAAATGTACATAGTTAAGGGCTTAATGAAAACAAAATCACGATCGCGTCCTTTGTATAACGAAAGTTAGTCATACAATCTGTATGGGTAACTTTCGTCACACGAAGGAATCAATTAAGTTTTGTTTTAATTAAAGCCCTTAACTATGTACAATTTTTTTGAAAACGACCCTTATGTCTCAGTCGCTATTATTGAAAATGACATAACAGTTATCAAAACGTTGACAATACGGAAACACGTCAAATACGATATCGTTATTACCGTGTAGAATCCCAACCCTGACTGGCTGGTCGATCAACGCACCACCGAAACCGCTGGACTTAGGGACTTGAAATTAGGAGGGAATATTCCTTGGATATCATAAGGGTGCACTGAGAAGGGATTTTTGGAAATTCATCCCCTAAGGGGTTCCAGGGGGAGTATTGAGAAACTAATTCTACGCGTACAAAGCCACGGGCGTCCTCTAGTAACTTTCTTCTACTTAATTAAAATAACTATATCTTACCTCATGTCACCGAAGGAAGAGCGGTGTTGCCCAACACAGGCAATATTTTGCCTAAAGGGTAACTCCATCCCTTGTATCAATTACCACATTGTATCTTACGAATAAATAATTTTTGATTTTCGTTTTTTTTTTAACTACACTCGAGGAGTTTAATTGTTATGCCACTATAGAACCCTGTCATAATGACAGCGATAACGATAATCTTTAATTTTAGCTTTCTTTCATGTGGTTTCGTGCTGTAATTATGACAGGGTTCCACAGTGGCATAACAATTTAAGTCCTTGACTGTACTTAAATAAATAGAATATCTACATCCAAGACGACACGCTAGCTTAGTTGGCAGTGATCCTGCCTTCGAAGCTAGGGGTCCTGGGTTCAAATCCCGGTAAGGGCAGTTATTTGTTTGATGAGCACGAGTATTTATTCCTGAGTCTTGGATGTTTTCTATGTATTTAAGTATATATTTATCCGTTGTCTAGCACCAATAGTACAAGCCTAGAGCTTAGTTTGGGACTAGATCAACTTGTGTGACATTGTCCAATGTTTAAAAAAAAAAAGACTAAGAAATATTTTCACTCATCACAAAAATATCTGCCCTTACTGGGATTTGCAACCGGGACCGCTAGCTTCGAAGGAAGGGTCACTACCAACTAGGCTACTATGTGCTCATTCGTCGACACGCCTTAGTAATGTACGAGTATACAGTAGTAAGATAATAAAATAAATAATATTTAATGACAAGAAACGGCCAAGACCAAGTCGGACCACGCTTTGTGTTGGGTTCCATTGCCGTCACTACAAACACTTAAAACCGATCAAGTGTGTGTCAGACTCGCGCACCGAGAGTTTCGTACCGCCGCACAGTAAATATTAGACCCTATTTTCATTTCGAATCGAATCAGCGCGAGCCCACCTCACACTTGACTATTTTTCAGTATCTATTTGTTTTTCAATAGGGTTTGTAGGCACAGTCAGCAGCAAAAGTAGATGATAATTTTAGCACTTTATCACACTTACGTAATAATACTGCGACAGTTGGGATGTGGCCAAGAAGTGAAAGTGACAAGGTACTCAAATGATCACACAACTTTACCAAAAGTGACGCTTGTATGTTTTACAAGCAATAATAAAAATATGTTGGAAATGACATTTCTAGTAGGTACAAGATATATTTTGGAAAAAAATTAATCCGCTATCTTTTACGGTTCAAAAGATAGAGCTCTTTAAAGGTCGGACGGACAGACAGACAGACAGCGTAGGCTTAGTAATAGGGTCCCATTAGACACCCTTTGGAAAGGGAACCCTAAAAATATCTCCAAAGACTATAAGTATAAGCCAATTAACCCCCTACGTACTGAGAGGGGTGTTATGATACAACTTCGCGTGTATCTGTGTGTCTGTGGCATCGTACCTCCTAAACGGATGGACCGATTTGGACACGGTTTAGTTTTAAAGAAAGCTCGTTTAATCAGGATGATTCTTAGCTAGGTTTCATAAAAATCGGTTAAGCCATTTCAGAGATATCAGCTCTGAACAAAGAGGCCGCAATTGTGTCATGAACAATAACCATTATACTTTTTAAGAAGTGTACCTACAATCGTAAGTAAATAATCCACTGAAATAAATACAAAGATGCTCTCATGTATGTAATCACTGTGTTGTACAAACAGAAAGTAACACTTAAAAACTGGCCAAGTGCGCGTCGGTGCGCGAGCACAAAGGGTTCCGTAACATTATCTATAAAACATTAGACACTTTACCTGGGCCTCTATTCAACTGCGTTATAACGATATCGTTTTTGACCTGTTTCCGTATTGTCAACGTTTTGTAACTCTTATGTCATTTACAATAATGACGACTGTGACATAAACGATTCTTAAACGTGTCAAACACGATATCGTTTTAACGCACCTGAATAGAGGCCCAGTACCTGTACCTGTTTTTAGGGTTCCGTAGCCAAAGTAGGAACCCTTAGAGTATCGCCATGTCTGTCCCACCGCAGCCTAACTCAGAGACTATTACAACCAGAAAGCTGTAATTAGCTGTAAACGCCAACAAAGTGGTAAAAAAAATCTTGTAAAAAAATATTTTAAAAACTGTCTGTCACCAGGCTGTACATATGTATCTCATGAACCGTGATAGGTAGACAGTTGAAATTTTCACAGATGATGTATTTCTGTTACCGCTATAACAACAAAATAACAACTACTAAAAACTAAAATAAATACTGAAGGGGGCTCCCATACAACAGACGACACAGACAGACATCGGGACAGGTGAAGATTGGTAGAAAGCTGTATAGTTACCTTATTAAAAACATATAGTAGTTTAGGATACTTTATATTGTTTAGTTTTCATTATAGATTTAATAAGAGAGTTGAGACTGCTCGATCCCACAGTCAAACTGTGCAAACAGTTTTGTGGGGCATATGTTCCTATATATGTTGTAATTTCATCTTTTTAATAAATAAATAAATAATAATAAACTAAAAGAACATGATATAGTTTCTTGTGTTGTATAGACAATGGTACGGAACCTCTTGTGCGCGAGTCCGACTCGCACTTGGCCGGGTTTTTTTATTATAGTCTTCATCATAAGTATAATTATTGAAGTAAAAACAGTCACAAAATAGTGCATTATTTCGGGGCAAAAAGTATTTTCAAGGTATTGTTTTGGCTACTCATTAGACAATCCGTTGTTTTGTTTGTTCCGCAATCGAAGAGATCCCTTAAAGGGATAAGCTCTAGTCTGTTCTAAGGCCTTTCCGTATTTATACGTTAGTTGAATGTCAGCAGTTTAGTGTAATCCGTTAAAAGTTTTTTTTTTGTGTAATATTTTGTTGTTTGTGTTAGATTTGTAATTATGTCGTAAAGGGTTACTTGCGACATTACAATTCCTTTTATAGGGTTCCGGAGCCGAATGGCAAAAACAGAACCCTTATAATTTCGTCATGTCCGTCTGTCCGTCTGTCTGTCCGTCCGTCTGACTCTCCGTCTGTATGTCACAGCCATTTTACTCAGAGCCTATTGGCACTATATAAATGCAATTTGGAGGATAGATGTATTCTATGAACCGCTAGATACAATGATGTAGGAAAATTGAAAAAAAAAATATATATAGGGGTGGCACTCCATACATGTATCTAGGGGATAAAAAAAAATTTTAGACTTGCATCAGCGTGTGGGGTATTTTTAGATAGGGCTTTCAAAATGATATAAAGAGGTTTTTAAGTGACTTTTTTACGTAAGTGAACAGTTGGCGAGATATAAGCTTCTAAAGTCGTAAAAAATTTTGTCCGGGTGGGTAGCTTTTGAACTGTTAAATAGAACATTATAATAAAAAATACAGTAGAACATACGAAATACTTCCAACCAAAATTGTTTTGAACACGATACGCTGTGTAGTTTTGGAGATTTTAATAAAAAAAAATAAAAAAATTGAATTCAACCATGAACGTTCTTCCCAGCTACGGAACCCTTCACTGTGCGTGGTCCGACATGCACTTGGCCGGTTTTTTTGGAATAGTTCATAGAATTTAGCATTAATCTTAGTAGTTAACGGAGTTATTAGGCCACATCAGCACAAGAGCGATTGTTCTACGCAATGAGTTTGCCTGTAATTGGGTAAACACCCTGTCACTTTTCCATTACACGTGTTATTTTTAAATTAAGTTAATATCGCTGTATCTGTTGGCAAACCAAATAATAAATAAATAAATAAATAAGCTCGCCTTTGTCATACCTATTGTGTTTCTCTCTACTTTGTTGTTTTTTTTTTATGTTAAGGAGAAGGCACACGAGTACTCATGCCACCTGATGGTAAGTGAAACCTGAGAGCCATAGACATTTGAATTCTCAAGACTAAATCCTAAGACCTCAAATACGTTGCCAACCCCGAGGACTACGATGGAATGCCTCTATGCTAGTAATTTCACCGGTGGTTGTTTGTACAGTATTTTATATACATACATACAAAATTTACCTACACCTACCAAATTTCAAATGAATCCGCTGAGGCTTTGAAGTATGAAATCGGCACAACCAAACACTAGGTAGGTAGTAGCGATTGCCTGCGACGGGTCTCTATCGTTTGACCGAATTACATATGCAATAATTTCACTTGTACGAATTTCATATGATATAATTTTATATGCCATAACCATAATGTGCCATAATATTCATTTGTCATAAAGGCATTTTTTCTGAAACCGTGAACTATTTAGAATTGTAATAAAACAAACCTAACCTAGCCTATTGGGCTCTATACGATGGCATGTTAAAATTACCTGACAGGTTTACGAATTCAGAAAAAACGCCTTTATGGCAAATGAAATTATGGTATGTGATATTAGGGAAAATGAAGGTTATTGCCAGTGACCACTATGGCAAACGAAATTAATGCAAATAAAATTATGAAAAATGAACGGATACCGCCTGCGACACTCGGCGTATACGAGTTGTTTATCACTTTTCCCTCGGAAACGATTCAAGTTTCTAGAATAAACGAGAACACAGTTCACCTGATGGTAAATCGGATCTGTGAACCATAAACATTCTCAAGACCACAATCTTAAGACTGCAAATGCGTTGCCAACCCTGAGGACTAAGATGGAATGCCTCTATGCTAGTTATTTCAACGGTTGTCTTATCCCCACACCGGAATAATGCGAATGCTGCTTGGCGGTTGGTTTAATGGATAAGATGGTGGTAGCGATCGGGACGGATCTTGCACAAGATCCTAGTGGTCGTACCAACACTAAGACCTTGTCTGGGTTATAGACTATCTCTGTATTGAATTTCGTTGCTCCGTGAATCGGAACAAACCAACAAACACTTCGAGTTTATAACATCAGTAACAACCAAGATCATAACTTCATAACGTATTCTAGCGTAAAAAAACCCATTATGTCCCTTATTACACTAACAGCAACATTCAGCACCGTTTATTGATTAACAAACCTATATGCAATGGCCAAACAAGCGGTGGCTGTGTCAACCTGTCAACTGTGAGCGATACCAACGAACCCGGACCTCTTCGCGTCTACCAACGTCACCCGCTTCCACCCACAATCATATAGCACCGTGGACGCGGGGAAGGTCAAGCTGAAATGGGCGGAGACGCAGAGCATTGACCTTACGCGTGTGTACGCTTTCCATCAAGCGAGACAGAAGGATGGCCACTTTATTTATAAGGTTTGAACAGACACTGCGCAACACTGTGTCGTTCTGAGTCCGCGTACCAAGTTAACTTGCGCGGTTTTGTGTAATATGTGGGATTTTGATAGAAAGAGACATGCTCCGATTGCAAAGTTATCTGTGCTGGTGGGTGGAACTGGAAACGCACTTGTTTTGCATAAAAAGTATGAAGTAGTTCGACGGTGGCGCCTTTTTCAGGTGTATTGTTAAGTTGGTGTTAGCCGTGTTAATTTTGAAGCGTTATTGACATTACGTTCGATTAGGAATGCGTTAGAATACCTAGCTGTTTAGGGAAATTAATATATATATCTCTGATTTCCTTATGAGGCGATACAGATACGGATGTTAGTGAAGATTAATTCTATTACACTGACCACGAACTGAAGCTGTTCCGAATATAAGAAAATACCAAGACTGGATTCAACTTTAAGATCTCTATGTTTGGATCGTCAAAAACCGGGCAAGAGCGTGTTGGATCATGCTCAGTGTAGGGTTTCAAAGCCGTTACTAGGTACAAACACCAAAATCTCAAAAAATAACATGTATAATTTAAAAGGGTGCGCCGCGCCAAAGTTCATATAAAATTTCAAATAAGATTATTGGAACTCCGAAAATGTATCTCATACCATTTTGCATCATAACGATCACTCTTCATAATAAATATTAATAATACACCTGTTTATTTTCAGGATTAAAAAAAAACTGGTAAATAAGGTTAGGTTAGGTTAGGTTTGCTTTATAAACGTCCTAAAATCAGAACGGTTTCAGTAAAAATCACTTGGGGAGTTGCGATGATTCTGAATAACAAATTATGAACAAAAAAGTATGAGGATTAACATTATGAAGATGAATGCAAATCGGTAGTAAAACAAAAATTAGGAATAAGAATTTTATGTGAGCCATTATGGACCCTATTTTAATAGGTATAAACACTTAGCCACCTGTATCTTAGGAACCAATCAAGTCTAGTAAGTCGTGATACCTAGTTTTCTTACCTTCCTTTAGCTACCTATATACCTACTTACATACATAAACATCACGCCTTCATTCCTAGAGTGGTGTAGGCTACAGAATTACTAACAACTTTAAAAAGCTTGTTGATAATTCTGTAGACCACATTTTTCACAATCAGGCTTAGTTACCTATAATAATAGGTATGTCCCTTAGTTTAAGATATTTTTCATATTTTTTTGGCTTTAGGGGCAGGAAAACGACACGATAAGTTATAATTCCTACACAGTCCATCAAATCTAGAAATGTATGATACCATATTTGCTTTACATGTATGGGAGAAAGTAAAAAAAAAATCGTACTGGTACCTAGGTACCTAGTTTAATTTCGAAACCGTAGTCAAAAACGGCGTCTGAATCGGTTAATCTTAAATCATACTTCTTTTTTCACTGGGGGTTAGAAGTAGGCTCTATCTCTACATTTAGCGGATGGTTTCTATTACGAATTTGATATGAATTACATACATAATTAACATCACCCCTCATTCCCAGGGTGGGGTAGGCAGAGCTACAGAAATACCAAGAACATTAACAATACTTGTTTATAATTCTGTAACCACGTTTTGCACAATCAAATTTTTTACTAGTGTATTAGTGACAGGTTGCAAGCCCATCGCCTAACAGTACCACAAGCAGTCGCCTCTTACGACATCCACGGGGAGACATGGAGTGGCACTATTCTAACCCGGCAACCACAATTTGACCTGGTTATTCATAGAGTTACGTTAAGGATAAGGAAAATAAAATCCTCTAGTAAAATGTCTAGCATAGAGGCATTCCATCTTAATCCTTAGGGTTCGCGAAGAATTTGCAATTTTGCCATAATAAATGTCCCTATAGGCCGAGATTTTACAATTTTTAGGGTTCCGCAGTCAAACTAGAAACCCTTATAGTTTCGCCATGTCCATTCGTCCACAGCCTAGCTCAGAGAGCTGTAATTTGGCATGAATATATATTAGTCACGTCAACCAAGTAGCATATAAAATCTTGAAAAAAAAGTATATATTTATGGTACCTCACTAGGTGTTAAAAATATTGCGGGTTTGTGAAAACGCTTTGTCGATTACGAGATAATTTTGTAAAATATTATGATTTAAAGGGCAAATTTTTGTTAGAGTACAAACTCAAAATCTGAAAAATATCTTCAATGAAAGCGCATATTAAGAAATTGAAAGAAAAACTATCGCGACTAAGTAGACTTGATTGGTACCTGAAATACAAGCGATTGTGTTTACACTAAAATAAATCTAGACAGCACCAAATGACTTTAGAAAATTAGTTTATACCTACTTGTTTGTAATAACGGTTTCGGAACCCTACACTGAGCATGGTCCGACATGCTCTTGCCCGGTTTTATTCACGTTTTTTGCAGATTTGCTCGTAAGTCGTAACACGAGCTTGAAGTGCAGCTGCCATATGCTAATCGGGTGCATACGATTTCGGGAGAGACGGGACATCCCGGGGGAGAGACGCGTCTTAACTATACTACAGGTACGTCAGATATATGTACCTATAGCATCTACTAGCATAGCCTCGTGGGACCCGGCGGTGTGCACTAGGAGATACATAACCAAGGCAATTTAGTTCAAGCTATATTTGAATGAGCATCGAGTTCATTTTTATATGGGTTCCTAGTTTGACTACGGAACCCTAAAATGGCATTTCAAAGCATAGTTAATTGAACTTTATTCCCTTGCCAGTAGAGTCAAATTCCACGAAAGCTCCCTGTTTGTAGTGTGGTGATTTTTAAAATAAATATTCAAATATAAAAGTAAAATAACAATACATAAATATTATAAACAACCTAACCTACGGAAACCTAACCGAAACGAACCGGCTCGTTTTATTACTTTATGAATTCTCTTTGCCAAAAAAGAGATAGGATAATCCTACAAACAAAAGAAGTGTTGTCGCACCACTCACACCGAAACGGTCCCAATTCCGTGTCAATTTTGTACAATGGATGCATCCGGGATTAAGAGTTAGTTCTTAGCCTCTAGCACAAATATATACCAAATAAGTATAAGTATAGAAAGCGCTCTTTCTAACATGCCTACTCTGCTTCCCAAAGGGACAGTTTCCCACATCATACTATGTCAAATAGACAGTCACGCCATCTATATTACTTAACGATATGTTCCTGATTCGTCATATTCCACATTGGTCATCTTCCAAACTCGACAATTTCCTAACTGGTCATACATATTCCAGATTCGTCATCTTCCAAACTCGTCATACCATGTCGCACGACAGGTTGGCCTAGTTGGGAGTGACCCCGCCTCTGAAGCCAGCGGTCCCGGGTTCAGATCCCGGAAAGGGCAGATATTTGTATGATGAGCACGAGTATTTGTTCCTGAGTCTTGGATGTTTTTTATTTATTTAAGTATTTATTTATCTATCTAAGTAAGTTTATCGTTGTCTAGTACCCATAGTACACGCCTAGAGCTTAGTTTGGTACTAGGTCAATTTGTGTGACATTGTCCTGTGATATTTATTTTATTTATGTACAAACTGTACAAATTTATTACAGAAAGCCTCTGTGGTAAATGTTCTGATTATTCCATCATTTGCCAATTCTTTTGGACTCCGCCTTAAGTATATTATTGCCTAATAGCCGTAGTACAAAGTATAACTATTAAATACAATCTAAGTAATATTTATTATTCCTGTAAGCAAGTGTTCGCAATTTAATTTGACTGCACAATGACGAGTTTGGAAGATGACGAATCTAGAATATGACGAGTTAGGAATATGACCAGGAGGGCTAGCACAAGTGGTCCGCGACTTGTTTGTCGCTCGGATCTCCCTTTCCATCTAGTCTGTATTGATAGAGACGCATTGAGCGAGAAGCGAGAAACCAACTTGTGCTAAGCGTAGGTACTGTTAGGAAATTGTCTAGTTTGGAAGATGACCAATTTGGAATATGACCAATCAGGAACAAATCTATTTAACTGTAAAAACGCCTATTGTTATCACGAGGTCTAATAGATGTCACTGCATGCATACTGTCATAAAATACAATAAAATTAGAAATATTTAATCATGCATCGATGCAAAAATTACTTCTTTTTTTAAAACTAACCAACTATTTTGTTCTAGTCTCGTCGTTGAGACAACAAAATAGTTTGTTACCGGAAAGCAAAGCCATAATACCTGTAGCTAAACTATATGGGTGTATCAATAGTACTAGTTAAAAAATCTAGATGGCGCTTCAAATCAGTCTGCATGAATAACCCGTGAGAGGGCTCTCTTTTACACTACTCTTTGCTGCTTCACTTTCTATCGCATAAATTGTATATGCGCAGGATTGCTCATAAATCACACCCATAGATGCATCCTGCAACCCGGGTACCTATTATTCTATCGAAACACCTTTCAACGAACGCATCATTGCGCAGAAGTTTCATTTCATCGAAAGGCATTTCTCGCCTAATGCCTTTCGATGGAATTCTTTTTTTTTAGTCTATCCTACCTTACCTACGTGACTATTGTTTGAGATATCCTGAAAACATCATGGTTCCAGCAGAAAATCGCGTTAGATATGAAGTAAATGTTTAAAAAAAAACCGACTTCAAGCAAGAATTAACTTCTTTCAAAATGATAGGTACCTACCTAATTCAGCTTTCGGTTAAAAATATAGTGGGACGCCGACTTCAGTTGGACTGACCTATAACCTTTCATTTTAAAAGACGTTATTTTATTTCATACCTTTTAGTGATCATAATTGTACTGTTGTCGTCCACATTTTTTTTTCTATAATATTTGACGACTTTCCTCGACGTCTCCAAGTTCCCATCATCAGATTTCGATCGGTTCAAATCGGTCCAGCGGTCTTTGTGTAATCGGGGAACATACATAAAAAGAAATCCCAAAACGAAATGAGAACCTCCTCTTTTTTCTGGAATTATCTACCTATCATTTTGAAAGACGTTATTTCATGCTTTTTGAAGACGTTTTTTAGTTTTAAAAAACATTCATTTTATTTCTTACCTTTTAGTGATCACAATAATACTGTTATGTCGACCACGTATATTTATTTCTACTTCCCTTTACTTCTCCAAGATTCCCTCACCTGATCGTGACGTGCAAAAAAAAAAACAAATCGGTCCAGCGGTCTTTGTGTAATCAGGAAACATACATAAAAAACCCGACAAATTGAGAACCTCCTCCGGTTTCAGAAGTCGCTTAAAAATTAAATTTAATGTAATACTTAGGCCAAACGAGACTCGTTCAGGCTGGACGAGACAAGGAGGTCGCAGGGCGTACCGAGAAAGCCTGGAGCTATTGGTCGATGAAGGGACACATGAAGGGAAACCTGTAAGACATGTGTATTCTTCCCATATTCTCCTACGGACCACAGACTTGGTCTTTGACAAATATTCAGAAATCTGCCATCCTCAACTGTAGGTAATTTTATTTGGAAAACGCCCCCCCCCTCCCTGTTTAGTTTTGGTGTAGGAATAATTTTTATAGCCCAAAAACTGACATAGGGAACTTTTTATCCTGGAAAATCTAATACTCGATTGACTACAGATAAAGAACTGCGCAAACAAAGTCGCAGGCAAAAGCACCTATTAAACAAATTAATAATTAACATTTTAAATAAAGAAAAGAAAAAAACTATCATTTTTCGTGACAAACACACAAACATTATGAACAAAAGACTGACATAGACAAAGGCCTGTTGCCACAAAATGGTTCCAACAGCGTTACAGTAGAATTATTTCGAGTTTACCACAGATGGATTGCCTTCATTTAATTTTCGGCTTTAATCTCATACAAATAAAATAGTTATTACTAAATCTGTAGACGTGGGTTTCTAAAAATTGCTTTATTTGTATGATATTAAAAGTTGAAAATTAAATGAAGGCAAACTCTCTGCCAGTCATAAACCTACAGTAATCGTTTTGTTTTGGGAAGTAGACTGTTTCTTATGTCAAAGTATTAAATGTACCCCAAAACTGGCTCGAAATCGAGTCAGTGGCGCTGAACGAGTGAAAGACTCCAAAAATCAATCAGACTGTCCCCGGCGCACCGCTACAGGGGTACAGGCGGCCGCGTGCGAGCTGGAGGTGAAATGTATCGTCGGCCATAAATATTGATTTTATGTGCGAGGCGCTGGCCGGCAGGGTTGGCGCTTCGGAGAAAATTTAATTTTTAATAATATTGTCACATTATACACACTAGTAGAACTATAATTAACACACACACGTTGCCATAGTAAGATAGGTTTTATTTTAATGTACTAAATTGATCTCTCTAAAATGATATCCTAATTGTGTTTTTTTTTCCAACTCCTTCGCCATACGTCCCTCTCACCGACCAGCGTCACTAAATGTAACGACATACAGGGGCATAAAGCTAAGCAGAGACCTTTTTGGCCATAATTAAAAAATGTAGGTACTTAGGTTAAGAGATACCATTTTTGCCATGATTAAAAAATTTATTACGTAAGAAGTTATCTGTGATTGTATACAGTTTATTTTTGTGCCAAATACTGTTTTTTTTTTTTTTCATTCCATTTTAATTAGGTACATATTACAAAGGATGCATCGGGTAGGTACCAATATTTTGGCTTTGTCATTTTTATTGGCGATATTGATATTCTTATCGCATCTAAGAGAATATTTTCCACTGCAGTACTGCTAGCGTATTATCGCTCAGTGCGTCTTTATCGGTACAAACAAGATAGAAAGGGAGATCCGAGTGACAAACAAACCGCGGAACATGTGCTAGTTACCCCATATTTCACAGGTGACATTTCAGTGTACATGGCGCAGCTTTTACGAAACCCAGTTCTAAATCAGCGTGTTAACTTTGCAATGTATAGCGAATTGTCACATACCACATGTCATTGTCAAAATGGTGAAACAGGGGGCTGCGGCTGGTCTCATTCAAACAGACTTGCGAAACCGTCTTTCTCCGCAAAACTTGACTATTCTTAGTGTTTATAAAGTCCTGCTAAGCTAACATTATTTTATTTATTACTAGCGACCCGCCCTCGCTTACATATAAACCTTCCTCTTCAATCACTCTATTTATTAAAAAAAACCGCATCAAAATTCGTTGCGTAGTTTTAAACATTTAAGCATACATAGGGATATAGGGACAGAAAAAGCGACTTTGTTTTATTCTATGTAGTGATTTAATTAGTCTACAAATTGATATATTAAAAAAAATACTCGACCTGTGTTTTATGTTATTTATTTTAGCTTCATAGAAATTCGCTCATTGTCGGTATCGTATCAGCAACAAGCCGTTTCGATGCATCTCTAAATGTGTATTATACCTACATGCGAAACTTGTACGTGTGTGTAAGTGACATCAACCAGTAAAATGACTAGCAAGAGGCATTTCACCTTAGTCCTCTGGGTTGGCAACGCATTTGTATATATAAGATTGCAGTCTTGAGATTGTACTGTCTCTATAAAAGTATAAAAGATTAGCAATTATAGTAAACTAGCCTGTTTCCCACACCTTGGTACGCGTAGAACTCGTTTATCGCTATTCCGTCAGGAACCATCTAAATTTTCGGTATCTTATGTCCTTCCTGAGACTCAACCTCCATACCAAATTCCATCTACATAAATCGGTTCAGCGGTTTATCCGTAAAAGCGTAACACAGACAGACAGAGTTACTTTCACATTTATAATATACCTAAGTAACAACCCATACATAGATATATCAGCCACCTAGTTAAACAAATGAGAAAAAAAGTCCTATAATGGATAGCCCTTTGAAAGGATGGACAAAGCTACAAGTGTCGTCATAACATAATACTTGTGTCTCGTATCACTAACTGGAACTTGGCAGAATTTGCAGGTCAGGTCGTAATTAAGCTTCTGGTCAGATGTTTATCAATTAAAAAAAAAGCGGCCAGTCGGACTCGCCCATGAAGGGTTTTCCAGCAGCGGCGTTAGCAGCAAGGCGATTTATGACGTATTAATAAAAACTACTTACCAGATCTCGTTAAATCACACATAGGTACATTAACCTACATCATATATTTTTTTTACTTTTATCATTCTCTTATTTTAGAAGGTACAGGGGGGCGACACACATTGTACCACTTTATAAGTGTCTCTCGCGCAAACTATTCAGTAATATTAGGTTCCAATTTTTGCCATTTGGCTTCGGAACCGTAAAAAACAATATGCCAGTAGTTGCAGTACCTAACTGTCAAAACTTTGCCATCCAATATTAACCATAAAAAATATATATATTTAAAAGCGCTGTGCCAACCCTAAACCGTAGAGTTAAGCCCGCAGGGATGTCACACGTCTAAGGGCAATGAGATGTGAGAACGAGACAGCGCCGCTATCTCAATACAACAGAGCGAGATAACCATACATCGCAAGCTTGCGTCTCGAGAGATGTTGCTTTACTTTTATTATATGATTATTTTCATTTTGTGAAGTTAAGATGGCTTTTAATAGGATTTTTTAATGTTTTTCGTTGAATACAATCAAGTACCTATTCAGACTGAACTGATTATAATAAAACTAGCGACCCGCCATCGCTTCGCTCCGGATTAAAGTATTATACATATAAACCTTCCTCTTCAATCACTCTATCTATTAAAAAAAAACCGCATCAAAATCCGTTGCGTAGTTTTAAAGATTTAAGCATACGTAGGGATATAGGGACAGAAAAAGCGAGTTTGTTTTATACTATGTAGTGATTAGCATGTGCTTGCGTTTTCATCGTAGTTTATCGCTATTCCATCGAGAACCGACCGATTTTACGGGTTAATAAATACAACATCTCCGTATCCGGGCTAGGTTTATTAACAGAACTAGGTATCTCTGTTCCAAATACGTTAATAATTTGAGGCGTTAAGCCGTGAAGAAGGAACAAACAAACACTTTCTAATGCATAATATTAGTAATGGTAGTCATACCTACCTATGACAGCATCAGGTTATAATGAACACCTACGTTATGTTTGACACATTCCAAGAACAAGACGTCATGGAGTCTAGTTTGAAAGTAAATCGATTTACAAATAGGTAGGTACCTAGGCTATATAAACGTCAAAGTAAGCTCTTATTTGACAAATATATAAGAAATATTAATACAATAACACTGATAATAGCAAGTTAGGTAGGTGACCTATAACACCATTAATTAATACCATAGGTTACCTTTTAAGACGCTATCTTTACGGTAAGCTACATTTCCAAAGAGTTAGGTACAGTCACGAACGTTAATGTAGGACCCATCTTAGCTCCAAAGTCAATCTGCCATTCTACAGCAGTAAGGTTGTTTGTAGTAAGTTACAAATGACCTGAAATTTCTAATGACATTGACAACGTCAAGCATTTTTTTTGAGATATGGATCCTAGTTCCTAAATTAACGTTCGCGACTGTACCTAATACATTTAGATCAGTCAGGCAAGCTTTTACACGGGATTCTTGCCGAGGTGGGGAAGTCTTTATAGCTTTTCTCGAAATAACTGTTTTCGTGTCATAGGTAGGTATTGCCTCTTTTCATGTCGACCGGTGTCCCGTGGTAGCAGGACAAACTCAACAAACTCTGTGTAGGTATACTATTTATACCTACCTAATATTAGTAGAGATTAGCAACAATGAAACAATAGGTAAGTAGGTAGGTGGGTTACCTTTATAAATGTACCTGATAACAAATGCAAACGTAGGTATCGATGCTCTAATCCACTCTATTGTTTTTATTCATATCTTTACTGTCAATTGGGTACCTACCTATTATTATTGAGTTAAGGTAGATAGACAGGTTAAGTACCTACTTAGTTGACTACCTTTTCACATTCGTCTAGTTAGCTTGATCGTAGGAATAATTTATTGAAGTACTAGCGACCCGCCCTCGCTTCGCTCCGGATTAAAGTATTATACATATAAACCTTCCTCTTCAATCACTCTATCTATTAAAAAAAACCGCATCAAAATCCGTTGCGTAGTTTTAAAGATTTAAGCATACATAGGGATATAGGGACAGAAAAAGCGACTTTGTTTTATAGGTACTATGTAGTGATTTAGGTTCTAGAGACCGGTCCAGAACATTTCAAGGACAATTTTTACCAAGGTCAATTTAGATGGAAGTAAACCTATGCGTTATGATGAATTTACTGCAACTGGGCAATATTTTACCTAATTTATTCCATTATAAGGTGCAACAAGTTAAAAAATCGTTCATGAGTCATGATGACTTAGAATTAGGTAGCTTGAAGGCGTTATTAGGCATGATATACAAATCATCCCAGTAAGAAGGTACCTATACCTACTTATCTACCTGCCCTAATATTACCATGATGCAAGGATACATGTATTGCAGAATTTCTTATCAGCATAGAATTGCATTTGAACTCATTACGATGTCAATTCAGAGTAAAATTAAACAAAACACTCACTCAACTCCAATTCTAGGTTAGGTAAAGTAAAGAAGGGAACACTGAGCACTACAATACACGTATCACAATCGTACTGTTAGTCGGTAACATCTCAATCTGTGTAACGATTAACAGTCTATTAAGTAAATGCAAACATTACAATGCACAAATCGCAAGACAGAATGTTATTAAGAAACTTACCGTTATGAGAAATGCCGGAATATTCTTCACAAAACGCACAACACAACACCGTCTTGTTTATTAATATATAAGTAAGATGAATAGGTAATGTCAAGTATTTTGTCCATAAAAACTGTTGAATTCAGGCAGAAAAAGATGTTTTGGTTTCTCACGCTCACAAGATAGACTCGCAATGAATGAATGAACAACAGCGGTCGAATGACAGTATGGTATGTTTACTACTCCTAGCGACATCTTGTGGTGTCATAAAATAATCTCATCATTTTGTTTGCATCCTGTCTCTTTGTGTTGCGTAGTTTGGAATTTTGCTAACAGATAATTCTAGTCAAGTCGTACATCTTAACATAGATGTCGCTGTGCATTTAGTTCGACTATAGAACCACAGATGACTCTGTCAACCTGTTATGCTGTCTAAAATGCTTTCCATTGGAAAGTATGCAAATAAATAAATCCTAGTTTGATTATGAACGATATCTATACTGTAGGTATTCGATTTTTTAACGAAATTTAGAATTAAAATACGTACCGTACAAAACTCATTAATTTTATCGTAAATTAGGTAAACTATGCAATCAGTAAAAAATAGTTTTGTAATGTCATAACAAGTGCCTTTTACATGCAAATCTATGCGATCATAACACAGAAACTGTTATAATCGTGGTGGCACACCCACAAAGTCAATAAAACCGTGAAGCAACCATAACAGCCTTACAGCGCCATCTATCGGCGAGTAGCGTAACCTTCGTGACGTCACCGGGGCAGGTTGCAGTTACAACGGTAACAGGGTTCAACGAACCGCGGGCTTTTTGTTTACGCGGGATTCCATGCAGCATTGTGATTCATAAAGACCCGTTTACAATGGATGCCGCATGCTACAAGCTTTGAGCTTGCTACAAAGTTTGACTGGTAACAACGGCGTGGCACATGTAAGGAATTGCATGGAGGTACTTTTAATTTACTGTCCGTCCGATTAACGTGGAAGGTAAAATAATACCGTGCCGAGTGACGCGAAATTACAAAAGCGTCCAATCACCTATACCTACTTATATTACTCCCGGACTATGACACTGCTGGCGTAAAAACTCGATAATTACACACACTCATAACATCACGCCTTCATTCCCAGAGTGGGGTAGGCAGAGCTACAGAAATACCAACAACTCTAAAAAGACTTGTTTATAATTCTGTAACCACATTTTGCACAATTAGGCTACGAAGTTTACTAGTGTATTAGTGACAGGTTGCAAGCCCATCGCCTAACAGTACTACAAGCCTTTATTCCCTTAGTCGCCGCTTACGTCATCCACGGGAAGACATGGAGTGGCACTATTCTAACCCGGCCACCACAAACGGTTCTCTCGATAATTATATTTTATTTTTTTAACTTACGAGTAGGAAATATCAGTGTCTTACCAGAATGTGCTACAATTTGGAATAGCATAAAAACCCGATGATAATTGTGTCCTAGAGCTAATTTGTCGGGTTAAGTATGACATGGAGTTTTTTTACGAGCGTAAAGGACAGAGCTATAGCAATTACAATTATATAGCTCGGTCCTTTTCTAATTAAGATGGTGGCTACAGAATCCCCGTTATACAAAAGATTCAGGAACAAATAATCGAGCAGCGCGCTCATAACATTAAGACAAATATTTGCCTAAAATAGAAGGATTCTTAGATATACCTACAACGTGTTACAAAATAATCCGTAAAAACGAAATTACAAAAGTAGTGTCAACCCTTATTAAATAACTTCAGTTCAGTATCTTAGGTATACAGTATACTAGGGTTGACACTACTTTCGTAATTTCTTTTTTACGGATTATTTTGTAACACGTTGTATAATCGGGAATCGGATCTAGGACCGCGAGCTCCATAGGGTCATTGTGAAGGCTGACGCATGGTCAAGGTCAATCTCAATTATCCTATACTATTAAACGAGTAATATTTGTATATATATATATATATATTTGTAATCACGTTCCCGAAAACGATTGACAATCCACGGCTTTAACGATTTTAAAGAATATTGCAGTATCTATAAGTGTTTTGCGGGTCAAAAATCGATTTATCAAGTCTTTTACACAAATAGACGACACTATCAAACTGTGTGCTATTTTTGAAGTTTTTATTAATTAATTAAGTTTAAAATAAAATTATTCTTCATTTAATTCAACTTTCGGAAAAGGTGAACATTTATTTTTTACTTTTAGCATACGAAGGGATAGAAGACGGGAAAATGAATCTTTCATAGTTTATATTTTGTTTTGTTAGAACAGAGTCATTTGTCGCACTGCGGCATTCCGAACAAAACGCGTTAAGTGTGAAAGGTCCCTTAAGAACCGTAATTTCGATGCACACATTATTACATATTTCTGATAAAGGGTGATGGGCAATTCTGTATGGACCCCGTCCCCCCCCTCCAACAGTAACGGGCTGCAGGTCTATATGTTCATTAGGACCCAATAAAAGACAAAATACTTATCTTCGTAGCAAAATCAATGGGAATTTTTTAATGAAAACAAAGGGCCAGGCAAGGCAAATCATCTACATACGTGTTCATTTTCAAACAAATTCCATAGTTCCATACGATAAGATTATGATTTTTCAAGAAAACCCCATACAGATGGTGATCGTCGCCATAGAAAAAATACATCATATTGCCAAGATCTATAAACTGGCACATGTTTCATCACTGTTGGTGGGTGGGGATATTTTTACCCATCGTCCTTTAGGGACTACATATACAGGGTATTTTTTTAATAAGTGCGCAAATTTAAATATTTGCTTCGCTATTGTTAATCAATAACATATGTTGTGTTACTTTTATTCTAGCTTAAAAATATTAGAGATATTGCCGATTCAATGATTCCACTAACTTTACGATATTCATGGACCCTCTAATGCAGGGGTGCGAGGAGAGGGGAGTGTTGTTAAGTAAGTTAATAAATGAAATTTCAAATTTAGAATATCAGTAGGAGAGGGGCTTGTTGTCTGATAAGCTGTACATGAAATTTCAAATTTCGAATATCAATACAGTGTATCGCATACACCTACAGCTTGACAACCCATGTCATCATCTCTAGTGTGACTTTGTGTCCACGCGAGAAGGTAAAAGAGAGATAATTTGCAACAATTTTTTTTTTGATCTCGTTTTATTGTTGTAATATATAATACTAACGATCGAAAATCATACGTTAAAATTTGTGCACCAATAAAAAAATACCCATCACGCCTTCATTCCCATAGTGCAGGACAGAGGGCATAGGCAGAGCTACAGAAATACCAACAACAGTTTACTCTAAAAAGACTTGTTAATAATTCTGTAACCACATTTTGCACAAGTCGGCTAAGCTGTTCACCACGGTTCTCTTTTTGCCGACAAATCTTTGACAAATCGTCGGTGATGCTGCAATAGCTCGTAACTAAAAAATTAAATAAGGTGCAAAATACACTTTAGCAAGTAAGTAAATAAGGTGCATTTTGCAACATATTGAATTGGGTAGTTACGCGGTATTGCAGTAACACCGTCGAAATGCATGTATCATTTCATAACCAATATTTCACAAATGATTCATTTTACAAACATATCATTTGGCAACCCGCTTTTTTTCTGTAACTACAAATATTTCAGGATTTTTAAACACTAACCTAACCTAACCTATAGGGTTCTACACGATGGTCCTGAAATAAATGCAGAATTATTTACAGTTTAGGAAAAAAAACGCGGGTTGTCAAATGATATGTTTGTAAAATGAATCATTTGTGAAATATTGGTTATGACATGATAGAATCTCGTTTACCATAGTGTATTAGTGACAGGTTGCAAGTTGCAAGCCCATCGCCTAACAGTACTACAAGCCCTTATTCGCTTAGTCGCCTCTTACGACATCCATGAGAAGACATGGATTGGCACTATTCTAACCACACGGGCAAAAACAAACCACCGTTTTCACCGTTTTTTTTATCATGTTAAGGAGAAGGCACACGAGCATTCAGGCCACCTGATGGTAAGTGGAATCAAATTCAAATTCAAATTCAAATGGTTTATTGCATGTCACATTACAAATATTAAAGATGGGTTTACAGAGAGGTATTCATGTGACGCCCTGCAAGGGCATAGCAACTAAGACAGTAGGGCTTTTTCTAAATAGGTACATGCATTGCGATTATGCTAAACTTGAGTATTACACACAAAATTAACAATTACAGAGATTTCAATTATAATAATAAACATAATAAGTAGTAAGTATAGAATTATTCATTGCTAAATTTACTATTGAAAAAGTCACTTATACTATAGAAACATTTATTACTTAAGAATAATTTTAATTGTCTAATAAATAATGTCAATTTAGTTATGTTTTTGATTGAGTTTGGTATGTGGTTATATATTTTTATTACCATTTGATGGGGACTGGACGCAATAATTTTTAATTTAGTAAAGGGTAATTTCAGTTTATTTAAATTTCGATCATTTCTTTTTATAATTGTATTTGTATGAGTCTGGTATAAATTTATATGCTTTCTAACAAATTTACATGATTCTAGGATATAGACGGATGTGAGGGTGAGTATTTTGTACTTGATAAAGTGAGGTTTACAGGAGTCCATTTGGTTAATATTAGCCAGTATCCTAATGCACTTTTTTTGCAAGATAAATATTGTATCAACCTCACAACAATTTCCCCACAATATGATTCCATATAATATTCTGGAGTAAGCGTATGCATAGTACGCCGAAAGTGCAGTTTGGAAGTCAGTCACGCGTTTAAGATGCTTGAGAGCATATATGAAAGAAGATAACTGCTTGGATAGTTTTTGTATATGTAATTTCCAGGTTAAATGGGTGTCTAGGTGTACGCCTAATAGAGTCGCGGAGTTAGCTGATTCTATGTTTATGTTATTGTGGCTATATGAAATAGGTAGTGCTGGTTTTTGGTAGGGTTTAAATTGGATTATTTTTGTTTTGTTAAGATTTAGCTTTAGATTATGTGAGTCCAACCAGTGAATAATTTTGTTAAGATTTAAATTTAATTTACTTTCAGCTTCATTAGCGGTTTTACAAGAAAAAAGGACAGAAATATCATCCGCGAACAGCACGCAATGGTCATTTAGTATATTTGGAAGGTCATTAATATAGATCAAAAAAAGAATACATCCTAATACGCTACCCTGAGGGATAGAGCCAGTGAGCACGACTCTATCAGATCGGATGTCTTGGATTTTACCCGCCTCGAAATTTGTATTTTTAATTTCAACGTATTGTGCGCGATTACTGAGGTATGATTTGAACCAATCATGTGTTTGACCTCTTATTCCCGAGTTATACAATTTGTCTAGTAGGGTTTTGTAACAGACTCTGTCGTACGCCTTGCTCATATCGAGCAAGAGGCCTACAGCGTATTTTTTATTGTTAATATCATTAGTGATGTGATGTATATATTTATAGATGGCTAATGTTGTTGATCGGTTTTTCCTGAACCCGTTTTGGTTATCATGTAATATGCTAAATTTTTCATAAAAGGAATAGAGACGTGTAATCATTACAGACTCAAATATTTTAGCCGAAGTGGGTAATAGTGCTATTGGCCGGTCTCTGAGACCCATAGACACTTGAATTCTCAAGACTATAATCCTAAGACCTCAAATGCGTTGCCAACCCTGAGGACTAAGATGGAATGCCTCTATGCTAGTAATTTCACCAGTTGTCTTATCCCCACACCGGAACACAACAATGCGAACACTGTTACTTGGCGGCTGGTTAATGGATAAGATGGTGGTAGCGAAAACAAAGGGGCTAAATAAATTTAAAGTGGTATATTTTAAGTACTGTTACATAATATTCTATTATTTGAATGTCTATTATACTGGGTGATGCCTGTAATAGGAGCAATAAATTGAGGGATCGTTTCTACTGTATAAAAGTAACATCATTTGTTCTACAACTTTTACAAAATATGTAATTTATTATTTGGGATTTTTTCGAACAAACTAAATAGCATTTTCAATGTACCTACTCCATCCAATAGTCTAGTTGACGTCTACTGTCAGCCTAGCAACTCCGTAGTTTTCGCAATACATTGCTGGCTTGGAAAATCTAAATTCATTCATATTTAGTAAACAACAAGTCTTAGTTATTTTCAGAAGTTGTAGAATCAATGTTGTTACGTTTGTGGTGTGGAAACGATCCCTCAATTTATTGCCCCTATTACAGGCAACACCCGGTATAAACATTGTGTTTAGTTATGCCTTTTGTACAATAAAGTAATATTTAATTTAAAGACATAAATACATTACAAGCATTACAAGCAGCAGTGTTCGCATTGTTGTGTTCTGGTGTGGGGATAAACCAGTGAAATTACTAGCATAGAGGCATTCCATCTTATCCTCAGGGTTGCAACGCATTTAAGGTCTTAGAATTGCAGTCACGAGATTTATGTATTACCAACATGCATACTACATCAGCGACACACCAACTTAAAAAAAACTTTATTGCTAACTTAAAATAGGTACATACAAGTAAGTGACATGCAATGCAATGTGTGCAATTCATTAATCTCTAATTAATGAATTACGAAGAATTTCTCACAAGAACCTTTCTAAATAGGGATAATTAAAATGGCACACATGAACAGAGGTTCCCAAACTAGGCTAAGCCTGTATTATGGGTAACCATGAGAAAATAAGTATGTGAACAGAGAAAACATAAAAAAATATTACATTTTCGTTGAAGTATGATGAAAATAATCTCTTATTAATGAATTACGCAGAATTTCTCACAAGAACCATTCTAAATAGGGAACATGCATCCATTAATTTCTTACACTCTCTGGAAAGTGCTACGAAAGAGAAGGATAACTGTACACGCGAAACAATTCTAGTTTTATTTTTTCATGAGATATGGAATTTTATAAAGTCATATTTCAGACCCCCTGCAAAAACACTCTGTACAAAATCGAAGACAGGAATGATGTCACAGCTGTTGTTTAAAATATACGGACCGGAAATTTGTTTTTTTTTTTCAGAAACTACTATGTAATTCAGAACTCCACGCAAGGTCACCAGGACCAAAAACCTTTTTGCTCTTCCTAAAACTAGGACCAATGCTGGAAAGCGAGCACCTTTGTATTGGCTTTGTAACCACCACAAAAAAGTGTTAAGTCATGTTGATATGTTCTCCTGCTCCCGTATCCGGTTTAGAGCCGCTGTCACTTAAATACATATATACATACATACATACAGTCACGCCTTTATTCCCAGAGTGGGGTAGGCAGAGCTACAGAATTATTAACAACTCTAAAAAACTTGTTGATAATTCTGTAACCACATTTTGCACCATCAGGCTAAGATGTTTACCAGTGTATTAAAACATATATAAAAAGGGAAAATAAAATTAATATATGCATGTACATTTTTATTATTATGTTTGATTTTATTTTTAATATTTGTTTAAATTATTTTTGTATTTTCAAAACCAACGAAACCTTCTAGGTAATGTCGCATGTTGCTTACTATATTAAGTATTTTTTGTTCTTAGTGAGATATGTTTAAGAGTGCGCCGAGGCAACGCACAGTGCATCATTTAACCGAAACTACCGCTCGAAATTCAAATAGACGACAAATCGAATGGAATCATTGTAAATATGTTTTAAAATGTATTTAATTTTAATATAATATAATTAGAAACGTTTTAGTTTTTTTTTACATAGAAATTACCAAGATTTTGAAATAAAAATACAATATAACATAGAAATTTGTATTTTATTTAATACATGTAAGTTAAAATAAATAATAATAAGTAAATAATAACAAGTAATTATAAAATATAAAATAAAATACAAAAAAAACAACAGCAATACAGTAAACTTATAAGGATTCATACAAGAAATAATTATTAATAAACAATACTTAATATAAAAGCATAAAATACAAACAATTATTTAAACTACTATAAAAAATAAAAAGAGCACACAATTTACATTTTACTCATTGTCACTGTCAGAATCCGAAAATTCCACGTCTTCGAGATGAAAACCTTCAAACGCGGGATCACTTGGTTCAGGGCTTTTTAAATAATTCAAAACTTCCTGTGACAACTTTTCCCGCGTTTTTGTACTTTTTCGAAGAGATGAAATTTTAGGATCTGATGTCAAAAGAAGCAAATTCAGTAAATCGGTATTTGTATTAATCCGCGAGGACTTGCGCGTGTGATGCTCGCGTATCTTCCTGATTTCTTTGTGGCGCGCTTCTAATGCTTCTTCTGACATTTGCCCTATCGGAAGTATACACGTAGATATTATGTCAACACCGTGAACCAGTATCTTATGTACTGTCACTGGCATGTAATACCATGAATACAGTTCCAGGTACAATGATTTGGTTTGGCTCACCAAATGACCAAATTTCTCAATATCGACATGATAGCCACATCCTATGACATTGAGAATAACTGCCATTTTTTTTATCAAATTCACGTTAATACCTGTTATTTCAGCAGATATTTCCGCGTTTCTGAAAAACCGCCTAGCAGTATTACCGTCATTCGTTGAACCAAACCCAGGTTTCGGTTTGTCAACAATAAGTCCAAGTTTTTCTTTAAATGATGCTTGGATTTGTTTTTTTCTTTCGTCTACTATCTTTTTATTATCGCCACCTCTCACTTGCCATGACATGATTGGTAGGCGATACGAAATATGTAGTAGACATTCAAAAGAACGAATCCATGCATGCAGTGGTGAAATGCCAAATCTATATGATTCGACATTTGCAATTTTCTCCAGAGACTTGTTCATCTCTGAAGGTTTTGCACCACATACGAAACACTTGGACGTACTGTTGGCTTCTGACACAATATTACAAATACTCCCATCGACCATTGTAAAATGTAAATCATGGCTTATACTTAATTCTAAATCAAAAATACACACTTTAGATGGAACTAAATCGGAAATTAACCGTTCTAATCTTTCCGACTCTTCTTTTACTATATTAGCGTTTTCTTTTACAAAGGCAAACTTTATGGGTCTACAAAATCGCGTGGATCCCGGGCGTGGATTTTGCCAAATAACAGTTCCATCTAAAGTGTGCTTTAGCTGAAGGGGAACTAAACCAACAACAGACAATAAATATTCATCGGTATTCGACGAATCTGTAAATCTTTGCTTATACAAACTATGCCCCGAGCTACCGTCAAAACCCCACTTGTAAATCATAGTCAATTCTTTGTAAGAAGAGACTACTCGCAATACCTCTTCTTGACATTCCACAATCCTAGCAACTGTATGATCCAACAAAGCCTGCAGTTGTACTTCGGCATGAGTTTCAGTGACCTCTATAAACTCATGTGATGGATAACACAGTTGCTTAGCTTGCTTCAAATTATGAAGGGTGGGGAATGTATCTTTATGTAAACTATTTACGGTAGCTCGAAGCAGTTTATACTTGCTTTCTGACAGTTCTAAATCTAAATACAGAGATAAAGCCTGTTCGGAAGTTAATATTTTCGACTGCAATCCATCACCTGCAGTATTGGCAGCGACAGCTTGCGCTGGTGTTAAAGGGATTTTTTTCACCTCGGAGGCTGCAGCAGAATATCCCTCCGCTCGTAACGCAATCGAATGTGCCAATGAAAGTTCCGAAATGGAATGGCTCTCCACCAAGCACTGCACCTTTTTTCTCTTCGTTGACACAGCACACTCATCAAAAACTTTGGGTTTTCTACCACGAGAACTCGGTCCAGGTGTAGGTTCATCTATCGAGATATCTCTCAAAGTAGGTGGCAACTGAAATGTTTCACTCAACCACATGATATTATATTTTAAAAATGTTTCCATATTTTGCCCGGCTTTGCTCCATTTTTTGGATGCGACCATGCAAAATACTTTTATTTTCTCTTCAACAAGTAGCTTGTCCTGATCGGAAGAGTTGTCCAAGTCGTAAGATTTAAGAATAGCTTCTCGAACACCACTCATTTTGCACCCTTTAGGGCTTTCGCGCCACGCATAAAAACAATCGGCGTTAGTGATGCTGCGACGTCCATCTGAAAAAAAAATCTCCATGTATGTTCCGAACCGAAAATTGACACTTAAGATACATAATTAGAATCTGTAAGGTTAGACCTATCACCCAAAAAAGTTTTATTGAGTTTGCAACTACAGATTTTTTTTCTACTCTTTTAATTACAACAAACATGAAAAAAATAGATGAAAAAAACGACAAACTTTAAAGTCGTATTATGTGTAAACTAAAGTAGATTACTTCAAAGAAAAAAAATGTTTAAATAGTACTATAATACCTTGAGTAGAAAGTTCCAGTTTCCACAAACACAAATTAACAATATACCGAATTATATATGTTTTAACTGCAAGGGCAAAAATGCAAATGAATACCCTGTTAACTAATTGCGACATTTTATATTTTTGACCTAGGTGATTAAGTACACATTAATTATATTTCAGAAAAATACCCACGTGTTAATGACCCCTAATTAGTCCTAAATATGTTTCCATTAACCCCTAATTGATTTGTTTACCTTGCCTTTTTTTAATTTCGAGCGGTAGTTTCGGTTAAATGATGCACTGTGCAACGATACGTAATTACGAAAAAAATGCGTTCGTTTGATCGCCTGCTGCATTGTTTTTACTGAAGCTTTAGTTATACAATTCATATGTAAGATATTTAAGGAATCACTCTATTTATCATATACTTTAGAAACACGATTACTTGTACTTCCCTCGATAGAAAAAACATCCAAAGATACCTCTACATAACAAAATAAACACTTAGTACGGCGTAATTACTTCACGGAAGATCATGAGTTTTGGATTTACAACAAAACTACACGTCTTCTATATATTCTACACTTTAGATTTGAAAATGTGTTTTTATTTTACTAATATGAAGGAAATACCTAAATTCGCACGCGTTTCGTCCATTTTAGCCAGAGCCGTCACGTTTCCCCCATGTCCGCATTAGTCAGGCTTCGGCCGTCGGACGTGGAGGCTGTGTCGCTTGGTGGTTGGTTGCGTTTATCGCGATTTTTGTGATTATTCACATTATTTTAAATGGGGAACAAACACAACCAAGAAAGGAAGAGAAGGGGTTGGCAAAAGCACAATGCTAAACGCTTGCGTGAAGAAATGAAGTTAGTTAAAATCGTAAACCTACTGATAGTGGAGTAGTTCTAAGAAACCTGATTTGACAGTTGTCAAAATGCCACGCTAAGGGAGGAGAAAATAAATCGGTAGCAACATAGACTGATTTTCGAGATGTATCGATTTGTATTACTAAGACTTTGTAATCGTTTAGTTGTAGTCTTGATGTTTTGGGCCAAAATTGGTTTATTTACACAAGTAATTTTAAACAACACGCGAAGTTCTTTCAATTAGTAGGTAGGTATATAAAAAATACACTTCTATGGTGAATATTTACCAAGATATAAAAGTAGTTTAGCTAAAAAAACACATTTACAGGCAAAACAAGCTTCTTAGAACGACCCGAGGTTTTTTTTACTATAATTAATTATATAATATTGTTACTTCTTGGGATGGTTTCAATATTTCTAGAGCAAGACATCTCCAGAAATCTGAATACAAAGAGAATACTACGTAAGTATACTCAGTACCTAACAACTATATTTCAACAAATGAGTAAAATTGCAAAATTATTCATATTTTTTTATTTATAGGGTTAATGTTCCAGTTGTTGGCACTTCGCTACAAAGCGAAGAGTTAGGTACCTAATGAACCGGTGAGGTATGCGTAAAAATAGTAAGAGGTGTATAGGAAAACATTTTAATAAATTTAGTATGAATTTTCACATTATCTTTATATTTTTTCAATTTACAGAGTAAATGAATTGGTTGACATCGATTATAAAATTTACCACACAATGGAATTGTAAGTCCCAAATACGAATTATTTTTATAGTATGAGGATTACAAAATTTCATCCAAAAACTAATTCTGTTAATAAATAAATTATAGTTAAATCAAAACGTTCTGTTTTATTACAGGATGCCAATGGACCAAATTTCTTGTCTTTCAGTGGATGGAGAAATAGACAATGACATTGCTTACTCACACAGACAAAATAATGCCGTGAAGTAAAATCCGATATTGATTATTGTTGTTTCTTATGTCCTAATATTTTTTTCTAAAGATACCTGCGTACATTATTCATTACATTATATACATACAAACATTAAGTAGGAACTTCTAAATATGTGATTGATACAGCAGCTTTAAGTTTTTAGTTTTTTAAAACATCAATTTAATTTTATACTTTATAGTGATCAGAATCAGACATTGAAGTTTTTGCGGAAATAATCATGGATAAACATTCGTACAAACTAAGATCCTTTTTTTTAAAGACGGTTAAAATACCAAAACCTTCTCCTATGTGAAACAAATACTTTTCTGAAAACCGCATTAAAAACAGTTCAGCCAAACGTGAGATAATAGCGGACAAACATACATACATACATACAGGTCAAACTGAGAACTTCCTTTTCTTTGAAGTCAGTTAAAAATAATATCTTGAAGAAAGGGTCCATGACTGGGATTTTTGCCCTACTCAGCCGTTCTTATTACTTTACATTAGGTATTGAGTTCACTTTATTTTGTGCTTAGAATATTGTCAATAAAGGTAATTAGGTTTTATTTCATTTCAATATACAGTCACATTAAATCACGGGGTTGTTGAGCCACCATAGAACTCTGTCCTAATGACAGCGTCAAGTCACGCAAAAGAAATTATTTACGTCAAAATTTACCGTCAACTTTCTATGATAGGGTTCTCCCGGTAACCTTCGGAGAGGGAAGATGACCGATTGGAAGATGTACGGCTTTTACTTATGATTTATTCTCTTTAGCCGAACAATTTGCCCAATAAATATTATAAATAACTTAACACTAGCTAAATACACCATAGATGTACAAACGACATTAATTAAAAATTATCTATCTATCTGTGAGTGGGTTCTAGAAAGGCTCAACAATCTCGTGATGTGACTGTACCTCAACAATACAAGTAATTCAATCCTACCTTACCTACCGACAGTAAACAACAAATTTAAAAAAAAATGTAGACTGAAAAAAGTTTTTAACTTCTTATAGTCAATATTTGAATAAAAGTATTCGGAATCGATTATGTTTTTTTATTTTGTAAACATTGGTAGCAACCTCCGCGCCTAGTGGACCGGCGCACGGCTCGTCAGGCGCGGCGCGCGGCCGGCGCATGGCTGCAGCTCGCTCCTTGCTGGTGTGCTATACGCACACATACACAGAGTGCATAAAATACCTAAAGTTAATGAGCGCAAAAAGCTCGGTGCCCCCTTAAGGGAACAACTTTATTGAGCTCTTAATTGAAAATTTTCCGATACATCCACTCCTTTCCAATTAATTTGTCAGTCATGTTCTCGTCTTTACGCTTTACTACATACAAGTTATACATTTTTCCAATATTCAATTCAGGTCCTAAATAGCAGCGTGAAGTCTTGTCTCTTGAATAATGAGATGTACTTATACTGTGGAAACGATGCAATATGGTCTTTGATACTTTGTATTACAGAATCAGGTGTTTCATTGACAGGTTCGTGTTTACCTCTTCAATTCGGTTGCACAACATTTGACAATTCCGAAGTCTTTGAAAGTGTGGTAGATACATATTGTTCAGTTACACACAGGGTATTTAAAAACGTCTTTTGACAAATATGTAGTCTCGCGATATTAATAAGCAAATGGTAGATACGAGTATTCTTTTGACGACTAACATCATTGTTTTGGCGATGGCGATGGTGTTCATCAGTGAATGACGCTATGAACTGTCTTTTCTGATCCCAATTTTGCATAACTTTCCAAAAGTTATGAAATATTGCCGATCTTGTCTCATTGGAAATTTTGCTACTACATTTTTTAGTTTACATATTTGGGAGCAAGCTAACTTCAGTTCCTTCTTTTTTATAACTTTATTATCTTTAGACACTTCACTGCAGGTTAAGGTAACTCCCACGCAGTGCCCAATACCCCACCTCGCGTACCCCCTACGCCTAACTAAAGTTCGGAGTACAATACTGTAAGTGCGGACTTACATTAAAATGCCTGATAGTACCTATTATACTGTAACACCACTTAGATCAATCCTAACACTGTAACTCCGGACATAGGATAAAATGCAATTTATTTGGCATCAACTTACATTAAAATGCCTAATCGATGATCAATCATAACACTGTAACTCCGGACTTAGGATAAAATGCAGTTTAACTGTCATAAATTTTATAATAAGGTATTTCACTTAGATTGAAATGCTTCGTAGTGATTGATGTTCTTACATCAAAATACATTTGAGAACTCCGAAATTGAAACGATTTCTACAGATACAGTGTTATGGTTCGATAGACCTAAAAAAGTTATGTACGATACTGTAAAAAACCGAAAATCGAAAAAAATGGACTTGCAGTGTTATGCTTCTCAGGTACGGAACTGTATTTAAACCACTTTGTAAATTAGTTCATAAGTACCTAATGCATTGTTTGTTTCTGTTTTATCTCCAATAAAGTAAATAAATAAATAAGCCAATATCATGAAATTAAAATATTACGTAAATAGAATGACGATGGCGAAAAAACGATCTAAATTCTTAAAAAAACTTTTAAATTTTTTACAAGTTTTGGTTATATATAAAATCAAGAGTTTTAAATGCTTTTTGTACATTTTCTCCTACACCGTATCAATGAAACTCAATTCCGTTTTTCATGCAGGTTCATTGGAGAAATAATCAGTCAATTTAGGAAGTTTATAATTCTTCTTAACCTCGTGGGACTTGGTGTTCCTTAAGGGGTACACAATCAAGGCAATTTATTTTAAACTAAATTTTAACAACCATAAAGTTCAAGTTTATTGGTTTCAATTTTGAAAAAAAAAATTGCAAGCAAGGGTAACTGAACTTTATGTCCTAGATAGTAGATTCAAATTTGAATCTATGCGGAAAAAACAATCGTGTTAAGTACATAATTGCATTAAAAAGAAATCATAGAAAGAATACTATCAATAATTACAAAATAAAAAACAATCATTAGGGCAAAGCCAGACGAGCGTAATTTTTTGAGTTGTGAGTCGCGTAATTTCTGCTACATTCGGTGTCATACAAAACTACTGTTTTGTTCACACGGCGACGCAAAATCAGTTGGGGGTCATACACAGATTTAGGTTGCCGTCTTTCCTGTGGACACACCGAAAGTTAACGTTTTTAAGGCCTAATTTTCTGGCAAGCCCATTCCCGCAAAAACGCCGTCAGGACTGCTTTAGACCTATCATATAAAAACATAACTGATATGCACACAAGCTCTTAACTATTGACCACAGGAGAAACTTTTGTTTTTAAGAGTGTGTATGACCCACCTCCTCCTGTTTGAAGTCTAATAATAAATTAAATGTGCTAGCGTGTAATAACCGTAAGAATAAACTTGTAAGGTCTCAACACTAAAATGTTCTCGCTTGATGACATAACGGTCATCTCGACGGGCATTTTTCCAGGAATTAGGAGGATCGAGGGAAATTCGCTGAACGGCAATCGGTTCGGTGAATACTGAGAGGGGGGGGGGGGCTACCACATGGCTATGCAGTTCATTTTACAGCGAGCGTAACCTTAAACTAAAACCGGCAGGTCGGACCATGCTCAGTGTAGGGTTCCGAAGCCGTTAAGTACTACAAACATAAAAATCAACAAGTTTTTTTTTTTTGAGGGACCTACGTAGTTAGCCTCTGATGGCTTTGACTACTTCGCCGGAGAGAGGGCGGACGCCTGATGGGAGTCCACGCTATAAATGGGTTTTTACACTAGCATGCCTAAGGGCGCCCCTATTGGGCCGACCTCGGACTTAGGACGCTAGGGGAGAATTTCAATCGAATAATAACAAATTTTCTATTTATAGTCAATTGGTGCCGTCTTAGATGATTTTAGTAGGTATAAACACTGTAATCGCCTGTATCTCAAGAACCGGATGTCTACTTAGTCGTGATAGATATCCTTTCAAATTCGTTATCGCCCGGTTTTTCTTAATAGAAATGTGTTTCCTAAAGAAAACTAACAAAAATATGTAAGTATACTCTTATGAAGTGAGTAATGAGTTATTTTGACAGTAGGATGTTTCAATATGTTTAAGTACTTTAACACATTGAAAAAACAGTCTCGTATAAACATCGCCTGTTTAATTTCTGAAAAAATGAAAATTTATTCTTAAAAGTATTGTTTAAATTTACAAATTGCTTATGATTTCAACACTAGGCAAGGCCTGTATCTAGAGCACATGTTGACATGACAGGTCGGAATATTATTTATAAATAAAAAACGGGGGACAATTTCACACAAATTGGTCTAGTCTAAGCTCTAAGCTTGTACTTTGGGTAGGTATTAGACAACGATAATCATACGTATATGTATAGAGAAATACGAGTACATACTTAAATACCTAGAAAACATCCAAAACTCAGGAACAAATATTCGCGCCAATCACACAAATATCTGCCCTTACCGGGATTTGAACCCAGGACCGCTGGCTTCAGAAGCAGGGTCACTCCCAACTAGGCCAACGTGTCATTTAGATAGGTATACATAGGTTTTACAAAACTAGGTATAAACTCGTGGCTAATAAAATAATAATAACAGGTTAACCACAGGCATATAATATAATGATGAACAATTAAGACCAATAGAGGATTAAAAATATAGCCAGTTGCAAGATAATTTTAAAATTTCTCTCCGGTTAACTGGAAGATATCCCTTAAATGGACAAGGTCGCCTTTGTACATACGTTTTGTGTTTATGTTTCGTTTTTTTACTTTGTTATTTTCTTTGTGCAAAAAAAAGTTTACATACGGTCTAGTTGGTAACTAATGACCAGAGATCGGACAAATGGGTGTCATTACTGACAATAATGTGGACATGACTGCAATTTTAATGAAACTAATTAAATTATATTAATTTATTTCTTACCTGAACTTTAATCTTGATCCTTTGCAGGATAGTTATAAATAAATAATACAGGAGTGGCCATTGATATTATATTAATTTAAGTACATAAGTGTGCTCCATTAACATCCGTGGATTGCGAAAGGAGCTTTCACCTCATAAGTTTAATTTAGCCGTGAAAAGGAACAAAATAACTACGGAAAAAATATTAAAATACCTGTTTATTTGCTTTCATAAATATACACAATAACAAATTTTTGTATCATTTATTTATTAATTATTACTGCCTTGCAAAGGATCAAAATTATTTTTAGGGTAAGCAATCAATTAATATAATTTGATTTATTTAATTAAAATCTATGGATTCATGTCCATATTATTGCGAGTAATGACGCCCATTTGTCCGATCTCTGGTAATGACCCCTGCCTTCGAAGCCAGCGGTCCCGGGTTCAAATCCCGGTAATGTTCCCGTGTCTAGTACAAGCCTAGAGCTTAGTTTGGGACTAGGTCTAGTTGAGGTTTTATTTTTGTTTTTTTTTCTAATAAGTGGAATCTGAGACCCATAGACAATTGAATTCTCAAGACTATAATCTTAAGACTGCAATCCTAAGACCTCACATGCGTTGCCAACCATGAGGACTAAGATGGAATGCTTGTCTTATCCACACACCGGAACACAACAATGCGAACACAGTTGCTTGGCGGTAGGTATGGACGACTTTTTCCCGTGATATTAATTTGTTTATACACACAAACATACCAACTTACACCAACAAGTACCTATCCACGAAACGGCAAAATCATACATACATAAATAACATCACGCCTTCATTCCCAGAGTGGGGTAGGCTGAACTACAGAAATACCATCAAATCTAAAAAGACTAATTCTATATCCACATTTTGTACAATCAGGCCAAGAAGTTTGCTAGTGTATTAGTGACAGGTTGCAAGCCCATCGCTTAACAGTACTACAAGCCCTTATTCCCTGTCGCCTCTTACAACATCCACGGGAAGACATGGAGTGGCACTATTCTATCCACACGGCAAAATCATTGGCAAATAATTCTCTGCTCGAGAAATCCTGGAAATATTGTGTAAAAGTTTACGTAAGAATAATTTGATGGGAAACCTAAGGAAAAGCAAAACTTCGAACTTTCGAGGTCGCTGAAGCCTCGTGACGTTATGAAAAGTTTTTAGGGTCCCATACTTAAGAATGAAAAACGGAACCCTTACAGGATTACTTGTGTGTCTGTCTGTCCGTCTGTCACAGCCAATTTGCTCTGGATCTACTGAACGAATAAGTCGGAAGTGTAACGTAAATTGTTGAATTTAAAAAAAGAGGGTTAGGTACTTTAAAAAATAGGAAGAGAAAAAATAACTTGCACCATGTGACATATGAAATGAAAGGGCTTCTTATACGGATCTCGAATATATTCTAATTTTTATTTTAAAATAAACAGTTTAAAGTCATTTAAGAAAATAAAATAAACATTATCTTAATCTCTTCTTAATCTTTTTTTTCAAATAAGTATTTTTAGAGTATTTTAGAGTTGTTGGTATTTCTGTAGCTCTACCTACCCTACTTTGGGAATAAAGGCGTGATGTTATGTATACAGAAGACATTTCTTAAACTATAGATTACAGAAAACCTAGAAGAAGTCTTTGGTACTAAGAGAAACACAGGAAACATCTCAAAACTTACGGAATCCTCTCCACGCGAATTTAACTCCATTTGCCCTGTCATTGCCGGCCGGCATTTGTCACAATATTATGAAGTAAAATTTACCTCTTTATACTATTTGAATATTTTTGTTTTATTTCCTTGCAGGAGTTGTGAAATGGACCATGTCCGCCTCGGGGGAATAGTACTTTGTTGCCGAGGGTAGAAAGTAAGCGATTTATGGATGAGCCATATAGAGTGCCGAAACCAGACCAAAAATGTTCATATTTCCGTGCAGTGTTGAGAAAATAATGCAGTATTGATAGACTTGTACACTAAAAGGTTTCAACATGACTCGACTCGACAACAAATAGCGTTTTTAACACAGTTGCTCAAAAAGTGGTACTTTTCGTAGCTGTATATCGTGCGGCAAGTTGGATATTACGCACTAGTGCGTTATAGTTTTCCATTTTTTTTAAATATAAGTTTGTTTCAACTTCCAAGCCGTGCATCCAACCAAAGAGTTTGCATGTTCAACCACTTTTTGATTATGTCATTTAGCATTGAGACTATACATATGTAATATAGTTTAAAATATTAAAATTAACTACATACATACACACATATAAAGTATCTAAGTAATATTAAAAAAAAACAGGTCTCATCGAGATGGCTGAATCTGAATTAGTATTACGAATGATTAGATAGTTGCATATTAAGGTGAATTCATATTACACTATGCCGAAACCGGGCCCAGTAGGGAATATGTGAATCCACCTTTATGCATTACCGCTGGTTAATAGAGAATTATACTTTTTGATTTTTCAAATATAGGTAATTAAATTACTGTGACTTTTTTTTATTTGGCTGAATGGTCACAACCGTTGCCATTTCAAAAAGTCTGTGTCAATTAAAAGTAAAATTGTCTCTTGTAATAGTTTAATTTACTGATTTATTTTGTTTCATTGATATTTTTTCGCAAATGTATTAAAAAACGTCGTTTGATACACGTGCGGAACTGTAATTTTAACTCGTCCCGACTCTTGTCCCTCGCTTGCAGCTCGGGCCAAGATACTTTGGGACTCGTGTAAAATGACATACTTTCCGCACTTATCAAAATGTACTAATTTTCCACCCTCGGCAAAAATGTACAGTCGACGTCATAAATATGTTTACACTTTAGTACCTTGTCATTTTCATTCACTGAGACAATTTAATATACGAGTCGGACCATGCTCAGTGTAGGATTCCGAAGCCGTTAAGTACTACAAACATAAAAATCAACAAGTAAAACTAATTTTCTATTTAAAGTCAATTGGTGCCGTCTTAGATGATTTAAGTAGGTATAAATATTTTTATCGCCTGTATCTCAAGAAACAATGATGTCTACTTAGACGTGATAGTTTTTCTTTAAAATTCGTTATATGTTCTTTCATTTAAGATTTCTTTCAGATTTTTAGTACTTGTAATTTTGGCTGTAGGGGGTTGAACACTTGATCCTAACAAAAATCATAAACGGATCACTTAATCAATAAATGTTTACATAAACCTGTAATATGTTTGAAATACCTATTCAACGATACCCTACACTATGGGGTTGACAAGAAAAAAATATACATCCCCAAGTTACGTGTACGGGAGATATCCTAAAAAAAAAAAAAACCACTTTGTTGGCGTGACTAATATGTATATTCATGCCAAATTACAGCTTTCTAATACTAAGTCTCTGAGCTAGGCTGCGGACGGACAGACGGACGGACGGACGAGCGGGCATGGCGAAACTATAAGGTTTCCTAGTTGGACTACGGAAGAACTACTAATAGTATAAATTTCCAATAATATTCCTCGATTTTGAAACGAATATTGGGATACTTCTGGTAAAAATATTTCAGGGGGAAAGCACCAAGATGGTCTGGAAGAGATCGCTATTCAGCGGTAAGACCGCAAGTATATCCGTAATTTAATGTTCCGTGTTTGTGTTTGTGTGCAATTAAAACTAATTTTTTTTATTTGTTTTTGCATAGTAGGCGTACAGATCCAAATTCGCGATATTCTAAACCTCTTACAGCAAAGTTCACTTTCAATTCATCGATTAATCAAAATGAAATAATAAAAATACAAATAAGTAGCTGATCCATTTGTTGAAAATCAAAAATATATTTTTCGTGTTGCGCATTAAAATTTGTAGAAGTATTTCAACTGTAAAATCACGTAAAACAGCGAAATAGAAAAATTTCGTATACGGCCATTTAATAACTTTCAAGACTAACATTAAACTTAATTTTACGTTGGCTCGGAATTTAGATCATTATTGTATTAAAAAAATATTAAAATCGACTCTTGATTTTTCTTGTTATTTCCCGCAAATTCTGCTAAGTGATTGATTTTTTCTATTGCACTCGTATTTAAGGTCTTAAGGTTCAGGACTTTAATATAAAGGTCCTTTTGCCACCCCTTACACGCAATCCCAAAAACGCCACGAATCCCGCCATCAGCCAGAAACCATCTCAAAAACGACCAATCGCATCACCGCTAGTCAAGCACATGGAAGTAAATCGTTAATGGATCTAAAAACCGTCGAACGCAGAACCGGCCGCCACCGTTACCGCACGAAAAAATACAGTTACCTTACGTCTCGCGCCACGAAAAAAGCACTACTGCACTAGCACTCTCATCACCAAGTACACAGGACGTGCTGTCGAGGTGACAGCCCTGTGCGCGCCAAAAGTGTTGTGTCTGTGGTAAGATGGCGGATTTCGGATAACAGTGTAGCCAACATAGACAGTGTTCGTAACTTTTTTTGGGATTATAGTGCTGTGAAAAGGATTCAAAATGCCGAGCACGATACGAGGTGAGTTTTTCAAGTTGTATTATTTGTTTACTTGTTTACTTGTGTAATGAGCGAAAATAAGAAAATTGATACGATAGATATTTTTTATGGTTAATCAATAAAATAAAATATGTACTTTATGAAGTTATAAATACTATAGTTATATATTTCCAGTGTTTCTCAGAAAGCTTTTACATTGTGAAATTGTCCAATTAGCACGTTAATGTTTATTTCGGTCGTGCTTAAAATGTTTTTGAGGTGAACGAACTTACAAATACGTATGTAAATATTCTTACATTGAGCTTCAAGAGTTTTTTATTGACGTTTATTTACGTACTTTATAATTATAATAAATTTCGTCTTCAATACAGGAAATCAATGCATTTCATAGTAATGAGTCATCGAATATGTAAACATTGAATACGCACTCTATATCATTACAGTATCTATTCTGACACTACGTTTGTAGTAGTTTATTTTTACAAGAGCTGACACAGTGAATTTATTGATGTTTGTAGCGTAATGGCTTTTGATTGATAGCCCAGGCAAGATACGATTTCTGTATCATCAGATTTTTGAAAACGAATGAAAATACCCCCTCTGTGTAGTAGCCAAGTTAGAAAAGTGCCACTCCAAGTCTTCCCGAGGATGTCGTAAGAGGAGACTAAAGGAATACACTAGTAGGTAAACTTCTTGGCCGGATTGTGCAAAATGTAGTTACAGAATTATAAATAATTATTTTTAAAGTGGTTGGTATTTCTGTAGCTCTGCCTACCCCAGTCTGGGAATGAAGGCGGGATCTTATGGACTCTACTAAACGACAGATTTTACAACTTTTGTAAAATAACCAACTACGAATACAAATACAAATACGAATACAAGATACGATACGAGTACAAATGATACAGCGATATAATAAAAATGCACTCTTAAGGAAAACTAACCAATTCTCGACCTTATTATTAACAAGAGGTTAGCCCAATTTGGAATGTGTCTTTTCAGAAGGACATCGAAATAATTTACATAGTATTTAGGTAGTGTTAGGTTATAGCTAAATAGTAATTGTATATGTTGTGTGCCACGACCTTTAGCGGAAACTAGCCTAATGGTCGCTGATTACGACTTTCGATTGCCTAAGGTCGTTGACCTTTGTGTTACTAAAGAGTTCAGATAATCACACTAAGTTGCCATTGAAGACTTAAATGGCACTTATGTCACGTTTTAACAGTACCTATATAATTATCGAGATATTTAATAAAAATTGCCATTTTTTACTTATTGTCCTTTAACTATGTGTTTGCTTGTTTGTTCCAAACGATTCAACGCCTGAAACGATCGACTTCTAATTTTGCACAGATATAGTTAATGACCAATCAGCCAATTTATTAGGAAATAGTAATCAACGACTTCTACAATCTATTCTCATATCTCAATTTTGAAATTTCTTCAGCTTAAGCAAATTTTTCGCCTGATGGCGAATAATTTCGCCAATTCACCCCCCTTAGCTCTTTGTCGGCATTTCAGCGACATTGACGACATCAATGGCGAGCCCAGCGTGTACCGTTGCGGCGATCCCTTTCTTCGTGACGTAGCGAACGGTACTGCAGTGATGCTGCCGAGATAAGGCGGGGCTTATCGATAAAAATGATACGACTTTTTATTTATTTATTAAGGTTATCACAGAGATTACAAAAAATAACTTACAGAAAATTACAAACTTTACAAAGCCATTTAATTCTTAAAAATATTAATTTCTGCAAACTAACAACGCATATAAAGATTTAAAATAAATCAAAAATATTCCCACAAAAACATGCAATAACTTTGCTAGCCAACACTCACACAGCACCACCCTCAACGCATATGTTGACAATGTTTATAAGATTTTTGACTTGTTTTTATCAGTTTCCTTAAGATAAAGATTTAAGAAAACAGATAAAAATGAACACGCAAGTCAAATTATACTAGAAAAGTGGCTTGGCGTTTTTAATCAATCAAAGATTGTACACAAATAGAATTGATATAAGTAGACATAATATAAATCTATCCAACGACAACGCAAAACGGCAATTTAAAAAATATGCCAAATGCTGTGTTAATTACTAAATAACTCCACTTCTAGTGGAAATCAGACAGATCCCTGCAATATACTTAAAACTTGTATGCTTAAAACTTGATTACTTGACAATTGATAATCACTGTTTGGAGCTACTATTTTTTACATTTGTCATTACATAATAAGGTATTCGATAACAAACAAAATGAAAATAAAATCGACTTCGTCACGTCCCTAGCTGTGACGTAGCTAACGGTCTCACCCACATACTGCTAACTGCGCTGCGCTTGCGCCGTTAGCCGGTCGCGATCCGTGGGACGCAGCGAGAATTGTCTATGGCATTCCCGCGCTTATTTGACGTATGTTTTGGCGCGTTTTTGAGTTTAAGGTTACGTTGACATTTGGTCTCGAGTCATTTGTTTACTTTAAGTTCCGATTAAATTACTATCTTGGGTTTGAAGTCTTGTTATTGTAAATCTCTGGCCTAAGATCACAAAAAAAACATTTCATATAAAGTTTCAAAGACTTTATGTCTTCTCGGTAGAATCTCCCGATGATACTAAATTGTTTCTTTTTACACATTTAAAAATTATGTCGGCACAGATTACAAAACTTAATCATTAGCAAAATAATTTACCAACCAGCTACACTTACAAAAAAAAACGCTAACACTCAAAATACAGTGCAATAAAAAAAATGCAATGCATTTAAATGCGTCTAGACTATATCGCAACATCTTGACCGGAGTGAATTTTGGCTACAGGTTAAACACCCTTAAACCTCTTTCCTTCGACACACGCGTAGTTGACACGCAAATGAAATGTATAATAATGTTATACTTAAAATAAAACCATTCTACTTTGACCCCTAGTTTTGTACCAACTACTTAAAATAGGAAATCAAGGTTATTTTTTTTAATCAATGAGAAACAAACAGTCATATACAACAACATTTCTTGAGTTATTCGATATTTTACATTAGACCTACAGTTTCCTAAATTGATATTTGTAATGCTAAAGTATACTCGATTATTGCTAGATCAGTAGAATGGTTACGTTTGTAAAGGTAACCCATAGTTTTATCGAATTTCACTTTATTGATTGCATTATTACATCGAACTTTATTTTCTGCTGATACCATGGCGTTTTCAGAATATCTTAAACATTAATTATTGCATAAGTTAATTAAGGCTAGACCTGTGATCACCAAAAAATATGAACAGCAAAAAAAAATATAACTCCAGTACGTGGAAATGCCTGTCGATGAAATGAAAATTTGACTAAGCAAAACATTCAAGGGTAAACTCTAAAAGCTGGTTTCAAATTATAGTTAAAAGTAAAATTTTAAATACACCTTAATGAGCTACTCGTATTTTAGTAAAGATTAAACAATAATTTCCCCTATCATATCTAACGGCTGCACTCAGTTAATAACGATTAAGTTATTCCTTATTAACAATTTTACTATTGACAAGTTTGATAAAGGAACAAGTAGTTGTGTACCACCATCTTATCCATTACCAAGATTGTTATCTTGAGTTTGCAAATGTCAATGTCACAGATCACACTTAGCATCAGGTGGCCTGTGTTCGAGGTCTTCTCCATGCCATTTTTTTTACAAAGATAATCCTTGTATGGTTTTTTTGGAAGGCTGCTCGTTCTGCCAAAACGCTAAAAGAGGAGGCCCAAGTTTTGGCGTTATAACGGTCCCATAGCTCCCAATAGCAGCTATGGGCTCACCTACAATCGGGGGGAGCCCCCTCGCCTACTACGCTGAAGGCACCCTGGAACACAGCAAGGGTTTTCCAGTTCGGGTCTTACTGCAGATGACAGACCCCCCGGATCCCCAGATCTATCACCCGCAGGCCAACCTCACGCTCCCGATCTGCCGCTTCCTTATCATACTATGTTACATACATAACATCACGCCTTCATTCCCAGAGTGGGGTAGGCAGAGCTACAAAAATACCAACAACTCTAAAGACTTACTGATATTTCTGTAACCACATTTTGCCCTAACAGGCTAAGAGGTTTACTAGTGTATTAGTGACAGGTAGCAAGCCCATCGCCTAACAGTACTACAAGCCCTTATTCCCTTAGTCGCCTCTTACGACATCCACGGGAAGACATGGAGTGACACTATTCTAACCCGGCAACCACACGGGGGTATGTTATATTAATATAGACGTAATATTAACCTATCCCTATCAAACAGTTAAATAAAATACAACAGCAAAGGGCAATTTTAAACACATGCCAAATACAGTGTTAGGTTAGAGAGATCCCTAAGAGATCCTTGCAATATACTTATTCAATTTAATTTAAATTTATTTATTTCGAATGTCTTAGATTCATACTTGTTAGTAAATTACATCACATTATATTTATCATAAACAATTAAAGAAGGCACTTGTTTAAGTTGCGTAAAAACAGCCTTTGTGAACATTCGCAACGCACTGCAAAAGCTAGTAGCTATACTTAGTTGTTGGTAATTCTGTAGCTCGCCTACCCCACTCTGGGGATGAAGGCGTGGTGATATGTATATATGTTTACTTATGATAACTAAATTCGTCGTCATACTATGTTGCTAAAGGTCGCCACAGCGGAAGTTAGAAAACTAACCTAACCTAAGATAACCTTGTTGGAGATAATCTTAACGCAGAAAAGTATGTTTTACTTAAAATAACATGTTTATCGATGTATAGCGCCAAAGTGCCTCAGATTTCTTGCCTTCTATTTGCAATAAAAAGCCATTTGCCCAGATTTGAGAAATAAAAGGGATAAACAACCCTTTGCAAAACCATTTTTTCAACTTCGTTGGCAAAAACGTCAAATTGTCAAATTTCACCGACACTCAGCACAAGCTATTTTCTTCTGTAACTCTGTTGTTTTCAGTATGTTAAACATTCATTACGTAGGTTCGGTTGGGTTAGGCTTGTGACCATCACATAATAACTCCTGCGCCTAGAAAAGCCTAGTCTAGCGTATGAAATAAAAATTCTGTGAAGTGATACGTTCTATGAAATGAGTGTTGGTTAAACAAGGGTATTTGTGAAGGTCTGTGGGACCATGACCTCTAATCTACTGGACAGAACAATATAACCTTTAACATATCATCGTATTGTTATTAACTCGGCCGCCATTACTGTCGCAGCATTGATAAAACGATAGCATGGAACCTCTGTTCTACTCTCCCAGAAATCAAAGCTAGTCCATCAAACACTATTCCTTATTTCCAATATCTTGGTCTACAGCTATTGGCAAGTTGTTATCGAAACCAGTTTGTATAACCAGCCGAAAGAGGGCGTTGACCCTCGCGACTACCATTCCGTTATATTTGTCGTGTAATGTTTGCTTGTAAAAATGTGGGAAAGTAACGTGGTAATTTGCATTTTATTTTGGCTCTTTAGGAATTACGGAATGTTAAAGAAATGTTGGTCTTTTTGGTGATTCACTTGGTATTACTGACGTGTAAGAGAGCGATGTGGATTAAAATTATCGAAAAATAACTTTTATATTAAACTGAAGGATGACTGAATTACACTTAGGAGCAATGAAAACGGGTCACTTTCTATAGAAATTCTGTACTTAGTGACCCGTTTTCATTGCTCTTCACTATACATTATGTATCCTCGCAAGCTCCACCATATTACAAACATGAAAATTTTAACGTGGGAATTTGAATCTACTATCAAGTCAATAAAGTTCAATATCCTTTACTCATAAAGGCAATTTTCAATTTCGAAGCAAATTAGAATGAACTTAATACTTATTAAAATATAGTTTAAACTAATTTGTTTTAATTATGTACCTCCTATGACACACAGGGTCGCATGAGGGTATGGCGGGGTTTCACCCCTCGTCTATCTTGACACAGATCTATACTCGAAATTTTTGAACTTTATCATAATCCGAAGAGACTAGAACTTGGTATTTTTTTCACCACTGACTGACGGGGGGTAAAAACGATTAATAATATTTTACATGTGAAAAAATGTCTTGCGTATTTGTATCGTATATAACGTATTATATAAGTATTAGTGCTATCATTTTGCTAACAGAATCGTTCAGAGATTAGTAATAAGGACACTTTTAGTCTCATTACTACTCTAGATTACTAAAAACATTTTAAAACCACACATACAACCTTTTTATGACGTAACGGCCTTGCCAACAACCTACCCGACGCAACTGTAAAAAAAAACAATTGTCCAAAAATACAGTTCCGATTTTAAAATTCGCGCCACGAAGCACCGTAACAGTAAGAGTTGCATAACGGACGCATTTCGGGGTTCAACGAACCTAGTTCGGCTATTCCCCGTTTGCTGGCGCACGTGACTGCCAGTTTTACTTTTACCGAGGTGCCGCTATCCAGCAACAGATGGCGCGGGTCGTTGAACGTTTTTGGTAAGATTACAAAGTAAGAGTGGATGCATCTTTTGTTCCACTGATTTAACGAAATAACGAACGCAGTTAATCACTGGGTCTTGTTAATTAGTTTTAGTCAGATGTATCGATCCAGTGTGCTAGACAAGTTGCATTCGACAATCGTTAGCGATTATGTTTCGATTGATAAATGTATGGAATTGACGTAAGCCACCGAGATAGTAACGTGACACTTACGTCAATTCCATATGTTTTTCAATCGAAACATAATCGCTAACGATTGTCGAATGCAACTTGTCTAGCACCACAGATTATTTCAATTTCGTTAAACCTTTGCTTTATGGTTTAGTTTAATTTTTTTTAACCACAGATCTAGTCGTCTGTTTGAGTGTTAATTTCAATAAGTATTGCAATTTTTTTTTTTTATTTCTCCTCCACCTGTGTCAAAAAAATTGCAGCAGGTTTTTGGTTTTTTATTTTTTCTTTTTACCAATTTTCTCCGAACGGTTTCCATTTTGTATCCAAACTCTTTTTGGCCCAGCGAAACGTTTCAAATGTTCAAACAAACGTCTTCGTCCCGAAAGCTCCCATCCTACGTAGTACATATATAAGTTTGCAGACGCGTCAAGGACGCCGGTGCCGCATAACACCCAGACAAACACATAGAGCCTGCTCGCTGACGTCACAGGTCGAGAACCCGGACAAAGGAGAGATCTTTTACAATGAAAAAAAATATCGTTGCTTTATGTTTGGATTTGATAGCACAGGGGAGTGGTATAACATTTTTGGAATTGGAATTTTTGAGTTCCATCTGGCTTTACCAAATGACCTAGGAGGAGGGTAAAGTTTTTAGATTATGTGGGTATTTATTTAAGTATGTTCGTTACATTGTGACCTGCTGTAGCCTGAACGGCTTGAACGATTTTGAAGAGTAAGGTGTCATCAGATTCGTCTTGTTGTGGGAGTGTCAAAGTAATACGAATAAAAATAATAATGAGATTTTTTTTAACATGTACCGATGAGAACATCAAACAAAGGAAGTCGGGTTTTTTAAAGCTTGCTGTCACCAGCGCCTCCGTCTGCGTAGAAAAAATACATATTACGTTACTCTGTGGTAATGTAGCATTCTAATGGTGAAATATTTTTTGAAATCGGATCAATAGTTATTGAGTTTATTCGTTACAATTTTGTTATATGATAAAAAAAAGTATGTCATTGTATTTGCGTTGTTGATTACTGGAGCCCTTGTCCAGGCCTTACAGAAAGCCTTAGCCTAGGGCTTAGGACACATCACTTATCTTATATTATCTTATCATACAGAGCATCGGGTAATGTACTTAAGTTAGAAAAACTCATTGGTACATGGTGATCGCGGGGGTTTGAACTCGGTACCTTCGATCACGAGTCGACCTTAATCCTAGCCTATCATCATTAAACTGTAATTTTTGTACATAATCATTCTAGTGAAGTTATTGTAACAGCGAGTGTAAAATAAGTAATTTCACAATAAACATAACGGATAAAAAAACGCAATTGAACGGATATTATTTCGCGGGTGTATCCATTTTCCTATCTAATAATACAATATATATAGATTATGAGAACCGTAATGATATACGTTTATACCAGCGTAAGCCCGCGACTTCGTAGATCTAGTTAAACTTTAACCACGGACACAAACACTATCTAATATATAAAATTCTCGTGTGACGGTGTACGTTATTGAACTCCTCTGAAACGGCTCGACCGATTCTTATGAAATTTTGTGTGCATATCGGGTAGGTCCGAGAATCGGCCAACATCTATTTTTCATACCATAAAGTGACATAAAAAAAAATGCAGCGGGCGAAGCCGCTGGCGGGTCGCTAGTATTGGTATAAAAGTACCTTTCAATGCACGATAAGAAATACCTGCGAGTCTTCATCAAAGTCCGTTTAGTATTACGTAATAAAAGGAACAACCAAATATCGTTAGATATTTCACAAATATTAAAGACAAAAGAAAAATTGAAAAATAAAAAGATAATGAAAAATATTATCAAGCGGTAACAACGCAATATTTTTAAAACAAAAACTAAATCTTGCTCGTTTTATTGTGTAACGCAATGCGACGTAATTAATTCCGCGGTGTTGTCCCGAGTCAATACAGTAGGTTTAGGGATGGTACTAGGGAATGCAAATAACCGGTTAATAACCGAATTTAGTTTGCAAAAGATGGTTGATAACCGGTTTTAACCGGTTATTTGCATTCCCTAGATGGTACGTTTACATGCTATTAACATCTTCTTGTTATGGTGTTTCTAAGTAAATAGGGAACATGTATATAACTGTATAGGTACGCAAAATAATTGTCGTGTAATTTTTTCATAAGATATGAAGCTTTACAAGTTCATAGTTCAGACCCCCTGCAGAAACACTCTATACAAAAACGACGACAGGAATGACGTCACAGCTGTTGTCCCATGTTTAAATATAAGGACCTTATAAAGAAATTTGCATTTCAATATCGTTGAATTATAATATTACGTAAATAAAATGGGGATGCCAAAAAAACAATCTGACATTAAAAGAAGTTTATAATTCTACCAAGTTTTAATTCTACACAAAATCCTATTAAACGAGTCAAAACTTAGTGTATTGCGTTTTATATGCTTTTTAAACATTTTCTGCTGAATCGTATCAACGAAACTCAATTCTGATTTTCATGCATGTTCCCTATTATGAAATTATAAAAATCTTCCAAAGGGCACACATCGTAATAAAACTAAGCTATATACTTGTAGTAGTTGATTATCAAGGCGTTGTACTGCAACCCTTTTGCGACTCATTATGTTCAGGTTTTTAACACGAGATGGCGCTGTTGTCACTCAAACGTCAATGTAGGTTATCTATCCTTAGATTCGTCATACGGTATTATGGAGTTACCTGAACAAAAACGTCGCAGTAGACGGCTGTGTTTACGCCGGCTTTCCTTGTTTTGAGACGTTACGCAATGGACGGGTAGCGATAGCAAACAAATAAAAACAACGCTTGCACGATCATAGATATTAAAGGAACCAAAGAATCCTGTTGCATACAGCCAATGTTTAATTTCTAAGATTTTTTTGTGGCTTTAAGCTTTCTTTATGACAGTTTAATTTGAAAGAAAGAGGTGATTTAAAATCCATTACAATATTGCAAGATTAACAAATGTAAAGGTGCGAGAGTGTTTTATTATATTGAGTTTATTTTTTCTTTTACAATTTGCACTAAAGTGCAGTTTTGTAATAATATCAAGTTGCGAAGGTACTTACTAACCAATACAAAAGGTGTTAACTCCCTATATGTGGGATCTCTTCCAATGAATCTTGAAGAAGAGCTTGTGAGGACGATGCGAAAGGATAAACAGTGTAATAATGTTCGGAAATTAAAAATCTTCTTTGATAAAATACATAAACTAGTAGGTAAATATATCAATATATTCATTCTGTTGATTTAGCCAAAACTTGGCAGCCAGTACTTATACGAACACAAAGAGTTTATATCATAATGGATACAATGTGGATACATAAGATGTTTTAAATGAGATTTGTTAGGTTTCTACACAAAAAGAGTATGAACAAAGTTTCGCAGGGTCAACTACACTCGATTTAATACATTACTAGTGCTTTACTTATTAGCATTAAGAAATACAAATGTATCAATAATAAAAAAAACTATCACATTATGGTTATAGCTCTATTTTACTTGACCTTAAAAGCAAAGCCCCGATTTATTCGCTCACAAGTTAATCGATGGATAAACAAGCATTTGCAAATAAACAAAGCTAAATCTATTATACACATACACACACACACGCACGGCGCGCGCATGCGCTTATCGCACTATACATTAGTTAAATCCTTGCCTTTGAAATTTGTTTTGTATAATTCGTCAATTAAATTTCAAAAATTGCACTCCAGGGTCCCAAGATACAGGCTCAGCCTATTTTGGGGTCCGCCAGATATCTCTTTATGTATACTTGTGACTTATTAAGCAAATATACTTTTTTATTCCTTATACTTATTATTTTCTTTGTTTACCTCAAGGCCACTGCCCTCTTTTTCTGCGGACTGTACTCAATCGGTACGCGGAGGGCGCATATAAAATTCGATTATATACTTTTCGTCATTCCGGGTGGATCGAAGCGGAGCGACAGGGACGCGTGTAGCCCGTAGAGTGGGAGGATGGTTGCGCGCGAAAAGCGCATGCGCGGGCACGTGTCGGCTGTAGGGACGGCCGCACGAGAGGTTGGATTGTGGGGATAGGTCGCGGGATATGTTCTGTGCAAGCAGAGTCATTGCTTTGGACTTTGAATGTATCTCCGTTTGGTCGTTTTAGGTTTTAGCTTAATTTAATACAATTGGAAATAAAAACCAATTTCCTTTTTTAATTAAGAGCCCTAATGATTTTTACTTATGTTTGTATATCCTACAATACGGTCTATTGTCATACAGATTAAAATGTTTTAGATCATTTTGCACTGTCAAATATCTTTATACATAAAAAATAATGGTGTTGGTTAATAAGCATATTGCTTTTTTTTTCTTTTTTTTTTATATGATACTAGACCAAATATATTTTCATATAATAGTTATTTAGCACAAGTTAATTTATTTCATGTTTGTATTAAGTTTTAGTTAAGTACTTATGTTTTTTATTATTTTTCTGTTTTGTGTCTTTGAATAAATTACTTATTTATATAAGTAATAACAAATGATAATAATAAATAGTGGGTCTTCATACTGGACAAACTTTGTTGCTCCAAATATGATATACAAACCGTAAAAAACGTATTGGTCCGAATAATGCTTGAAGACAATAGTAAATTTATTTAAAAAAAAAACAGCTGTTTCTCTGTAATGTTTTTTTGTGGTGTAAAATAAAGTTAATCGTATTGTGTTGTATTGTTATTGTAATAAGTAAAAAAAAACTTATTTTTGTATCAATCGTTTACCTATTACAAATAAATTTAGTAGTGTAACATATTTCAAAATGTGACCATTTTTCCTACTTATACATAAATAAATAAATGACTTTGCTCTTTAATACAATAATACAACAATTAACTACTATAGTATGGGGGTTATTTGACATCTGAAACTCTTGCTGTCATTAGAAAAGTGCGTTAGTAAAAAAGGGATTTCCTATTTCCCTAACTCATTTTTAGTCAAAATTACAATAGCAAACACGGCTAATGTTACTTGAAATTTAAGGTTGTTAGCATGGAATTTTCCGTAAGTACACTAAATACACTAACTCTTAGTAATCTTTACTTAAACAACAGGATAGGACGTTTTATATAACCTATGGGTCATTCAAAATAAATGCATCAGATTTTTTTATTTGTCATAGCGACTTTTATCTAGTATTATAATATAGCTCGTACTATAATTGACATTTACATGATTTTTTTACAAAATCATAAAAACAAACAGATTTAAAAAGCGATATCTCGAGACGTATCTTCCCACCCCTATCCGGAAGTCAGCACCGGGCCTACGCCGGCGCGTAGCGCTACGCTTTCGTAGGCCGCTACGGGGCGGACGGCCGTGCGCTAAATAGGACACCGTGCCAATGTGTCACCCACAACATGTAGCCACAACAGTGCCTCCCACCACAACACTGCCAACAACCACGCACAACTAACAACAGCATCAGGCCGCTTGACCCCTGACCTACTTCCGCTGCATCTGCGCGGTGCAGCGCTGCAGTCGAACTGGCCCAAGGACGACCATCATGTGTTCAGTGATAATCAGTGTTCATTAGTTTATCAAAACGCAATAATTTTGTAACTTCGACTGATATTCTAAGTCTGACCTTATTTCGAGCTTCGATAGTGTAGTACGTGTTCGAGAGTTAAGTCTGGAAGATGGCGGGGCGGGAGAATCTGGAAGGTCAGCTGTCCCAGGTGATTCAGCACCATATGTCACAGGGTGGGGCCGAGGCGCAGGTGATGGTCCACCAGGTGCAGTCTCCGTCAGGGAGCGGGATGAAGCGCCACCAAATCATCATCGATATCAAACAGGACATCACTATGGATGAGCTCTCCACTCGTTCCCTGGCTGAGAGTGTGATGGAGACCCTGGGAGCGCGCTCAGCGTCAGTCTACATAGACAATGCTCCTCACCTCGTCGGAGACTCCAGCGAGTTGTCGTCTCTGACCACAGTCAACGTGATAGTTGCCAACGATTTGAGTCAGGCTGTCCCGAGCCCGCAAGTGATAGATTGTGAGGATGCTACGCCTGAGCCGCCAGAGAGCCCAGGAATTCTGCCAGGGAACAGAGTAGCGGTTGACAGGATTGTGGAGATGGCGAATGCAGCCACGACGAGTGAGTCGACCACCACCACTGCGTCGGTTACCACTGTAGCCACCACGACTGCATCAGGTAATTGTTTTTGTTGTTCGACTTGTTTGCAGAGACCAATGCCCGCAATGAAAGAGCCAGTGTTCCATCTATTAACATTTATCCCTTTGGATTCAATCATTTGTTCAAATTTACATAGTGATTGGATAGTTAATATGAGACTGAAACTGTGTAATTACTTCAGAAGTATATTCAGCCATGAATATAACATTGATACATTCACGAGTAACACTTATTTATTCCCAGGGCCTCTATTCAGGTGCGTTAAAACGATATCGTGTTTGACACGTTTAAGAATCGTTTATGTCACAGTCGCCATTATTGTAAATGACATAAGAGTTATCAAAACGTTGACAATACGGAAACAGGTCAAAAACGATATCGTTATTACCTTGTAGAATTCCAGCTTTTATGCAAATTCGTGAATGTCGAAAAAGGCGACTAAGGGAACGAGGGCTTGTAGTACTGTTAGGCGATGGGCTTGCAAGCTGTCACTAATACACTGGTTAGGCAGCTTTATACATGAACTCGACTCATCTGCCTGCTGCCTAATTGAGAAGGCACGCGCTAAAATGTGCTCCGAAGGGACTTCTTAAACTTGCCGGATAAAACTTCATCTTTGAGATTTGAAAGAATTACCTCCCAGGTTTCCTCACGATGATATTACTTCAACGTAAGAGCTTTAGGTAATGCAACTAAGTTTATTATTTAATGAAATTATTCTAATGAACTTTTATTTTATTATTGTTTTAGTAAAAAAAATATTGCATGTGTTTATTGATTTTATTTGAGGCGTCATTTTATGTATTTCTTTCTATTTTAGTGTTATATCTTATTAATAAGTGTCATTGGTGTAATGCTGTTCTAATTACACCACCAACCAACAGTGTTCGCATTTTTGTGTTCCGGTGTGGGGATAAGACAACCGGTGAAATTACTAGCATAGAGGCATTCCATCCTAGTCCTCAGGGTTGGCAACGCATTTGAGGTCTTAGGATTGTAGTCTTGAGAATTCAAATGTCTATGGGTCTCAGATTCCACTTACCATCAGGTGGCCTGAGTGCTCGTGTGCCTTCTCCTTAACATAAAAAAAGGGATATTTTTGTACCTTAAATATATTTGATGTGTGTATTTATCTGCAGGTCAAAATTTGCATCTTGATCTTACTGTATCGTAGGATATTCTGTTGAGTGAGTTATCCAAGACGATCTCGTCTGCTAAATGGTGCCAAGTTCGATCCCTAGATATAAATGTGATAAGTGCATTTGTTTCCGTGTTTTAAATGTTTTCTAGTACTGAACAAAATAACATACACTTTCTTAAATACTTAGAACAGCAGGTTAAATACCTTTCGTGCTAAATTTTATTTAGTGAAAGTAAACAACTATACGAGTCTCTATTTGTCAAAAAAGATAATTTATGTGTGTTTGTTTAGCCTCAGAACATCTGCGTTTACTGGGAAGGAGATTCATTTATATTTATGAGTTGCTGCTTAAATACTTTTACTTTTTTTAATTATTGGAACTATACACATACACACACACAACATCACGCCTCCACTCCAAGAATGGGGTAGGCAGAGCTACAGAAATACCAAAAAGTACTGATTATTGGAACTATAGAGATAAAATATGTCAATCTAGACAAAACCTTCGAAGCTAGGGGTCCTGGGTTCAAATCCCGGTAAGGGCAGATATTTGTGCGATTTGCACGAGTATTTGTTCCTGAGTCTTGGATGTTTTCTATGTATTTAAGTATATATTTCTCTATATAAGTATGTTTATCGTTGTCTAGTACCCATAGTACAAGCCTAGAGCTTAGTTTGGGACTAGGTCAATTTGTGTGACATTGTCCTGTGATTATTTATTTATTTTTTATTTAAAACATCTTAAGGACCCTGCTTATTTTTTTATTAAACGTAAGCCAAGATGATTAAAGAATTTTAATTGCAGATATATAAATATCACGGGACAATCTCACACAAATTTACCTACTTCCAAACTAAGCTCTAGGCTGGGTGCTGGACAACGATAAACATACTTATTTTGAGAAATACATACTTAAATACATAGATAAAGGAACAAATATTCGCGCTCATCACACAAATATCTCCCCTTACCGGGATTTGAACTCAGGACCGCTGGGTTCGGAGGCAGGGTCACTCCCGACTAGGCCAACGTGTCGTCAATTTTTTTCTTTTAGGTTCGTTAGTTTATATGTATAAAACCAGGCAAGAGCATGTCGGACCATGCTCAGTGTAGGGTTCCGAAGCCGTTAACTACTACAAACATAAAAAAACAACAAATACTCGTGATTTATTGGTGATTTTAATCGCCTGTACCTCAAGAACCAATGATGTCTACTTAATCGTGATAGTATCCTTTTAAATTCGTTATATGCGCTTTCATTTAGGATTTTAACTCTTAACCTGTTTCAAATAAAACTATCAACTAACGCCATCTACTTATTATAGTTCAAAACATTTCATTTCCCGCCTTTTTTACCGAACCGCTTTGTGACAAATATTTTATTCTATTTGCGTACGCCGCAGGCTCTGTATTGATCCAGCCTGCACCCCACCATCTATAATAATATGTCAACGTAGATGGGTGATATTAAGTTTGGAAACTTTGACGGCGATGAGTAACAGTTACAAGGAAATATTTAAGGATTACCGAACAAATGTGTTGCTAAACTCAAAAATATATATCACATTAATATTAACAATGATTTGTTTGTTTAGTTTAGGAAACATGCATTGTTTTTCTTACGCTCTCTGGAAAGTGCTATGAAAGAGAAGGACAACTGTATACGCGAAACAATTGTCGTGTTATTTTTTCATAAGATATGAAGCTTTAAAAAGTCATGGTTCAGACAACCTGCAATGACTGACAAACAGCTGTTGTTCCGTGTTTAAAATATACAAACCAAGAAATTTGCATTTATTTCAGAAATTACTATGTTTAAGCCAATATTCATTGAAATAAGATATTACGTAAAAAAATGAGGATGCCGAAAAAAACAAGCTAAACCTATAAATAAGGTTTAAAATGTTAACAAGTTTTGATTCTATGTTTTGTCGTTTATATGCTTGTTTACATCAATGAAACTCTTACCTTTATCATACATGCACAATAGCGATGTGAAATACCTAAGGGTATGCTTTCGGCTAGCTGAAGTCTTTTGGTTCAACGCAATATTCTCTGGAACTGCGTTTTGTTCTCAAGTATCTTAATCAGTTTTTAGGTACCTAAGAATAGGCTCATATTGTAAGAACAACAAAACGTGAACAGGGCCTCTATTCAAATGCGTTATAACGATATCGTTTTTGACCTGTTTCCGTATTGTCAACGTTTTGATAACTCTTATGTCATTTACAATAATGGCGACTGTGACATAAACGATTCTTAAACGTCTCAAACACGATAACGTTTTAACGCACCTGAATAGAGGCCCTGACAGCCTGTACCTACCATCTGTGTTGTGGAAAGATGAATGTGATAACTTATGAGTTTTAGAGTGTAATTCTATTACTAATTTGAAATAAACAATAGATCCTATCATTCTATCTAATGTGTTATTATTGTCTAACTTTAGAACTGAATAAATGAATAAATCTTTCTATCTGTTATCAATATATTAAGTATCAACAGGCAGCAATTACGAAGCCAAATAGGCAGTTACATTATTAGTTAATACTAGTTATAACCGTTAACGCCACCTATCGAGCAAAACTTGTACCAGCTTGACACATATAAAAACCAGTATAGGCAGTATAACTGTTAACCGTCTAGCTTCTGATTTAGACTTAATAGGTTTTAGATGAGCACAATTATATTAATTAAAAGTAATTAACTCGGGTTAAAGACACTTAATGACATCTAGCGGGTAAAAGTTACCGTTGTTGCGTTATAACGTAATGTGAACTAGGGTTGGCGCTATTGTTTTAACGGAACAATAGATGGCACTAGTGTCTATGTCTTAATGACTAGATTTCGGGAGTCTTATAAGTTATACCTATCTGGCCAATTGTTATCGTTTCATCAAAGAGCGCTATCACTGTAAATCCTACTGCATATTAACTATCATGTCCTCCGTAAAAACCACCAGCGTTGTTATATGTATATTTTTTTGACAAAACTGTCTCCTCCTCAAAAACGTAAGCACGAATATGAATTTATGACTACTACTACTAATTTATTGAATAGTATGTTTCGAAAAGATAATGTGAGCATTACATTTCTAAAAGCGCAAGTACCTCATCGAACGTTGCATAATAAATTACAATTTAATCGGAAATGACAAGTGCCCCACAATCAGTTTGACCTAAATATTTTGTCAGCTAACTAAAGTGATAAAGCAGACGTATTTCAATACTAAATATATGTCTACTAAGTACTTACACTAAAAAATAAATAGGTAAACCATTTTTAAATCGTACTTTAACAAAAACGCATTGAATGTAAGCAAGTTGATAACAGCGACATCTGCCGGGAAGTAGCCTAATGTTTTCACTGTGTACCGTTGTGGGACCGTTGACTGACACACTTCCCGCACAGCTGATGATTTGTCACTGTGTGACGTAGACATGAGAAAGTTACGTTTGTGTGCGAGCGAATCCGGGATGCGTCGCGCCGTTAGGTTCTTTACAAACCTGTTTTAAAACGGCCAGTGTTAGAAGATACTTTGCACACAGACTTTGTGTGGAAATGCCAGCTCAGTTTGAATTGGACGTTAAAAAGCCCATTTTAGAAAGACCTTTTGCTCGTATCACAGTGAATTATCGAGAGAGCTCTGCTAACGCTGGACACGTTAAAGTGCCTTAACATGTTTTGTAATAGGCACCGGGGCGTTTTATTTGTTAGTGTTTGAACAGTTGGTACCTACTTGTTCTAACGTTTTTTCTGTTGGGTTTCTAAAAGCTTGATACAATCTTAGGTTGCTTGAAATAGAAAGCTTTTAGGTTTATCTATAAGACCCCTTATTCGTTACATTTAAGATACCTGGACTATTCTATACGACGCGACGAAATCATATTTCTTTTGACGTGTTATCGTATTGTCAACGTTATCATAGCTCTTATTTACTTGACAGTAATGGCGACTGTGTTAAAAACAATACCATTACATGTGGTCATTAACCACCCGCCAAGCAACAGTGTTCGCATTGCTGTGTTCCGGTGTGGGGATAAGACAACCGGTGAAATGACTAGCGTAGAGGCATTCCATCTTAGTCCTCACGGTTGGCAACGCATTTGAGGTCTTAGAATTGTAGTCTCGAGAATTCAAATGTCTATGGGTCTCAGATTCCACTTACCATCAGGTGGCCTGAGTGCTCGTGTGCCTTCTCCTTAACATAAAAAAAGTCAATAGCAATATGGTTTAATGATTTAACAGAGTAGGATAGAGATCGCGTGTAGCTAATTGACTGATAGTGTTCCTATCTATAAATATACAGAGAAATAGCTCTTAAAAAGTCTTACGGTATCAGGTAAAGTCAGTAAGACTATGTTCGGTCGGCCTTATACAATTACTACTTTGTCATTTTAACGTTATGTTTGAACTAAGCAGCAGTGTTCGCATTGTTGTGTTCTGGTGTGGGGATAAGACAACCGGTGAAATTACTAGCATAGAGGCATTCCATCTTAGTCCTACGGTTGGCAACGCATTTGAGGTCTTAGGATTATAGTCTTGAGAATTCAAATGTCTATTGGTCTCAGATTCACCATCAGGTGGTCTGAGTGCTCGTGTGCCTACTCCTTAAAATAAAAATAAAAACTACTGCACAAAAATCTGTCCAAGGCGTTAAAGCGACAAGGTACTAAAGTGTGCTGCTACTTATAAGGCCGACTGTTTATACCATAAGAGCGTATGGAAGCGAGTGAAAGAGACACACCCGAATGTTTTTTAAAAAACTTTTTTTAAGAGATTTCAATATATTTTTCTCAGCAGCGGTCTCCGCTAGAAGAATTTTCACGTGTAAAAGTGCCCGTGCGGCTTACTTACTGAATAAACACTTTTCTTTGTGGTTGAAATGAAATGAGATTATAATTACTTACGTACCAGTTTTTAATTATTATACATTACTAGCGACCCGCCCTCGCTTCGCTCCGGGTTAAAGTAATATATATATAAACCTTCCTCTTGAATTACTCTATGTATTAAAAAAAACCGCATCAAAATCCGTTGCGTAGTTTTCAAGATCTAAGCATACATAGGGACAGACAGCGGGGAGCGACTTTGTTTTATACTATGTAGTGATACTGTTCGTTACACAAATCATGTAATCGATCAAAGGGCGTATTCATATAGTAAATTTCTGACAGATTCCAGGCATTCAAAGGGACGGAGATATGTAACTATATTGCTGTCTCTATCGTGGAGTCTAGCATGTTCTACCACCTCACAATAACCACAATACATGGGGTTCTACTAGAGAAACCAAGTAATTCCTATACTACGTAGAGTTACTCTGAGTAACAAGAACGAAGCATCCACCACCACTTGATACCACCACTAATTTAGCTTACCCTAAGATTGCCTTAAGATAGATTTGAGCCCACGCCACTAGGCCAACGAATTTTTTTTAGGCTTCCATACCCAAAGTGTAAAACGGGAACCCTATTACTAAGACTCCGCTGTCCGTCCGCCTGTCTGTGATGTCTCATGAGCATCACTTCATCGAATGTATCCTTTCATCGAACCCTATTTTCTGCTGAAACCGTAATGTTCCTGATACCCTGAAAACATTATGGTATCAACAGAAAATAGCGTTCTGAAATGATACATTTCATGAAAGGTGTTTCGATGAAATAATAGACACCCGTCTCATGACTCGTGATAGTTAGACTGTTGAAATTTTCACAGATTATGTATTTCTGAAATCACTACATAGTATAAAACAAAGTCGCTTTTTCTGTCCCTATATCCCTATGTATGCTTAAATCTTTAAAACTACGCAACGGATTTTGATGCGGTTTTTTTTAATAGATAGAGTGATTGAAGAGGAACGTTTATATGTATAATCCGGAGCGAAGCGAGGGCGGGTCACTAGTATTATATAAATATATTAATAAATATATAAACAGAATAAAACAACTACTAAAGGTGGCTCCCATACAACAAACGTGATTTTGCTCGTTATTTCTCGATATTTATAACGGCATCAGTTACACGCTCGATATATTTAATTATATATTCACTTTAAAAATGTACAACTAAATTAAAATAAAACAAATACTTAAGGTACAACAGACATTTTTCTTGCCGTTTTTATAAATAATGGTACGGAACCCTGCACTTGTAATTTCAAGACTGCAGTAGCAAACGCTGAGGACTAAGATGGAATGACTCTATTGATAATTTTTGATGGCGGTCTGCTATTGTATTGATTTATTTTCGAGCATTTCTTTCTTTTACCATCTCCTTAGAATTTTTACTAATGTATTGTTATTTTTCAGGTAAGATCCTGTCCTGATAAAAAACCTTATGAAATAAGAATAAAGTAAGTATGAGTGACTGTGAATTTTCGTTTCGTTTGGATTGAGAAGTAGTTTGGAAAAGTTTTGGATAAAATGTAGGAACCGTAGAGCAAATAAAAAATCGTCGAGTCAAATAGAGTATTGTACATTTTCAACTGTTTCCTTAGGTGATGTAAACAACAACATTTGAAAACCTTATTTTATATGATGAATTCCGCCATTACAGTTTATTGAGAATCTGGTATTTTGGTAGGAAACATATTGAAGTACCACTGAATATTTGAAACTGGGATTTAATGCGGTTTAATGGTATAAAATCAAACCTATTTACATATGCGAAATAACAATTTATGTACTACCTTACAAAAACCTACTCTGCTCTCAATTATTTGTCCAACTTTTTCTGTTGTTGACAAATTTAATTAATGCTTAATAGTAATACCTATTCTAATCTAGGTTTAGATTTTTTTCAACATCCTGATTTTATTTTCGTGATATTTTAATTAAAAGACATTGGAACATAGTCATTTCTGAAATAAATACGAATTTCTTTATAAGGTCCACATTTTAAACATGGAACAACAGCTGTGACGTCATTCCTGTCGTCGATTTTGTACAGAGTGTTTTTGCAGGGGGTCTTAAATATGACTTTATAAAGCTTCATATCTTCTGTACAAATAACGACAATTGTTTCGCGTTTACAATTATCCTTCTCTTTCATAGCGCTTAGAAAAAAAATACGCATTTTCCGTTTTTTTTTATATTAAGGACAAGCACACGACCGCTCAGGCCACCTGATGGTAAGTGGAATCTGAGACCCATAGACATTTGGTTTCTCAAGACTATAATCCTAAGACCTCAAATGCGTTGCCAATCCTGAGGACTAAGATGGAATGCCTCTATGCTAGTAATTTCACCGGTTGTCTTATCCCCACACCGGAACACAACAACGCGTACACTGTTGCTTGGCGGGTGGTTAATGGTTAAGATGGTGGTAGCGATCCGGACGGACCCTACACAGGGTCCTACCACCACTTAACGTACCACGTATTCAAAGACATTTTAATTTACCTCACCAAGTAAATTCTTCTGTCTAGGTGCTAAGTCTACTATTCCACTTAAGACTAGCGTCGAGGCATTCTATCCTACCACCGAACACAGAGACATTCTGAGACTGTTCTTTTTACCCGACTGACCCTGAAGAAGCGTAATTGTTTGTACGTATGTGAGTATGTATGTAAGCATGTCAAAGAAAGAAAGAAAAATACATTTATTCACTTCACACATAGGACATACAAAAAAAAGTCAAAAGAGAAACAGCAATAAAAAGAGTGGTGAGTGTGTCTTCGCGGCAGAGAATCGGACCCTGGCTCAGCATAATGCTGAGGTTGAACACCTTCAGTGCTGAATTTCAGCCAGCTCCGTTTGTGACAGACGGGCGGTACGCCAAACGAATAAATATAATCAAGGAAAAAAATAAATACCAAAACTACATGCAGAAACAATATTAACAAAAAAAAAAACCAAAGAAAAGCGAAGAATTTAAACTATAATTTGCGGACAAAGTGCTGATGGGGAAATTATAATTTTTGGAGCGTCAACAAATAGCCTTTATCTTACGATTAAAGGTCTACTTGCTATTTTGTAGAAAGATGTGTCATTACATTAAAGCATTTTTTTTTATTTCTTTTTTTTATGGTAATGAGAAGGCACACGAGCACTCAGGCCACCTGATGGGAAGTGGAATCTGAGACCCATAGACAATTCTCGAGACTATAATCTTAAGACTGCAATCCTAAGATCTCGAATGCGTTGCCAACCCTGAGGACTAAGACGAAATGCCTCTATGCTAGTAATTTCACCGGTCAATATGGGTACGGATCGAAAAGTTGGCCACGCTAACTCATTCATAGCGCTGCAATCTCTGCAGCATTATGCTGAGTCAGCGCCTTTTCATCACACGACACGTGGCTCCTATATGGTGACGGACTCTATTTAAACTGTTGTTTCTTTATTCGTTTTATTTTTTACTTTGTTTAGCATGTTTTACTGTTTGAAAATATTCATGTTATTTGGTTTGGTATTTTATTGTTTTTGTTTACTTTATTTTAGGAGCCTTGTTTGTTAGATGAATTAAGTTTTTATCTATCTATCTATCTATCAATTAAATTTTCAATGAACCCTTTCCGTTGTGCGATTAAAATTAGCCATACAATTGTAAGGATACTTTTCGTGGCATAACGGATCTTTTTTCGTCTTCGTTGTTTGTATGGTTCACTGCACTTAGGTCCAACTTTTTGTTCTCACCCGTATGGCAGAATAAAAATTCCAAATGGTAGGTAACTAATGTATATAGACGACATAATCAAAACATGCAGAAATTTAAAACTTGCTTCTTCAATTAAACTTGTGTAATAAAAATCGATACTACGGAACGTCCCCGTGTAGTTGCCGGGTTAGAATAGTGCCACTCCATGTCTTCCCGTGGAGGTCGTAAGAGGCGACTAAGGGAATAAGGGCTTGTAGTACTGTTAGGTGATGGGCTTGGCTGTCACTAGTACACTAGTAAACCCCACTCTGCGAATGAAGGCGTGATTTTATAAAGTCTTAAGATAATAATTGTCTATGGGTTCAAATCCCAGAATTACCACCAGGTGTCCTTTGTGCTTCCCTACCAAGCCATCTAACTAATTGGATCAAAATACGAATCCATTTTGATGCATAATACGACATGGCAATAAAATCGAATGTAAATTGATCTGTATGCACATGCAACGGCTCTCCTATTACATTTGTATTTAATACCGCCAAGCAACAAAGTTCGCATTGTTGTGTTCCGGTGTGGGGATAAGACACCGGTGAAATTACTAGCATAGAGGCATTCCATCTTAGTCCTCAGGGTTGGCAACGCATTTGAAGTCTTAAGACTTCAAATGTCTTTGGATCTCGGATTCCACTTAACATCAGGTGGTCTGAGTGTTCGTGTGCCTTCTCCTTATCATAAAAAATAAATAAATAATAACAAACTTGTTGAGTGACTCGACTCGGTGGTAGTAGGTTTGATTCCCTGTCAAGGAGCTGGGGACAGGGGGGATAGAAAACCCACAAAACTTTAAAAGTGTACAATTTGTCAAAATTCCGTCTTTAGTCTTTTTGGAGTTTTCGTTACCTTTCCACTCAGGCGCAGGACTAGGTTTACATCTCTCTACAGTCCGTCCATCTGTCTGTCTGGCACCAGGCTGTATCTCATGAACCGTGCTAGCTAGACTTTGGTTGAAATTTTCATAGATGTTGTTTTTCTGTTTCCGCTATGACAACAAATACTAAAACATAATAAAATTATTATTTATGTGAGGCTCCCATATAGCACACATAATTCTTATATTTACTTGTATATAACTTTAAAAACATATAGTTAAAATAAAATAAAATAAATATTTAATTTTTGGTACAACAAACGTGTTTTTTTGCCGTATTTGCAAGATTTGGTTACAGACAACGTGGCAACAGATATACACTGGGGCAGGTGAAACTAAAATAGGTTAATTATGTGAGGATAGTGATGTATATAACATTACACATTATATTAGTACGGAATGGTTACAGTTGATACGCACACAACGCGGCCACGGCCCAGCCCTGACTAAACCGGCTCGGTCCATCCTGTTGAGTTTGCTCGAGGTCGCTCGCGGCGCGTACGGTCGAGGCACGCACACATGCAAACCGCGCGATAGACCTTTGTTTCAAGGCGAACTGTTTATATTGTAACTTGGAGACAACTTCAAGTTTAGACGATGCTTACACAGGCTTAAAAGTTCTTCTCTATGTTGATTTCTTATTTAACCTTCCTACTAATATTATAAATGCGAAAATTTATGCGTACGTGTGTGTGTGTGTTAGTTTGTTTCTCCTTCACGCTGCATCGGCTGATTTGGATGAAATTTAAAATGGAGATTGGATTAACGCATATCCTTCTTTTCATCCCGAAAACTTTAAAAGTTCCAGAGGGAATATTGATAATCGAAATCTAGACGAAGCCGCAGGCAGAAGCCAGTAATTAATATGACTGTTGGGGTTAATTAAAATAATTAACGGGTTTTTTAATCATTTTTTATTTCTTATGTACATAAACAGAAATACCCCCTTAATCACTTGAGTCTAACAAAAATTAGCGCTTTAAAGCTTATTATTTCATAAACAGATCCTGTGATCGAAAAATGGATGTCACAAACCCACAATATTGAAAGACCTATCCAAAGACACCCCACACTATGGGGTAGACAAGAAAAAAAAAACATCTCCACGTTACGCGTAGGAAAGGTACCTACTCTAAAAAATTTTTTTTACTTTTTATGGTACCACTTTGTTGGCGTGACTAATATATGGGTATTTATGCCAAATTACAGCTTTCTGGTACTAAGAGTCTCTGCGTTACGCTGCGGGCGGACGGACGGAAAAGGCGAAGCTATAAGGGTTCCTAGTTTGACTACGGAACCCTAAAAACAATAATGAACATCCGATTTCTCAACAGCATGGCACTCAGGAAGTAGATAGTTGTTGACTATGTCGCAGAATTCGATGCTAGTACATATTGATAGTTTCTGGTTACAGCATTTGTGATTACTATGTGATATACTAGTAAAAAGTTCTATTATATGTGAAAAATCGGTAAGACAATACCAATTCGCATAAACTTTGGAAACATAAACATGTTTATATGTTATCTCACCCACTTGGGTTTTCTTCGTCTTTAAAGACTGGGGTAGGCGGAGCTACAAAAATACCAACAACTCTTTTAGACTTGTTTATAATTCTGTAACCACTTAAAATTTGACACATCCACGGGATGACATGGAGTGCCACTATTCCATTATATTTTCTTCAATCATGTGAAAATCGTTGTACTTTTGTGGTATCTAGTGGTAGTCTTAACTAGACGCTAGAAGGGGTGTACACAAAGGCTCGAGCCACTGTGCACTGTTAGAAACCACTGTGTACTAGGGGGTACTAGTGACTGTGTGCAGATAGTAGTACACAGTGGCTCGATACCCACTTGTTTTTAAATAACGGATATCTCTTATGGTGAAAGAATTAGCAAATCTATTTGCAACATATTAAACTTTAATAGTGCATTGTGCTTTGTGCTTGCAACAGCTCAGGGATTTATATTTTTCATGCATCAGCCGGTTGAATTTTTTTTAGCCACTGTTCCCTCCCTATGGATCAAAATCGATCAGTTCCTAAAGGAAGCCTCATGAATAGGGAAGGACGCGTAGACCAGTAACAGTACGCTCGAGGTATCGTACATTGACCCAGATAGCGCTTCGTTATCAGCCTTATCTCTCGGAATTGGGTTACCGTGTAACGGAGCAAGTGTTTTGGCGCCGAGTTTCGTCACGCCGTGTTTACTTCTCTAAGAATGAAGGACTTAATGTTTTACATGCCAGGCTAGCTGGTTTTGTGGGGTATTGACCCGTTGTGGAGTTTTTGGGCAGTGGTTGTGGTGAAAGTGCGATTTAGCCAAGCTTTTTTATGTTTACAAAGTCGTCTTACTTACTCAAACTCATATCTGCATATTTTGTTTGCCGTTGGTAAACTTATTGCCTCTAAGTATTTCTAAACGAAAATGAAATTACCAACCGCAAAAAATATATGCAGATATGAGTTTGAGTAAGTAAGACGACCATTTGCGGTCTTAGGATTTCAGTCTTAGTATTAGTCTTGAGAAAGCGAATGTCTTTGGACCACAGATCCCACTTCAGATCAGGTGGTCTGTGTGCTCGTTTGCCTTACAAGTATACCATAAAAAAGATCATGAGAAAACTTCTACTATCTACTAACTGTCGTAATAAAATGGCTCTACGACAGTTGCTCTTCGTTGGGTTATAATTCGGCTTTAGTTGCGCAATGCGTAGGCATAAGACAGCACCTTAATATGAAACCATAATGTCACAGGACGCGCTTGAAATTGTTATTAATTCGCACCGACGGGGCACCTTAAGCCGCTAGTTAATAATTAGGCGCCGAGATTGTCAGCAAATTGTTAAAGACAGTAAAAATGCTGATTCACTGTTGCCGATTTACACTTAAATATTATGTAACTTAATAAAATATTATTGGGTAATCTGACACAAAGTCCAAAACTAAGCTCTAGGTTTTTACTATGAGTATATATTTCCTGTTACTACTCTTATACGTAATTATAGGGAGCCTGCCGTTTAGCCAAAATATTTTTGGTCAAACGTATCATTTCCCAAAATTTTCAATTGCCAAACCAATGTTATATACATTTTTCAGATTTTATTTTAATACCATTTTGTAGAACCCTATTAGGTTAAGTTAGCTTTTATAAAATCCTAAAATATTAACGGTTACAGAAAACAAAGCGGGTTGGCAAATGAAAATTTGGGAAATTAAACATTAGACCAAAAACTTTTTGACGTACCCGTAATTATAGCTTCATAGAATTTGACAAAGGCAATGATGAGTTTCCTCTATAATGCGTTCAGAATACGTAGGTAATGACCAGCATAACAACCCTCCCAACCACACTCGTGTTTTAAGACCTGTCATTACGCATCAGTTACATAAACTAGTATTATCGAATCAGACTTCAAACTTGAAACAAATGAACTTGAAACGATGATTCAGCTAAAATAGCCACGATTTATGATAATACATCACGAGGATTTTTAATAAGCAGCTATTGTAATTATCTAATAACGACCCTACGGGTTCCTTTGTTCCACATTATAGTGTTAGGAAGTTACTATTTATAAGATAAACAGTAAGGTGTATATTGCTTGGTTAGCTGCAGATTAGTTGATATTCGAAAAACCGGGCAAGAGCATAACGGACCATGCTCAGTGTAGGGTTCCGAAGGCGTTAAGTAATAATAATAATAATAATTAGCCAACAGGTAAGGCGGAACAGGGCGGCCCTTTCGACTGCTTGGATTGACTATACCTCACTCATGGCTTGAAAGGATCTTAGAGTTGTATAAAGTTGATACAACTTTGAGATCCTTTTTGGGTGTGTGTATGAGGCAGTGGGTCACAGTCCTTCGTCAACCAGGTGGTCCAGATGTCCCCTCTGTTTCGCCTAACTTGATAAGGATTGAAAGAGGTATCTTCCAGGGCGACAGTCTGAGTCCTTTGTGGTTTTGCCTAGCCTTGAATCCTCTAAGCTCTTTGCTGAAGGATTCCGGGCTAGGCTATCGACTTCGTAAAGAGGCTGAAGTCATTTCTCACTTATTGTACATGGACGACCTCAAGCTATTTGCATCGAAGCGCCAAGATATTATGGCACTATTGAAAATCACACAAGAGTTCAGTAGTGCCATCAAGATGGAATTCGGTGTAGATAAGTGTGCGGTCATGCATGTTCAACGAGGGAAAGTTGTAAATTCATCGAATTTGCAGCTTTCTGACACAATGACTCTTAGATCTCTCTCCGAAGTTGAAACCTATAAATATCTTGGTATGTCACAGTCTTTGGGTATTATGGTCAGCGATATCAAGCAATCGATGAAGGAGCGTTTCTTTTGCCGCTTGACAAAAGTTCTTAACAGTCTTTTGTCGGGTGGTAATAAGGTGCGCGCTTTCAACGGCTGGGTGATGCCGCTGCTCACATACTCCTTTGGCATACTAAGGTGGACTCAGACTGAGCTGGACGCCCTGGATAGAAAAGTCCGTCTACTGTTTAAATCACATCGCATGTTGCACCCACGCTCGTCTGTTATGAGATTGTACATCCCGCGGAAGTGTGGAGGTCGTGGCATTTTAAATGCTAAGAATCTCCACAACCGCGAGATGTGCAATCTCAGGGAATATTTCCTTGCCAATGAGTGTGGAATGCATCGTGATGTGGTTGCAGTAGACAGGAGCCTTACGCCTCTCTCCTTGGCAAACGAGAACTGGCGCAGACCAGCGGTGTTAAGCACAGAGGACCGCAAGAACGTATGGAAGAGCAAGGAGCTGCACGGACGCTTCTACCGGGCCCTGACAGGGCCTGACGTAGACCTTTTAGCATCCGTGAACTGGCTACGGTTTGGCGACCTCTTTGGGGAAACCGAAGGTTTTGTCTGTGCAATTGCTGACGAGGTCATAATGACGAACAACTATAGGAGGTATATTCTGAGGGATGGCACGATCGACATTTGTCGAGCGTGTCGTCGCCCCGGCGAGTCTCTCAGACACATTATTTCTGGTTGTTCCCATTTGGCCAACGGTGAGTATTTGCACAGACATAACCTCGTGGCCAGGATCATCCATCAGCAACTTGCTCTTCAATATGGTCTTGTTGAGTCCGAAGTGCCGTACTATAAGTACACACCGGCACCAGTTCTCGAAAATGGTCGTGCTACGCTCTATTGGGATCGATCTGTCATCACGGACAGGACTATTGTTGCCAATAAGCCTGATATCGTGTTAACAGATCGATCTCAACGCCGGGCAGTGCTCGTTGATGTCACCATCCCGCATGACGAGAACCTCGTGAAGGCTGAGAAGGACAAACTCAGCAAGTACCTTGACTTGGCTCATGAGGTGACCGCTATGTGGGATGTTGACTCGACGATCATTGTCCCGATAGTTGTTTCAGCGAACGGTCTTATAGCGAAGAGTCTCGATCAACACCTTAAGAGACTCTCGCTAGGTGGCTGGATCAAGGGCCAGATACAGAAAGCAGTACTCCTCAACACGGCACGTATTGTGAGGAGGTTCCTCTCTCTGCAGCCCTAACCACCGGTAGCTTGAGCCCTGCCCCGCTGCCTGCGGCACCCGTAGGTTAGGTTTTTTATAGTATTTGTTTTTTATATGAGTATTGTTATTTTACTTTTATATCTTAACATTTATTGTAAAAAACTTAACTTACAGATTTTAAATAAATATTGACAATAATAATAATAATATCACAGGACAATCTCACACAAATTGACCTAGTCCCAAACTAAGCTCTAGGCTTGTACTATGGGTACTAGACAACGATAAACTTACTTATATAGAGAAATATATACTTAAATACATAGAAAACATCCAAGACTCAGGAACAAATACTCGTGCTCATCACACAAATATCTGCCCTTACCGGGATTTGAACCCAGGACCCCTAGCTTCGAAGGCAGGGTCACTCCCAACTAGGCTAGCGTGTCGTCAAAGTAAGTAAGTAAGTAGTAAGTACTTACTACAATCATAAAAATCAACAAGTAATAACTAATTTTCAATTTAAAGTCATTTGGTGTCGTCTTAGATAATTGTAGTGGGTATAAGCACTTTAATCGCCTGTATCTCAAGAACTAATGATGTCTACTTAGTCGTGATAGTTTTCCTTTTAAATTCGTTATATGCGCTTTCATTTAAGTTTTTTTGTCTGTTTTTTAGCATGTGTAGTTTTGGCTGTTGGGGCGGGAATTGACTCTAGCAAAACTTAGCGCTTTGAAGCTTAATATTTCGTAAACAGATCCCTTGATCGAAAAACTGTTTTTACAAACCCACAATATTTAAAAGACCTATCCAACAACACCTCACACTGCGGCAGACGAGAAAAATAAAACACATCACTGCGTTATGTGTAAGGGAGATACCTTAAACATTTTTTGTACCAGTTTCTTGGCATGACTTACATGCATATTCATGCCAAATTACAGCTTTCTAGTACTAAGAGTCTCTGCGCTAAGCTGCGGATGGACAGACGGACATGGCGAAACTATAAGGGTTCCTAGTTTGACTACGGAAACTTTAAAACGAGTTTATCTCTTTTCTCAAGGGCTGGCCGCACTTGCGATTCCCCTGGTGTTACGGGTGTTTATGGGTCGTGGTGATCACTCACCATCAGGTGACCTGCTTGCTCGTCTGGGTGCTTTTTTCCTTAAAAAATATAACCGAAATTATTATTAACCAACATCAGTGTTGCAAAATTAAATGTGAACTGTAAAATGAGCAAACAATTTTTCAAATGCAATTAGCTAAATAACGTAATGGTGACAATTTAGTTGACAAGCACCAATCATCGACAGAAGCTTTTATTTCAAAGATCGTAGGGTTATAAATTGATTGTTGCAAAACAAATGAATAACTCTTATCTTCTTTCAATAAGTGTCAGTGTCGAACATTGGTCCTTTGTCGAGTACGTTAACCAGATTATAATAATATCTGAGGCCTCTTTAAAACGAAAGGGATTACTTGCTACTAAACCACATGTGTGTCTGTGTATCTGTGTGTGCCAAACGGATGGATTGATTTGGAACCTATTTTTAAAAACAGCTAGTTTCATCAGGGATTTTTTAGCTAGGTTTCATGAAAATCACTTGGCCCTTGGGTCGTTCAACAGATATCAGGTCTGACAGCTGGTTGCTATTATATCAAGGTACCTATTTACTTGTAATTGTTATTAATTACAAAAAAAAACAGCCGGTGAAGTGATAAGCATAGCGGTTTCGTATGTATGTTACGGCGGCAGTCAGAGTTAGTTGATCACGATGAAGCCGTGGCCGCCTGAATCCCCAGGTTTATCGCTTGAGGACATAATGCCAAATGTAAAAGGCACCCTCTAAGTAATTTAACAAGGTTGCAATTGCAATGTTACTAAAATAGATATTGGATCGTGACGAGTTAAAAAAATTAACGACTTTCTGAAATATTTCTGATTACTGCGATTAATCTTCAGGACCTCTATTGCACTCGATAAAACCATAATTACTTTTGAAGTGCTATTGTATGGTTTTTAATTTATCCGCCATTACTGTAAATAAGAGCTATCGCAACGTTAACAATACGATAACATGTCAAAGGCAATATGGTTTTACGGCGGCCGGGCTAAAAACAATACGTCTAAGGCAATATGATTGTACTGAATTGAGTAGAGGCCCAGGGTAGTTGGCATTGCTTTCGAACAAGAAAGCTTGTAGTAGTTTTTGTGTTTGTTACTTTACGCTGAAACGGCTCGTCCGATTTGAATACATTTCAAAATGGAGTTAACTTATACCCTGACATAACACATAGGTTATCCCTACAATCAGTTCCCGTGGGATGGTCAACGCGGACGAAGTCGCGGAGAGAAGCTATTGATTTTATACACCACTTACTATCTTAGGGTGTAACCGTACACGTATCTAACCTCTATATATTTAGGCTAAGTCGCTACTATGACGTTTCAAAAGAGTTTATTATTTGTAAACCTACTTGAATAAAGATTATTCTGATTCTGATTCTATAAAACTTGTCTTCAACACAATGCTAAACTGGCTTGCAGATGCCAGATTCCAGTTTTCAATTGGCGAAACCCCTTGTCCATTGACAGGATTTGCGAATACGAAGGGTCAACTTGTTTTAAATTCTAATCCGAGTGTCCCTACTATGCGAGTCGAGTTGGATTCAGAAGTGCAAATTCGCGTGCAAAGGGATGTTTTCTACGTATTCTGATTAGACATGTAATTTGTCAACGGATTGGTAATTCATTTGTTTAAAAGAATGACACCGCTTTCGTCGCATTGATTTTAACTCGGCTGCCATTACTGTCAGGTAAATGAGAGCTATCATTAACTATGACAATACGATAAGATGTCAAGAGCAACATGGTTTTAGTGATTGGAATTGAGCTGGCTTCATTTAAACAATGAGTTTAACATTTGAAGGGCTTTAAGGAATTCTATTAAAACAAAAAAATCTTGATACATTTAAAAAAAAATATTTAACATGATTTTTTACGATACATAAACTCTAAAACCTAAGTTTTCTTTGTTTTACTTTATTTATAGATTAGGTATGGCAATAAAAGCTTTACGAAAAATTATATTTATATTTTCTGAACCCTTTAAGATTTTAATTGAAAATACTTTTTAAACCTTTTATTACTTTTATTTTGACATTTATATTGATAGCACAATTCTATTCATTGGTATCAATAACATTGTTCTAAACATTTATTTTGCTACAGGACTGAAATGTTGTTAATTCTGTGACATTGAGTGATAAAATCTGGTAAAAATGAAACTGTAACTTTCTCGGCTTTTAAACTGTCAAAACAAAACTAATTTTAAACGGCAGATGATTCGGCCGTGCGTGTTTTAAATGGTTCAGTTAAATAAATATACCTTTGTGTGCACAAAAATAGTCTATGCATATTAATGTCTCAATGATGGGTTTATCCTTTTCCCATTACAATGGTTTGGGTCATGTTTCATACTTTTTTTTTTTATAATACGTAAAAATACATTCTTCGATGTAATAGCACTGGTAAAAGTATTCTTTTAGTAACGTACTTATTTTATTGAGCAAAGTAGTTCAAATAATTAATTAAAATAAAATAACTCTTAACTTAAGTAAAAAACCCCATATTTTTTTATTGAAAGGTAAATATTTTTATTTATGTAATCCTTCGACAACATTCTCGCCATTAATTTTGACTGTGAAGCCTAACACGTATATCCTATGGCAACTTTTTAAAGAGACTGTTCGCTAAAATTAATGCCCGTACCTTCACTGGTTGCGCGCGCGCCGTTCGCGCAGCAAAATTCAGTTTGTGTCGCCGACTTACCGCGCACGGCCGCTAGGCCCGAAAATACACGAAATCTCGCAAAAAAATCGCGAAAAGTTCAAAAACGCAAATGTGCCTGTGAAGTGCTGTGAACGGATTGCTTTATGTTTGGATGTGAGTTGGTATTTATTTTGTTAAGATTTTTCGTCCGCCTTTAAGGATCAAGATTGTTGAACCGACTTTTTTTATTTAAGGCTAAGTTTTTATTTATTTATTTAACTACTCAAAATTCGACGTAATAGATATTATTTCTGTCATGATATCGTTTTATATCGCGTATTTTTTCTATAAATTGTAAACATAACCTTTAAAAAAAACTTTTTTATAACTTTTTTATTTTCATAATAATTTGAATACGGTTCGGTAATATTAAATAAAAATTTAGCACAGGTGTTAACAAAAACGTAGAGCTTATACGTGGTTTTTTTTTTAAGTTTTGCCAGATGTTAAATCGATATAGATTGTACATGAAACGCGTTATTTTCAATAAAGAATGAATAACCACCCGCACATACTAATTATCTATCACGAAACTTGCAATGTATCAAGGTTATGCAGTTGCATGAGATCTCGTATTGCACTCGTGCGACAGGGAAACCGATACACAACAGCCTTGCGTTAGAAAGGGACGGTCGACGTTGGGAAATCGTTGGGAAATATTTTTTCTCTTTCGGGGCTGAAGGGCGTTTTTTTAAGTTCGTTTTTTTAAGATATTCATTATCTGTAGGTTTTTGTGAAGCGTTATTAGGTCAAGCTGCATATTTATGCAGCCTTCGTATAATTTTATTGCTTTATATATAAATAAAACAATCGTGATGTTAATGATTACGATCATACATTAAGTAATTAAACGATATCAGTTACATATAATTTTTAAGAGTAATGACATGAAGAGCAGCCTTTATAATAATTAAGTATAAAGGGTGATGTAAAAAAAAATACTATCTGTCACATGAAGTCGATAAAAATGAATTGATGAATTTTGTTTTTATAAAAACACTCAATTTTAAAATTAAACAGCATAAGTAAGAATGAGTAAGGTCGTTATTTTATCTTCTATTCAGTTCTTTGAACTCGTTGATTATTTTTTTTACACGTTACATAGATAATTTGGCAGGCTATATCATTTAGGCACATGTTTTTAGGGACAAAATATTTAAATTTGATATTATTACATATTTAGTATTTAAAAAGTAATTACAAAAACACAATGATGTTTATCAGAATAATCATAACCACAGATAAATTACATGTTACAACATGGTTCTAAAAATAAATATTGCGAAAGAGAGAAAGCTACCGAACTCGTATACCTTCGCAACAGTCGCCACTGTATATTCTCCGTGAAAAATTCGCATTGGGTAAAAAGCAGTAATAGTCAAATATTTCGCAATTTTACTTTCTTTTCTGCATGTTAAATAATAGCTTAGAAAAAAAGCGTTTGAAGTAATGACACTATTTAGATAAAAAATGGCGACGGTCAAAAATATACTATAAAACTGCCACTGTAACAAGGTGGCTGTTACTAAAGAATATTGTAGTTCGACCGTTGTCACCGCGACAAATCGTTTTTACTAAATAAATTTAATTCTCACCATAAAAGAACTGAAAACACTTAAAATACGGTTCTTCATTCTTAAATGTGAAACAAATTGATATCTAGTTTATTAACATACGAAAGTTTTTTGCTTGTATAGAAAAAGCAAACGAGCACTCAAGCCATCTGATGAAGTGGGATCTGACTGCAAATGCGTTGCCAACCCTGAGGACCAAGATGGAATGCCTCTATGTTAGTAATATCACCAGTTGTCTTATTCCCACACCGGAACACAATAACGCGAATGCTGTTTGGTGGTAGATTAAACTGATTAAAGGATAAGATGGTGGTAGCGGTCCTGGCAAACCCTACAGGTTTACCTCTAAACCCACACTTGATTTTTGCATTGCAAGCGCGCATGGAATAACAGTTGACAGTCGCATCTGACATCTATCACTCAGTTTAAACCCTCGAGAGAGTTTCTTGTACATTTATCAGATACTTACATACATACAAAACATCACCAACAACTTAAAAAAAAGACTTCAGGCCAAGAAGTATACCAGTGTATTAGTGACAGGTTGCAAGCCCATCGCCTAACAGTACTACAAGCCCTTATTCCCTTAGTCGCCTCTTACAACATCCACGGGAAGACGTGGAGTGGCACTATTCTAACCCGGCAACTACACGGGGCTAATAAATAAAATCAGATAGATAGTATAAAAATAATAATTGAATACTGATAAATAAATATGAGTACTTATACATAGATACAGGGGGATCCTAATATCGCAAGATAAACATTTGAAACATATGTGTTTAAATATAAATGGTGCTCAACCACTGTTGTAAAATTATTGAAAATTATTTAAATATTGCTTTATGTAGTTAAAGAACATTTTGAGTTTAAATTGATTACTAACCCTATACAAAATATTTGTTTATTCATCTTATTATGTTTGCAGGATGTAAGATTACTTCTTGAATATGATTTTACTAAGGGTACAGTCATTCGCGTGATGCGAGGACACGGTAGATCTGTGAATCAATTATCGTTGATTATACTTGTAAATATGTTTTTTTTTGTTCTTTCCACGAAGATAATGAGTAGATCGTTAAATAATTTACTAACTGCAGTTTGCAGGGTCTAAAAAGCTGCTAATTATGTGCTTATGGTCGTTTTTATGGTATTTACAATGTCATACATAACTTTAAATATTTTTATGTTACATCGGCATTAGCTAGGCTTTGGAAATATTCGAAATAAAAAGTCAATTGTTGTTTTTGTTTTTGTAGGACTCTAGAATGAAGATGCTATTCTAAAATTAAAAAAAAAGGAAAAAATATCAAGAAAACCGTACGATTAGAAAAAAAAACACATTATCTACCTATGCTAAATGTTATCTATGCCCATAAAATTTCACAACAGCTAACTTAAAATTTATTGTTAACTACATCCGGCTTTTGATTTTAGCATATCTTTTATAATGGGTAATAATAATTATGGCATCGATCAAGCCGACTCTCGCGCACTTTCTCAAGATTTTGGCAGTTACTTTCACTTGGAGTCCGCGTGGTACAAACGACGGGCGGGAGAGGGCGCTGATTGTGAGCTTTATTTATACCGCTTGGTAAAAAAGGTTTGCAAAAATTAAGACTCTGTTTAAAGTATTATAGGCAACATTATCGTTATTACCAATTGTTGTTGCTTCATGTGGTATTACCATTTGAAAATAGTACCACCTGTCACTCTTAACTCAACCCTTTTTACCAAGTTATTTAACTGTATAGTGCACCAAGTGTCTTTTTAGTGGATTACGGGAAAATGGTTGATGGTGCATAATGAAGACCACATATCATCAGAAATAAATAGGTTAGTCCAATATTACTCTCTTAAACAAATTACTTTTCAATTCATCGATGGATTATAAACCGGCTAGCTTAATTTGCCCTCATCGCTTATAGGTATGTTAAGCATAATTAGTTGCTTCATCTACGAATCCTAAAATGTTATCAATACGCTTTGACAGAAAAACTCCACAGTTATTAATTCGTAGACGAAGTAAGAAGAGAGTTGTTTAGAATAATCAAACTGGTCTCCTTTACTATCGGTGATTCATGCCATGTATGACTTCAATAGCTGGTTAAATTCATACCATTAAAAACGTGTTTCATCATGTTTGATAATATTTGTGAAATGTGCGTTTTTTAGGTTATTTGTCATAAGTTATGATTAAAAATCCATTTCAGTTACTAATGACTATGACATTACGTAAAAATAACCTTTACCATCGTTCTAATACTTAAACAAACCTTTATGTTGTTTAGATCTTTATGAAGACAAACGAAATCGTTTGTATACGACATTTTAAATAAATAAATAATCTTAGTACTAAACGCTGTTTTGAATTAGCATCAAGTGCTTTGATCTTGCATGTCTACGCCGCTTCAGCCAATGCCGACGCTTCCGCAGCCGCTCGTCGCTTGCACCATACGTCTGTCGTTGTGTGCGTGCGCGCGTAACGTAATCTTGCGTAATGTCGCGCCTGCGCACGACTCGAGCATGTGAATGCAACATTTCGGGGATTTTCCTTTCTATTTCTGTGTTTTTGGGCACCCTGTACGTAGTTTTATCTCGTAGATAATCTTCTTTCAAACAAAGTCGATTCTAAAGCTGAACAGCCTGTAGCTTTTGAAATTCTTGGGTTGTTTGTCAGGTGAGTCATTTTGACCGTTTAAAGATGTCGCCGTGAGTGAGATTGCCAAATGCTTCCATTTATATCCTTGTAAAGTCTCTTCGTCTAAAATAAAGGACAGTTCTTTGATATTCTCAAATATGGCTGAAAATAAAAGTGACAATGAAATGTAGAGTTGGGCTAGAACGGTTCTATAAAGGGATCATAGGGAAAAATCGAAACATGCATTAATAATTTAAGGATGTCCGATCCCATTTATAATTCACACGTATATACAGGATCGTCGGATGCATATACAGCGTGATGGATTACTAAAGGAAGGTGGTTTTAGTGGTGGTAGGACCCTGTGCAGGGTCCGTCCGGATCGCTACCACCATCTTATCCATTAACCACCCGCCAAGCAACAGTGTTCGCATTGTTGTGTTCCGGTGTGGGGATAAGACAACCGGTGAAATTACTAGCAGCTAGAGGCATTCCATCTTAGTCCTCAGGGTTCGCATCGCATTTGATGTCTTGGGATTATAGTCTTGAGAATTCAAATGTCCATGGGTCTCAGATTCCACTTACCATCAGGTGGCCTGAGTGCTCGTTTGCCTTCTCTTTAACATAAAAAAAAACCGACACTATTTGAGATTTGACCTAAGGAACCATGTTGTCGATTTCAGAAGTAAGCTAAGCCTTTCAAAGCTTTTTGAAACTTTTTTTACACACGACTAGAAATCGAAGCAGGTAGTTATTTCTCAATGAAACAAAAAGCAACTAAGTTAGAAAAATCAATTTATTTTCGGAAAAATTATAAAAAACAATCAAAAATACTTTTTTAACTAAAAATAACTACCCTGTGGTATCGCAGATGTATACTTATGAACTTTTGAAAATGTTTAAGCAGTTTCTTGAAATTTTAAATTGAAAATATTGTTTCTAATAACCAATTTCGGCTATTTCCAAATTATCCGGCCTCCCTTTACCGCCCTTTTTCAATTGATCACCCTGTATAACCCCATGTAAACCAGAATCGCCTTTTCTACACATAAGTATGCATATATATATATATATATAACACCATTTCATGTCAAATAGCCATTGTAGCCAGTTCATCTTCGTGACAATGGGACCCAACTGTCATGAAAAGGGTTGGTGGCTGTCAGGCCGTCATTTAGCGCAATCAGCGAAGGGCGGGGCCCACTGGCGGGCGAAACCCTTTACAAAAGGTTTGAACACTCTGTAGCTTAAAAAGAGTTTTACAAATACAGCAAGCCTTGGAAACTCGACTAAATGATAAATATATATCATAAAGATAAAACAGCACAGACCAACAAATAAAAAGTTGAAGTTTTAAATGGCATAGCTTGACAAAACAATCTTGAACATTCAAATTTTATTGTTAAATTGATTATTTCATGTCAAGAATTATTGTAACGTATGAACCTTTCCCTTAAATTATTACAAAGCACTTAACTAAACGAGTTGTAGATTTAATACATAAACATACTAAACATGGTAACTAAGACCTAAAACCGGCTAAAACTAGATAAATCTAGACATAACCGCGTCAAACTGCAATTTATCCACACCTATCCCTTCTAAACGTTTCGGATAAATACTCAACAGTTCATCGTGGGCGTAAATAGAAACGTAACAAAGGGACCACATATATAAAGCTATCCGCTTAACATCAAAGTGAATGACATAATACACTGGATATATACTGGCCATAAGACAAGTATAGCACATAGCAAGAAAAGTACTACCGGCCATGCGGGATCGATGGCGGGCATGCGCCGTGGCTGCGCTCGCTTCCGACCTCCCACCCGCCTGAAACTAAAACACCCCCACTGCAACTGCACTCAGTGCATACGGGAACGCGGGCTAAAACAAGCGAAAAAAATGACGCGTCATTAGTTTTAATTTAAAAAAATGTCCCAGTGTCCCAAGTTCAAATCTGAGTGAACTCCCGCTGACCGACAACTGACTATGAAGAGGAAAAAACGCACCGGCGGAACTTTAACAGGAAAATACATCCCGAACGACATTTTCGACGCGAAGCTCTAAACGACAATATCCGATATAATATAATCACGTTTATACGCATTTAATCAATAGTACCGCAATTCACAAATAGATTTTAATGTTAATACTTCCCAATGCAAATACCCAAAACCTTACGAACGAAATTTTAGACTGATATTAAAACCGAATAAGTAGCTGAAATATAGCGTATTTACATTAGTTGAGAATTTGAGAAAGTTTATATTGTAGTAAAAAAATCATAAATAAAAAAATAGTATTTATAAAACGCAATATTAATAATAATAAACAATACAAATTATAAGGGGATCAGTGAATAGCCTTAAGTTTTTGTACGGCGGACGAGATATCTTGACACTTGAACTTTTTTCCAGTGAACATGTTATGTGGGAGTGTTTTGTTGTGATTGTGGTCCCGGGCGGGGCAATATGTTGAACATGTTCGATATGTGGAACACCGTGAGCACGAAGTTGGAGCAGAGCAATGTGCAGCAGAGCCAACAGCCACACACATCAGGTGGGAGCATCAAAGGTAATCCGTTGTTGCAGGTTCTAGCTCGCCGGCGGCACAAACTGGCCACAAAAACAAATGAATTAAAAAAAAAACCTGGCCATAAAAAGAACCACTTCAAAAAATAACGGTAGTTCGAAACAGAATTGGTGACGCAGTCGTACAACAAATGTTCAGCTGTTTCAGGGGAAGATTTGATCTATTTGTTTTTCAGTGTACTTACTGTTTCAGTTTCTAACGAATAAAGTAAAACAGATCCCAGTTCGTTTTAAATTTCATCTGTTCAAGATAAAATCGTTAAAATTTGTATGATTTCTTTTCTATGGGTAAAAATAGCAATTATTGAAATATCTACTTTAAAATTGTGATTAACAAAGTTTTAAACGAACTATGTTACCATACGCATTAAAATGCGTTCTAATTAAAATGCTTTCAAGCAGCATTTTACCCAAATTTCGCCTAATAACCTAGATCGTAAAATTATCAAACCTTTAAAGTCTTGCTATAAAAAACATAATAATTGGCCGTTTCCTCTTTAAGCATGCTTAAAAAACGTTAAAATATACCATTAAAAAGATAAACCTGTTGCGTGAACATATTGTTAAAATTTAGAAAGTTATGTCATAACACCTACTGTATTATTCAAATAATTATTTCACATCTTACGCAACTAAGATTCCACGCGTCAAGAAAGTGGCCGTTTATTAATTTGAACGAATCATTGTTTTGTACTGACTAAAACAATCTAATGGTATTTTAAAAATGATACTTGTCAAAAAGTGACACGTACAAATTGTTCATAGGCAGGATGTCTCCAACAAAATAATGTTCATTTATACGTAGAAGATTATTTATAAATAAGAAGTTGAAGTATTTAAAAATTTGAAATCCTTTAAAAGGTTACTCTTATTAAAACGATTTCAATGTAAAAATGCACTACTTTCTCATCTTAATTGAAATTTCGAAAGTACTTTCGCGAGTAAATGCATTCGAAATTTAAAGCAAAGGACGATCGGTGTTGCCACTTGAAAGCATTCTGGTTTCTTTCACGTATTGCGTAATGAAAAGGTTGGTATAGAGAGCAAACCTGTTTATGTTATAAGTTTGTGGATGCAAGAGGACCCTAAGTAACGTATTTTTATATTAATTTAAAATACTATCGTTATTCCATTGTTTGAAAACGTTAAAACGGACATCAATCCGAAAATCAGGATGAAAATAGAAAAATAAAGGTAACCCATCATTTTATCGAGTTTCACTTCAACGATTGCATAATTTCTGCTGAAACCTTGATAGAGGATATCTTACGTAGGTTAACTTTGGCTAGACTTGCGACTGCTAAAAATAAATTACTTATGTGGCGAGAAATGCCTTTTGATGGAATTAAATTTCTGCATAATTATATGTTCTTTGAAAAGGTGTTTCTATATAATAGGTACCCAAAAATAAAACGTGATCTGCAAAAAAAAGAATTGCAATTTACGTCCTTTCTATTAGTAACCTTAATAAAACTCATTTGTCAATTTAACAAATATATTGAATTGCTTAGTAATACTAATTTTGCTGATTTTAACTGTAATTTGAAACTGTATGAAATGCAGTGTTTTAGTTTTCATTCATTAGTTTGATGCATTTCGTGTATGAAACTACAATATTGCAGTTTTTAATGTTTTAATTGTTGTTTTTAAGTCTGTTAATGTGTATATCGTTTTATTAAGAATTATACAATTTGGACTTAATTTGGATCAATTGATATAGGGCGAATAATTGACATAAAATACCACTTATTGTTAGTAGAATTATTATCACTAAGTATTAACTTGAAATATCCGATTAGTGTCAATAATTGGAAGGGCACGAACAACAGGACCGTTTCACTACTTACATTTATTTCACTTACGTATTGTCTTTTTTGATCTTTGATCAGATTGACAGGTCATTGCATATTTTAACTCATAATTGTCTCTTAATTCTCTCATAAAAGTAACATAGCTGGAATACTTCGTTTTAATGTACAAAATTTGTAAACTATTAAAACTCGCGTCCATGTGCCAAACAAAGTGACATAAAAAAAGAAAAAGCCTCTCATGACAGTTGAATTTTCATTTACCGAAGCGAAGCAAGAATTTATAACGTGAATTGAACCGCGAGCTCCAAGCCTGATTTTCCGAAGTACAGTGAAGTTGGCGCCATTGTAGTTGTGGTGGAATGAAACGTCAATCACCGTATCCGTTTCTAGCATTTCGAACTGTTACTGGTTGCGGTGTAATTTTTTACAAATGGAATTTGCTGTGAAGCTACATTTTATACAGTTTTACAGTATATACGCTCATTCTTTTGAAAACCACTTGCCTTTTATCTAAAGCAAAATTTTCAACCGAAGTGTTCAACTTTTGTGTTCAGGTATGTGAAAATTTCATTGCAAAAAGAAAGAATTCCCGTTAAGTAAGTCGCTAAAATAATTATGGAATTGTCCGTTTTATTACGTATTTGATTGGATTTTGTTAAGGAAACGGAAAACAAATACAATTTTGACCAACCGTGCGTTTTTTTTTCCGGATCTGAAATTTTTATCCTATTAACTATTATAACGAAAATATTCTCGAATTGATTGTAATAAAACAAAACGCATCTAAATCTTGCGTAATTAAGAAAAACAAAGAGACAAACAGATATAAATCGACACTTTGTTTTACTTAATTACAAATAGTAAATAAAGTAATCAAACACCGACTTGTCCAATCTCCAGATAAAATATTCGTCAGTTAAAGTTATCAACTCTCTTTATTTGCAAAAAGACAAAAGTTGAAGCAAAAATAATCTGTCAGATATAGTTAAGGAGATGGAATCAGCACCTAACGAAAATATTTTATCCCGTAGGTACCAAGGTAACATAAACATGACATGTGCATTGTGCATACCACACGCTACATCAATATTTGCGGAGGAGAACTAATCAGGCATTAGTATAATATAGGAGCCCAAAGGTACCAGGGCAGCATAGCCATGTGACACGTTCTTAGTTCGGTGCGCGAGAAAAAGTTGCCTGGCCAAGACCCATATAGCGTGTGAGCTGCCGCACACTTCTTGGTACTTTAGGACGAGTAAGGCAATCTAAAAGCGGTAAAACTATGTTGCTAAAATACTTGCTTGATAAGAATGACTAACATAATAATATTTATCAATACTTGATACAAAAAAAATGTAAGCTTTTTTACCCGATGATCACGGGGTTATGTTGTGTTTTTGTATGTGCATGTCTGTTTATTTGTGTCGTCCTTAAGGCTTTTCCCAAATATTTTAACATGCATGCATATGCGAAAAAAATGCTGTAATTTTTTAAAGCTTACTATCTGTTAAACTTGTTCATACATACATAACATCACGCCTTCATTCCCAGAGTGGGGTAGGCAGAGCTACAGTAAAACCAACAACACAAAAAATACTTGTTGATAATCATGTAACCACATTTTACACAAACTTGTTCATCATTCTTAATTTTTCGAATAAAACTATTAATAAAAAGCAAACGTAGTTGAAGGGCTATAATGTCTTTAATGAAACACTCCATATTTCAAAGAAATAAATAGCTAATCCATTTTATACCAATTTAGCTTAATAATTCGATCATGAACTCTATAAATTGTTTGAAATTCCACTAATTTCTGTATTTATTATTCTAAAAGTGACATTGATGCCATCTTTTGAGATTTAATTGACGTTTTGATTATAGTAACGAACGTTTTCAGGTGGAATGTTAATTGTTAGCTTAAGATGGCTTTATCATAATGAGTGTCAAGCCAAATATAGGATTGCTTATGAATTATTACAAAAGTTTAACCTAGTCTCGATAATTGCAGATGATCCTTAAATAAACTAGATTATTTTATTATCTTTATCAATAATACTTAATGTCGTAATTTTTAGGTTTAATAAGAATATTTTCCATTTGCCTTAAGTAAAATGTGACTTACCTTATCGTATCTATAATGTAGGGCTTACTTACAATTTGTGAATGTGATGAAATTGTATGAGTTTGATACTAATCTACAGTTTCGTAACGGTCACCAACTCGTCCTTAACAAGTTTACTAATTTTCGAAGCTTTTATTAAATGGTAAAGTGTCAAGACTAGTGCAGCGCAGCACACATGGCGCATGCGTGGAACGTGCAGACTGTCGCTGTGTGCGTTTTGCAGTGCTGCCTTTGTGTGCCCATTTGACTAAACCTCACAGTTTGAGTTTAGAAAAATACTGGCCGGTAAGTGAACATTGAAGCCACAAAAAGTCATAGACAAAAGTGAACGTGCTGCGGTCCCGCTAACTCTTTTCCCTTTTGGACAATATTATGATAAGAGTAGCTCAGAATCAAAAGCGGCTACGATTTTCTGTGGCTCAGTCGAAAGTATGTAAAAAAAAGATATACTTAAGTATTTCATAAAAACACTTGTATTGAAATGCAACGTTGCTTCACAAATTCAAGTCAATCAATCGACAATTTTTCAAGTTTTGCAAGTAGGTACTCACATACGAAAGCATTTTTTTATACATAAGATATTACGGGTTATGTCACTCATTATTTTATCGATCAGCATATTGTATAAATAAAATTAGATCATGCTTGCATCTGATGCTTTGCTTAATCGGTAGGTAGCTCAACTTGCCAAGCTACTGTCGCGTAGTAAACTGCATCAAGTAGCCTTGTCAGTAGCTAAGCAGTGTAAACGCACGTGGACGCATGCGTGCCTGCAGTGATGACGTCACACAGGTGGATCTACGATCTATGCGTATACGGGTGTCGGGTACTTTATTATACTATTCGAGTATACGACAGGGCATAGGCAGTATCATGTTTATTATTTATAGGACACCTGTAGATATTTTTGCTCTGTAAAATGTGAAAATTGAACGGTTTTGATACTTTTATCATATATCCTGTTTAGTTTTGTATTTTTTTTACGTTTGAGGTGCGTGTTTTTTTCTGCTTGTAACTTTTTACCTGGAAAATGGCTGGTTCATACTTCCCATAGAAATTTTCGTCATAGAGTCAATTTTTTGAGGCATTATATTTATACATACATACATAACGTCACGCCTTCATTCCCAGACTGGGGTAGGCAGAGCTACAGAATACCAACAACTATAAACTTGTTGATATATTTCTGTATCCACATTTTGCACAATCTGGCTAAGATGTTTAATAGTGTATTAGTGACAGGTTGCAAGCCCATCGCCTAACAGTACTACAAGCCCATATTCCCTTAGTCGCCTCTCACGACATCCACGGGAAGACATGGAGTGGCACTACTCTAACCCGGCAACCACACGGGAGTAAAAAAATTATAATAATAATTATTAAATGCTTGCATATTTACCTATGTACACTGGACTTAATTATAATATCTAACTAGCGACTCGCCCGCAAAGCTCCGGTTTAAAGTCTTAAAACAAAATATAAAAATAGTCAGGGATGAATGTAGGATAATGTAGCTTTTAATCAGGTATTTTTTTAATTAGTTCATTATTTCCGAGATTTTTCTCGACATACAAAGCAACTCAATTTTACCTTTTTATAATCCATTCTATGATATTAATTATTAGTAGGTAATGCGAAAGTGTGTCCTTCTGTCTGTTACGTCTACACACTGCTGAACTGATTTAGATGAAATTTGGTATGGAGATAGTTTGAGTCCCGGGGAAGGACATTGGGTACTTTTTATCTGAAAAATTGGACAGTTCCCGAGGGAGCGACTAAACGACTTCTACGAGGACGGAGTCCCGGGCAAAAGCTTCCATGGTTCTTTAGCTCGTAAGTTGCTTGGGCATTGCCTTTTAAAGGAACAATGCTTACAAATTCAAGTTTATCGGGAACATGTCAATAAATAATGCACATAAATAAATACATGGATGTTTTCTATGTAGATATTGTGTGTATGTTTATCGCTATATAAGTAAGTTGATCGTTGCCTAATCCATGATTACAAGCTTAGAGCTTAGTTTGGGATTGGGACATTTTTTTTGAGACTGTACCCTGAATAAAATAAAAAAATACATACATTAAATAAAATACAAAAAAAATACATACATACATACTAATAATATATACATTCTTACTCCCTTACCCGTGGAATTACCGTGGGCTTATGCCATGCTTTGTCAGTTTCTGTCAGATGTTAATATCACAATTACAGATAAGGACAAAGCATGGCATAAGCTACCCCACGGTAATTCCACGTTTATAACTAAGGGGGTTAGAAAGTGTATACTCGTTAATAAAGTAATTAGATTGGTCTTATAACTATTTTGCTCCTCTTAACATGAACTATGTAGCTGAATTTAAACTGTTTACAGATTAAAAATTTCATCAAACAACCTTCAGGGCCTAACCTTCGATTTCGTCAATTAAAAAAAACTAATCAATCTAACCTTGAAGGGAAGTTGCGAAAATTGGTAAAAAGCGGGCCCCGTCAGTGTCAACCGACATTGTTACACAACTCGCCGGCGGAAGGTCGATTTCTCTTTGACACCTAATTGTTTTATAGGAAATCAATCGCGACCATAATTTTGAACGCATTTCGCACTTTTGAATTTGGAATCGATTATTTGAAACGTCGAATTTTTGAAGAAATTAAATGATATTTTAAACGCTAATAAGCTTTTTTAATCCTTTTGAAATAACATTCAACAAGTTGGCTAAATGCATTTCGCACTTTTGGAACTGATTAAAAGCGGAATAGGGAAAATGGCATCATTTCAAATACAATTAATTTTACAATCTATGCTATTGCAATCATAACGATCTTTCAAGTTGTAAAAAAATTACATAAGTATTTCTTTGCTTAATATAGATGCTTTTATTTTTTTAGCTTAGTTGTCTCTTTCAGTCAGTCATTAAATTGGTAACACATCATATTACAATTTTAGGATTTTTAGTTATTTGGCATTAGAACTTATTATACCTTGATATAATGTGATAACTGATAAACCTTTGTTTTTTTGCTCACAAGATTTTCTAAAGCATATCTGTCTGAAGTTGAGTTTTCCGGGGGAACTCTATGGCGAAAAAAGTACCTATAACTTTTTACATAAATGATTTTTTAACAAAATTATATAAATCGCTTGTTATTAGAGGTAAACAATATGTGCTCGGCATGTCAACAAATAAACAAGACAAATGTTTATCAATATCGTTCTAACATTCTAAACCGATAAGAAGACCTTTTGATAAGTTGTAAATTATTGTCTAAGAACTTTGTACAAACAATATCAATACTCATACAAAATGTTCTTTATTGTCTATTGTTCAGATATTAGTGGCCATAGACACTGGCTGAATAACTAATGTCGCAACTTGCAGTGTTTAAAAATAAAAAGGCATTTAAACAAAAAACAACTGAATCCAGGCCTGACGCTAAAATACCCATACCAAATAAAGGAGATATAAAAACAAACAAATCAAGCCTACCAACATATTATTTAAAACTGGCATGAAACAAAATTAAAATGCAAACAGAAAAAAGTTCGAAATTTAAATTTCGAAATTTCGCGACAGGACGCCTAGCATTGTGACCGTCTCAATTAAAACAAAATCGGAAGTCGTTGTAATTAAAAGTGAGCTTTAGTTGTATTACGTTATGGTTCGTTTCAGCTTGCGGTAAGTTACGGCTAGAAGCCAACTCAGAAGTATGTCACAAGTTGAATAGCACGGCGCAAGGTCGGAGTATCTATGAGCGCGCGTCAAAAGCGCGGATGTGTCGATGCAGCCGTAGGACATTCAATTCAATATTTACACTTGTAATAGTAAAGTTATAATAGTCGCTACATTTACTACTTTGTGCTAGTGATAGGGTTACCTGACTAAAAATAACCATGGATATATTATTTAAGAAAGAGGGAACGCTTGTATGGCAAAAAAGATTTCTAAATTTAGAAAAAAAATTGTGTTTGTTTATTGTGTTCCTTTTATCTGTGTCCATGTGTGTGTGTGTATGTTTATCTGTGTGTCTGACTATGAAATCGTAGACCCAAACTGATAGACCGATTCAGACGCATTTAAAAAAAATGTGTCATGGAGTTTTGATCGGGATGATTATTAGGTAGGTTTCATAAGATAATATAAGAGATAATATAAGATATTTTTACATGTAGCTTATGTTTACATAGACCTAATATTATTACACATGTGCCTGAACTAGGGCGACCCTGTTTTCCAGGCATTGAAAAGCTTACACACATTTTTGTAATAAGCTCGTACACAAAACACATTTAAAATTTCAAGGTAGGTTATGAAAATTTTTACACTCACTAGAAGTTACAAGGTAAAATAATATTAATAACAGAACAAATAACTATAATATTGAAGTACGAGTACACACAGCATAAACCAAGCTTGGATTGATGTAGATATAAGTTTACAATTTTGCTGAACGTTAACGCAACCTGTGACTTTATTGAGGGACCATCAGTAATTCTTCTGTGTCTTCGTAGGACAAGTTTTCGAGAGCTTTATATAGGACTTTTTTACATTCAACTAGGCTTAGATGATAAATGCATAAGTCTAAACCCCAATTACTACCTACCTACCTACGACTAGGACCTTGAAATCGAAAATAATCTCGTTGAAAAGGCATGTTTAGTTCCACCTTCCGTTGACGACACGGTAGCATAGTTTTGAGTGACCCTGCCTCCGAAGCCAGCGGTCCTGGGTTCAAATCCCGGTAAGTTTGCGACTAGGTCAATTTGTGTGAGATTGTCCCCTGATATTTATTTATTTATCCTTTTGTCTGTTATCTTTGGGTTATAGGGAAGTGTGTTGTGTTGTTGTTTCATGAAAATGAAATAAGCGGTTTTTTAAATAGTATCTCTCTGCTAGATGGGACAATGTCACACAAATTGACCTAGTCCCAAACTAAGCTTTAGGCTTGTACTCAGGAACAAATACTCTTGCTCATCACACAAATATCTTTCTTACCGCGACTTGAACCCGGGACCGCCGGCTTCGGAGGCAGGGTCACTCCCAACTAGGCCAATGTGTCGTTTTTATTATTCGAATTAAAATGTATTTTTAACTAGTGGACGCCCGCGACTTTTTACGCATAGAATTAACTTCTCACTACTCCACTTAATTTAATCCCATGAATTTCCAAAAACCCCATATAAGTGCACCCCTAGGATATCCAAGAAATATTTTCTCCAAACAAGTCAGCCAATCAGCTTCTTCTTATTAGATTTGAATGATGGCAATATTTAAACATATGACTAAGCATGTGCTTGCTAAATTTCCTTCACTTGCTAAAACCACTAACTAGCATAAGTTAGCGTACCTACACTCGTGACGTAACGGCCCAGCGTAAGTGCATAGATAAACAAAAACTAAGAACTCTTGCGCAAGCAGGGCTTCTGGGTACCGCCAGCAGCCCTGAAGCTTAATTAAACACTTTATTGTACTAACAAATACATACATATATAACATTACGCCTTCATTCCCAGAGTGGGGTAGGCAGAGCTACAGAAATACCAACAACTCTAAAAAGACTTGACAGGTTTGGACGCAACTTTGCTAGAAAGCTATTTTAATGAGATCTATTTTTTATGGCTAGGATAAGGTGACTCTAGCGACAAACCTGGGGAGTTAAGAGGCCATATGTTTTGTGTTATTTTTGACACCATACCACAAACAGGGAGATTTGACTCTACCAGCAACGAAATAAAGTTGAGTTACCTTTGATCTATAATGCTATTTTTAAATAAAATTTACTTTATGTTCATAAAAATCTAGTTCATCATTCTTCATTTTATAGTTCTTTATTTCATAGCTCTTCATTTTTATGTTTCAAATCTGAAAATAGCATTTAAAATTTCGTTGCTGGTACATTCAAATCTCCCTGTTTGTGGTACGATGTCACAAATGTCACAAATTATATGGCCTCCCAACTCCCCAGGTATGTCCCTTGAGAACATAATGCCAAACATAAAAAGCACCAGACAGCTGGCTTTTATTTTCACGTTTCACTTACCGCTGTATAATACAAAGCAGTTTTGGTCAGACTTCCGGTTAAGGAGTGCTCTAACATGACTATAGGAAACTTTCTCCAAGGAACCAAATATGTACCTTCTTTGAAAAAAAAAAAAAACACCTTTGATAATGTAAAACCACGTTTGATTTGACGTTTATCATCTCTTCTTTAAAAAAATTAAAATTATCCTGTATCTGTCTATGGGATATGTATGCCCGTACCGAATTTCACGTAAATTGGTTGAGTTTTTAAAACTTGAATTCGAAACAAACAAACACACTTTCAAATTAGTAATATTTAAGAGTGCCTAACACAGACACCGTGGTTACAGACAAACACCGGGATTATTTATTTATCATATGGCAGTTAACCACTGGTTAATTTATAACATTTACCGCCTGTTTCACAATCGACAAGTAAAGCTTATTTGACAGATAAACTTAGCCCTTTCTCTTTCTGACACTTGAAAATAGACAAGGAGAGAGACATCTTTATGTGACAGATAAATTTACTTGTCGATTGTGAAACAGGCCCTTAAAATCAAAATTTACAATTCTGCAGATAAAAACTGGGGATAGGTGAAACAAAAAAGTTTATAATACAGTGTCTAATGTTGTATAGGTAATGTTACGAAAAATCGTCACTAAGAAACGCCTTTACCGTTATTAACTGACTGAATGGGGCCGTTAGATTTTTTCAGCACAACAGTAAATTAGAGAAAGCTATTTCAACTACCAAATACGACCGAAAGTTCCTGAGCGAATCCACACACAGTACAAAGATTTCGTAAGTTTGTTTGCTAACCGTACAAACTGTTTGTATTTTCCTTGTTGCAACATGCTTTTCAAGGGAAAGCAATGACGCATGCAAAAACACTCTGATTCATTTATAATAGACAAATGTTAGAACGTTAGAAGTAACGGAAAACATGAAAAATAGTTGAAATGAATTCCTTCAGCGAATAATGACACAATACATAGCTACGTAACAGATAACCTAACTAAAAACGCTATACGCCAACATTCCAAATTTGAATAATTTTCTTTTTTTACTTTTGGCGATTGCAATAATCCTATAGGTGAAAAACTTAAGTACAGGACCTGTTCTATGTAGTTGCAACACATCTGTATAGACCGTTTGACGTTCTATATTTGAAATTTGACGTAAGCTCCATATTAATTCTATACACAACTACATACAACAGGGCTGGGATTCTACAAGGTAATAACGATATGGTTTTTGACCTGTTTCTGTATTGTCAACGTTTTGATAACTCTTATGTCATTTACAATAATGGCGACAGTGATATAAACGATTCTTAAACGTGTCAAACACGATATCGTTTTAACGCACCTGAATAGAGGCCCAGGTCCCTTACTTAAGTTTTTCACCTATAAAACATTGGAACATTTCTGAATTCCACTTCTTACCGGCCAGCATCAAAACCTTAGTTGCATTGTCTATGCCATTCCAAATTCAAGTAACGTATGACGCGAGTTCGCGTGCGCGCGCAACCTTGGCTAGGACTGCAATAAGGCTGTATTTTAAACATCCATTTGAAAAACAAGTTTTAATAGATAAGTACTGTCGTTGTTTAAGTTACGCGATGTTTTGGTACTTAATTGGTAGGCAATAAGGGTTTATAAAGCTTTATGAGAAGTAATTTATGGAATATTTTACAGATTTTTTAATTTGTGCAGAACAGGGGGCTTAATTTACTCAATTAACCCTAATTACTAAATTACTGCATGATATATTTCTTGGTTTTCTCTTTTTATCCTGTAATGTATATCTTTTTTCTATTTTTTTTTTTTTACTGGCCACACTTACTCTACCTTCTTCGCCGCTATGCTAGCATAAACAAATTCATAATTCAAATTTCAAATAAGGAACGAATGCGGTGACCTAAATCTGTACATCAGAAATACAATGCTGTTACTCCAAATTCAAAACACATTACTTGCATCGTTCCATTTTTAGAAATAAAATTGCCAGTGGCTTGACTTTTATGTTGAGTTTAAATAAATAATATTTTAATTACAATTAGAATGCCTTGTGCGTGTTTTTGGAAAAAATTGGACCACGGTTTTTTTTTTTAATATAATTTGATCGGTATTCTGATGAATAATGCCAAAATTTTATAATGAAATGGCGGTTAACTGCTGTGGACGTAGTACTTTCGGGAATGTAGAGCTACAAGCCTAAAGAGACCAAGTCTATTTAAAATATTGACCTTTACACGTGGCGCATCGATTATTTTGACACTATTTACGGACGTCTTATTTTAGATTTTCTCATCTAGCGCACGTTAAAGCTTCAGTTTCTTTTTTTCGGTAATTAACGACAGTATCAAAAAGGTTACTAAATTTTTATTAGATAACGTGTATGGATTAATTTTCGTGTTTCTGGGATACGTTTTGACTATTTTTTGCAACTTTATTAGTGGACTTTGAGTATGAATAAGACAACCAGAGAAAATTCTAGCATAAAAATATTTCATAGACTAAAAACAAATCGTCGTCTTACTTACTCAAACTCATATCTGCATATTTTTTTGCGGTTGGTAATTTCATTTTCGTTCAGAAATACTTAGATCAATAAGTTCAACAACGGCAAACAAAATATGCAGATATGAGTTTGAGTAAGTAAGACGACGAAATGGAACTAGTTTTCAAAAAAATAATTGAAAACTACGCAATTTAAGCGCAACCTCACAATCCTCTTAGTAAAAATGAAAGAGACGTTAAAGAAGGTAGAGCTACCCAAAGACAAGACAGAAATCCTTTATTCAATAAATCACCAGCAAGTCGACGCACATGTAATAATACCACCGTCGTTGACTGAATTCACATGTTTTGAACATCGACCTCTTGGATGCTTTAATATTTATCAACATGTTATGGATGATGGGTTATTCTTTATGCTTCTTCGAATAAGATCTTGAATTCAACCCATAGCTGTATATGGTCTGTTTGGATCCGTGTTCCCCAAACCATCCACCATAATCTGGTTTTCTATTTGGCATAACAGCCCTCAGAACTACCAGCTCAGAGAGCATCTGCGTGGACACTTCTACTCGAATGTTAACCAGCAAAATTGTCGTCGGTGCCCACAATACTTACCCCAATCCCTTTTCTGCCCTATCTCCTTATTTTCTTATGCTTACCTGCTGCTTGCTTGTTACTGACTTCTCCACGCTTGCTCTTCGCTTCCATGTCTTCCCGTGGATGTCGTGAGAGGCGACTAAGGGAATAAGGGCTTGTAGTACTGTTAGGCGATGGGCTTGCAACCTGTCACTAATTCTCTGGTTAACATCTCATCCTGATTGTGCAAAATGTGGTTACAGAATTATGAACAAGTTTAGAGTTGTTGGTATTTCTGTAGCTCTGCCTACCCCACTCTGGGATGAAGGCGTGGTGTTTTGTATGTATGTATGTATGCTCTGCTTGGAATCAAGGGGTCAAGACAAAATAAGGATTTACGCGCTTAAATAAGCTTTTATCTTCGGACATTTTTACCACAGTCATCTTATTCAAACATATGTAGAGGACGCCCGCGACATCGTACGCGAAGACTTAGTTTTCCGGTGCTCCAGTCGCCATTAAGGGATGAATTTCCAAAAATCCTCCTGAAGCAGCCCTGATATCATCCAAGGAATATTCCTTCCAAATTCCAATTCCATAAGTCTAGCGGTTCCGGCTGTGCGTTGGTTGTCAGTCAGTCACTTACGGTACTGTTGAATCAATAGTAAAACAGCCACGAATTGTCGTAAAATACCCCTTTTAAGAATAACATCAGAAGCTCTTCCCAACCAATCCCGTCGCCGTAATGTTTATGCAACAAGGCCGTGCGCGCACGCAGCACGCGAGCGCCACCGTGCGCCGTGACGTCACGCAAGGATTTGCAACGCGTGACGTCACTGGTTTTTAGCAAGTGCATTTAGGTCAGTGTTAGAATTATTTAACGTGTGGGCAAATTTTTAGGGTTCCGTAGTCAAACTAGGAACCCTTATAGTTTCGCCATGTCCGTCTGTCCGTCCGCAGCCTAGCTCTCTTAGGACTAGAAAGCTGCAATTTGGCATAAATATGCATATTAGTCACGCCAACCAAGTGATACAATAAAATGTAAAAAACATTTTTTAGGGTACCTCCCCTTTTCGTCTACCCTATAATGTGGGGTGTCGTTATAGGTTTTTAAAAAATATTATGGGTTTGTAAAAACAGTTTTTCTATTAAGTAATCCGTTTATGAAATATTAAGCTTTAAAGCGCTAATTTTTGTTGGACTCAAGTGTCCCCCCCCCCTACAGCCAAAACTACAAATACTAAAAATTTGAAAAAATACTTAAATGAAAGAACATATAACGACTTAGAAAGAAAAACTATCACGACTAAGTAGACATCATTAGTTCTTGAGATACAGAGGATTAAAGTGTTTATATTTACTACGAGTAAAATCATCTAAGACTAAGTTAGTTTTACAAATGAAGTATTTTGCTTTTTGAACTGAGAGATAAAGTTATTTAAAAAAATGTGGTAACTGTCCCGGATTTAGGTACAGTCAACAGCAAAAGTAAATGATACGGTTGGGATGCGGCAAAGTAGTTAAGTGACAAGGTACTAAAATGATCATATACTTTTGCTGTTGACTGTACCTACCTTATGACCAATCTTGAAATTGCAAATGACCCCAGAGTCCAATTATTATCAGGCCATTTGATCTATTGCTATGGCCCTCCACGAAAAAATTGACCGGGTTTTAGTTAGCTCAATTAAAAAAACTACTTATTCAAGAGAGTTTTCAAAAATCCCCACATCTATACAAATATAATAAACTGTTGCGGAAGTACTCAATCACATCCGAAACGGTTGTCGCTAATCCTGACTTTCCCCCTTTCACCTCCCCCCACGCAGCGTTATCTAAGTCGTGAAAGTTTTTTTGCGCACGATTCTTTTTCGGTTACTCTCCATTTCGTGTAGCGACGCATGCGCTGTTAAGCCTTTTGATTTGAACCAACGGTTAGTATTTTGGTTGATATGATAAAAAAAAAAATCGTGTCCTCAAATTCCGAGGTGGACCGGCGATCGTTGTGACGATGTGGTCCGTTGTGGGGATAAGACGACCGGTGAAATTTCAAGCATAGAGGCATTCCATCTTAGTCGAGTTGCCAACACATTTGAGGTGTAGGATTGCAGTCTTAAGATTATAGTCTTGATAATTCTAATTACTATGGGTCTTGCAATAAAAAAAAAATGGTAGCGGGATGCTGATGGATGGCAGTGGCGTAAAACTAACCATAGGAGATCCTTTGGGAAGGTCTATGTCCAGAAAATGACTTTAAGTAGCCAAGGTGCAAACTTGGCTAATGTTTCTGTTTTCTATGGACTCGAAATGTATGGCAACGTCAATTTGTCGATTTTCGAAAATTGCTTATAGCGTTATGCATTCACTAAAAGGCCCTAGTCTGATTGTTTTTTATCAGCTGACTCGACAGCCACTGTCTGATAGTTTTTTCGAACATTTCCAAAATTTCATTTCTTAAGATCCTATTCTGGACTATTACGAACATTTTTAACTGAAACCTGTCCAGAGGGGTTATTATGGTCGTGTTTATCGGTAAGTACAGTGCGAGGGGGACGGATGCTTTATCCACCGTGATAATCCCGACTATAACACCAGGGCCTCTATTCTAAAGCGTTATAAGGATATCGCGTTTGTCATGTTTTAGAATCGTTTATGTCACAGTCGCCATTATTGTAAATGACATAAGAGCTATCAAAACGTTAACAATACGGAAACACGTCAAATACGATATCGTTATTACCGTGCAGAATCCCACCCCTGGGGCCCTAGCCAAGATGCAAACGCTCCTAACGTATTTCTTTCCTATCGCTCAAAATGTATGGGATGACAGTCGACCACGTGGTTTATCGAAACGCACGATAATGTCATCCCATACATTTTGAGCGATAGAAAAGAAAAAAACGTTAGGAGCGTTTGCATCTTGGCTAGGGCCCCTGTTTGAGCCAATGAGATAATCGCCACAGAACTAAGTATGACAGCGCCCTCTAGGGGTCAACGGTGAACTCGGCGTCGAGACCGGCGGCCATGTTAAACAGCAGTTTTTGCTTGAAACTATAGCATCTAACTAAATATAGCATCTAAAGCCGCAGCACCGCCCTTATTAACTATGTGTTTTTTGTAGATATATTTCGCCCCGGGCTTGTTAGTTTTGTGGACAACATCGGATTTTGTGATCACGACAAGGATTTGACTTGATTTGATTTGAATTCTACAGAATACAGCCTGACGAAGACCGAGGATCTACCAAGTAAGCCCCTAGATTACGGCAAAGTCAAATCTAACGTTTTGATCGGCGAACGTATCGCACTCCCGCACCGCCTTCCATCCTTTTTAATTTTTGTGAACCTATTTTTTCCTAGTTTAATTCCTACGTAGTGTGTGAGACCAAGATTGGCAGTTAGATTTACGAGCCAGTGGCTCAATCAACACCCATAGTACAAGTCTAGAGCTTAGTTTGGGACTAGGTCAATTTGTTTAATATTTGCTCTTACCTCGGATCAACCCCGGGACTTAAAGCTCCCTTGTCATAACGAAACTCTTATATTCGCGCTTATCTTAGCTGTCACCGCAGTACAAAACATAACCTCAAACTCGCTTCAAAAACATGTTTTGTCGTTGACAGCTGTCAAATCGGGCGTTTTAGAACAGCGCTACTATAGATTATATAGCATTGTAAGCATGCATGTACAGCATGATTCAATTGGTCTGATTCCCCTTTTTAAGGGCTACGGAGGTCAGATTGCTGGCGGCCCGGTCGGTGTAATAGCAACAAATGAATGAAGCGATTCTGAGATCACGACTTACAGGGTTTTTTTTAATAGGTGCACAAATTTTAACATATGATTTTGTATCGTTAATATAATATATTACGACAATAAAAAGAGTTCAATTTTTTTTTTTGATGTAAATTATCTCTTTTTTCTTTCTCGTGTGGACACAAAGTCACACTAGAAATGATGACATGGGTTGTCAAGCTGTAGGTATGCGACACACTGTATTGATATTCGAAATTTGAAATTTCATGTACAGCTTATCAGACAACAAGCCCCTCTCCTACTGATATTCTAAATTTGAAATTTCATTTATTAACTTACTTAACAACACTCCCCTCTCCTCGCACTTCTGCATTAGAGGGTCCATGAATATCGTTAAGTTAGTGGAGTCATTGAATCGGCAATATCTCTAATATTTTTAAAGCTAGAGTAAAAATAACATAACATGTGTTATATTGATTGACTTGACTTTGACTGTATACAAAACAGCTCGGCTGACCCAAACGAAAATCTAGCAAGAGCTAAAAAGAGTCCTCAGAGTTGGCAACAGGATTGTATGTAAATAAATAACAAGGGAAAATGTCGTCCACCATCTTATCCATACCAAGCAACAGTGTTCGCATTGTTGTGTTCCGGTGAGAGGATAAGACAAATGGGGAAATTACTAGCGATCTTATGATTATAGTCTTGAGAATTCAAATGTTTACGGGTCTCGGATTCCACTTACCATCAGATGGCCTGAGCGCTCGTGTGCCTTCTCATTGTAATGAAAAAATTCATATATACATACATAACATCACGCCTTCATTCCCAGAGTGGGGTAGGCAGAGCTTCAGAAATACCAACAATAAAAAAATAACACTATTAAAAAGCGTTTGCAAAAACACCCATATTTCTATCACGCTTAGAAGCAAAGATATAGGTACCTACGAGTAGAACCTAGTATATCAACTTGCTGCTCGGCAATACCGAAGTTATTATCGAAGCAAGCTAAAATTCCGAATAGAAAACACCAGTAAGTACCTACTGTACTGTAACTAGGTATTTGATTTTGGAAGTACTAGGTTTTTAAAATCAGGATTTCCATTGAGAGAAAGACGTTCAAATAAACCAATCAACCTACTCAAATTCTTAGTAACAGACGTTGCTAGGTTTTGATTTTCAATTTCAGCGATAAATCGCCTAGTAGTCTCATAATACGTGTATTTATGCCTTTTTAAGTTTCATTGACACGCAAACAATTAATTAAAGTCTATAGTTTTGAAAGACACATAAAAAGTTTGCTTTGCTTGCCTTGGGCTGAGATTCTACACGGTTATAACGATATCGTCTTTGACGTGTTTCCGTATTGTCAACGTTTCGATAACTCTTATGTAATTTACAATAATGGCGACTGTGACAAACGATTCTGAAACACGTCAAACGCGATATCGTTATAATGCAGTAGAATAGAGGCCCTGGATAATTTTCTCTATAGCTCTTGCTAGATTTTGGTATAAGACAGCCGAGCGGCTCTACTTTGAAATCCGTAATTCGATCTTTGGATCACCCCGTCACTTTTTTGCAAATAAGATACGCATTGAGAGCAAAAGGGATAGCATAGACGAATTAGAAGCGAGCCCCAGATGATGGTTGTGATGTGATGGTTTCGGTCAAATATCGAAAGATATTTAATATTTAGATCTCCGGTAGCTAAGTTTTTTAGGTATTAACATTGAAAGATTTTGTTTCAATGTAATATTACTTACAAATACCTATTTGACAAAAAAAAAACATCACTAAAAAGCAAAGGAACGATATTTCAATTTCAAGTTTCAGACTTATATGTATAAAAATATTCACGTCTTAGACAAAAAGATTTTATTAGCATAATCAAATGGTACAACAATTGAAAAATAACAGTTAAATACACCGTTACGAACAAGCGTTGTTCAGGTTTCAAAAGCTTCCATGGCAACACCGAAATACACACACGCGCGCCAACTTTCCAATTGTGAAAGTTGCGCGTCTGTGTGTGGCGAAAAAATTTAAAATTAAATTTCGAATGCGGAAGTTCGGTTATTGACACGCTCTTAGATGCGTTATGCGAGTGTTATTCAACTTTTTAATTAAGAGGCGTTTTGTATCAAGCGTCTAGAATAGACTTTTTTACAGAAATTATGGACTGAACCTACGTATAAATAAAAAAGGATCTTATTTCGATTGATATTTGACACAAAAAATAACTTTTATTGTTTAAGCTATGAAAGTTTTATAAGAATGACCAATTAAAATAATGATTTGAAACTTAGTAACTCTGAGAAAACAGAATTATAATTAGTATAATTACCTAACTCTTTAAGTTACCTAAAATCTAGACACAGGTTACGAAAGTAATTCAAATCATGAAACACAGATGGCGCTAGTACTGTAAGTCTGAAATTACAGAAGTTAACATCTACAAACGTATTTTCACTAGCGACGGTGGCGCAGTTGGCAAACAAAGGATAGTATTTGTAGAAGGTTCCGAGTTTTTCCACAGGTTACAAATTAGTTTGTTATGGTATTAACATTAAGGTAAATGGCTACTACAAATTGAATGGAAATAGTGAGGACTGTTCGAAAAAAATAAAGGATACAGATAACTTAAATTATAAGGATACATTTTTCAGCATGAAATTACTCAACTACTGAAGCTATACAAAGAAAGAACCGCGAAGCTTAAGAAAAATTTAAGGAAAACCTCTGCAAGCCCGCTATCACGAACAATGACGAAACTTCTTGATAACAGATTGAAAACAACCCACAAATAGCAATTTGACAGCTTTTACGTAATGGTTAAGCGTCGTATCAACCGACCACGATATATTGACCTCTATCTACCTTTCATTATCTAATTTTAGTTTGCAACGCATCGGCGGCGTAGGTCAGGTTACGCTGGCCGCTGCTGGCAAGATGGCGGGAGCAGACATATGTTCGGGCGGCGGAAACGACCGAAGTTCGCCGAACGCGCTCGCAAGTGGGTCACACGGACACACTCACACATGCACGCGCACGCAAGCACGCAGCGCATCGTATCTCGTGACGGCGAAGCGAGTTTTTTGTATTGACACATTATGTGATTATTTGCTTTAGGTGGCATAACCTTTTACACAATTTTCATGTCTTGTTGTTTTTACTGAATAATTTACCGGTAGCTGCGCGCTTGAAAAGTGAACGGTACATAAAATGTTGTTAGGAACGAATTACCTTTTTTTTACACGATTTTCAGAAAAAAAAGTAACTATTTGATGATGTTTTGGAACAAATGTTATTTATATTAGGTAGAAAACGCGCAGTATTATAGGTACTGCTACTCATAGACACCGATGGATGATAGCAGCTGTGTCACAATCATGTCTGAAAATAGAGTTACGATTTCAACAACTATCAAATTATGTATCTTAGCGACATTTTGAGTCTTTTTATCTTTAGTTAGAGGTCTAGAGGTTAGATTTCAAATTATCATCATGTAGAACTGTAGGAACCACTTCTGTTAAATCTCCATTTTTTTAAATTTTTGATAGATTTGTGTAACTATTTCTCTAAATAGACTTTTATCCCATTTATTTAGTCAACTAAGACGTACTATTACTATATTTAAATAGAACTTGTTACCATGTGTGACTTAATCAAAGCTTCTTACTCATCTCTGTTCTCATTTATATTCCTGTGCGTCAGATCAGGTATTAGTTTAGCTGAATTAATGCGTTATTCTACATATGGGGAAGAAAACATGAACAATTAAGTAAATTACCGGAAAAAAATATTTGTAATTGCGAATGTAGGTTATAATTAAGCGATACGTTTTCCCTTTATTTTTCTTTCCCGGAAGACGCGTAGACGCCGCCAATCTTTGTAACGGAAAAGCAATTTGTGATTTAGAGCTCAAGTTATGCAGGCTTTCCTCCAAAATTTCGTTGACAGTTATTTTGCATCTTTCTGAATAACAATTCAGCTTATGCTGTTTGATTTTTTTTTAAATATCGAAGTTATTTTACTGCAATGGCCAAGTAAAGATAACATTAAAAATAAATGATTATTTATTTAATTTACCCGTTTCCCGTGTGGTACCGGGTTAGAATAGTGCCACTCCTTGTCTTCCCGTGGATGTCGTAAGAGGCGACTAAGGCAATAAGGGCTTGTAGTACTGTTAGGCGATGGGCTTGCAACCTGTCACTAATACACTGGTAAACATCCTAGCCTGATTGTGCAAAATGAGGTTACAGAATTATTAAAAGTTTTTTAGAGTTGTTAGTAATTCTGTAGCTCTGCCTACCCCATTCTGGGAATGAAGGCGTGACTTTATGTATGTATGTATTAAATTTAACAATAAAAAAACTTAAATGCCATCACATTTTTTCTTCGCATTTATAATACTTAAGTACTTACGTAAGTTGAAATTGACATTTTAATTATGTATCACACGAATTAATGTAATTATTTAATTGCTCTGTCGACCCTACAAAACATTCGTATTAAAATATTTTTATTCATACCATAAAACTTTCCAAACATTTAAAATACTTTGTTGATTTGGCCCACTGATTGTCACGATATTGATGAATTGATTGATTCCGTGGTCAATAAACGAAACCAATCAAAGCCTTGAAATAACAAAGATCTTATGAAATATATTTGTCGATCGCTCGAATACGTTTTATTTATGAAAAATCATTAATATTTTTACATAAAAAAAATAGTTCGATTTTTTACAATAAAAATATAATTATTTCAATGATGCTATATCGAAAATCAATAATAAATCATATTAACTTATTTAATTCCCGAGGAGGTCAGACGAATTTACAAACATACATGAATGCATTTATAATCAAAACCAAAAGTAAGTTTCCTTTGTGTAGAATTTGCTATTTTCAAGTTATATATAGCATCTTAAGAATCTTAGTCATTTTGCACTGACATAACGTAAAACATGTCAATAAATTGCTTAACTGAAAATTATTACGGCATTGACCAATTTTGCGTCATTAAGTGCTTAATTTATGCAGATAGTTGTCGTTGGCCTAGCCCGAGCACTAAACACCGGCTGCATACGAATGCACAAGCAAGTAATCATCCAAAGATACCTGTTCCAATCGTAACTTTAGCTATATAAGAGTCGTTTAAAACGTAACTCTGTTTAGGCTTCATCGTTACATAGACTTGTGTAGATACACTGAAAATTGTAAGAGAAAGTTTTGAATGCTAATTAGTCATTTTAATACTTGATGTCAATTTTGATTGATGATGAGGCTGTTTAATTTGAATAATACCGTGTGTATTGTATATTGATACTTTAGTAGAGGTGCCGAAGATAATTTAATTGCCACATTCATGATCTTAAATTACACGGCTTGCTCGGCAGATTTTACGAAAAGTAAAATTAAACTTACTATCATTCAAATGTATCTCTTATTTAAATGCTTAGCAATGTTTTATCTGTTTAGACGCATATTTTTGTAACTTATAATAACTTTTGGTGTTTGCATTGATTTTGGAAGGTTAAAAATCCGTCACGCCTTCATTCCTAGAGTGGAGTAGGCAGATCTACAAAATACCAACAACTCTATACTGATAATTCTGTAACCACATTTTGCACAATCAGGCCAAGAAGTGTACTAGTGTATTAGTGGCGGGTTGCAAGCCCATCGCCTAACAGTACTAAAAGCCCTTATTCCCTTACGGCCGAACCCTATATTCAAACCGCGGATAGATAAGACTTACTTCGGGTTGAAACTTGACATTTGCCCATACAAAATGTGTCAAATTTTAATCCGAAGTAAGGCTATCTGTCCGCGGTTTGAATATAGGGTTCGGCCGTAAGTCGCCTCTTACGACATCCACGGGAAGACATGGAGTGGCACTATTCTAACGCGGCAACCACACGGGGAGCACAACTGAAAATTAGTTTACTAATTTAGGTGGTTTAGATATATTTTTCTGTCCTATCTAAAAATCTCTATAACATAATATAATTTTGCTATTGTATAAACCAGCTACTTATATATAAGTTTATCACCTACCCACACCTTGTTCTAACTAGTATTTGAACCTATAACCTTGAAGCTCTACTGGTATTTACGTCGAGTTCAGAGTTTCAATGAATATTGATTTTATCACTTAAGTGCCAACATATATATTTTATATGTAACTGTTGCCGATCACTCACCCGAGGACAAAGGTTAACATCATTATTGGTGTATTAAAAAAAATCCGGCCAAATGCGAGTCGGACTCGTCCACGAAAGGTTTCTTATCATTGTCTATACAACATTAGCCACTATGTTATAACATTTAAAAAAAATGGCAAAAAAAAAATGTTTGCTGTATGGGAAATGGGAGAACCCTGCATTCGAAGCTAAGGAGTCCTGGGTTCAAAAGATTTTAGTAGGTATAAACACTTTAATCGCCTGTATGACCTGTATCTCAAGAACCAATGAAGTCTACTTAGTCGTGATAGTTTTCCTTTTAAATTCGTTATATGCGCTTTCATTCAAGATTTTCATTACATTTTCGGTATTTATAGCTTTTGGCTGTAGGGACACACACACACACACTTGAGTTAGGGAAAAAATTGTTTTCAAAACACGTAATATTTTTGAAAGACCTATCCAGCGACATCCACACTATGGAGTAGGCGCAGTTGTTGTAAATTGTGCGCAGTTTTTTTGAAACAAACCTCTATTGGGTTTAATGTTTAAAAAAGAAAAACAGAAAACTCCAAGTGTAAATGGTATTATGTTAACTTTAACACATTTCGCACATGTGAATGTAAATACAATGGAATTACATACAGTCGTAGCCTTATCTTTCTTCCAAAGCAACCGGCATGCTAAGTGTGATTTCAGGTCATAAAAATAGCCCCATTCAATGTAGGAAATACTATTTACTATGACTATTCATGTCGTAATGATTCATCGCTGTATATATATACATTGTATATGTAACGTTCCCACGTAGTTGTGATATAGGTGACTTGTATCGTAGGTCAGTTTTTTGCGATGTGTTTTTCATACACAGAGATAATAATGTTACGTTACGTATTACTTTGTATTTTAATTGGAAGTCGTAACGTGTTGGTGGGATGTTGTTGCATTATTTACGTAATTTAATTATTTTAAAGATTGTATAAGAAATTAACGTTATTTCCTGGTTGAAATCGTACAGCAAATGGGATGATTGTAATTGTTTTCCGTAACAATTAATGTTTAGCTTGCTGTTGAGGTTCGTGAATCTTGGCCGAGATTCTACACAGTAAAACGATATCGCTTTTGAAGTGTTTCCCTATTGTCAACGTTTTGATAACTCTTATATCATTTACAGTAATAGCGGCCGATCATAAACGATTCTAAAACACGTCAAACACGATATCGTTATAACGCAGTAGAATAGAGGCCCAGGACCCGTTTTTGTATGACATGTTCTTAGGCGAATCTTTGAAATGCTAATGTTTATTAATTAGCATAGGGAGACTGCGCTTTTTATTGAACGACATCCACAGTTTCCATAGTGTTACTACTTATGTATAAATTACCATTAACATATTCAAAATACTCGTTTCAAATTGTCCGAGCCACTAAGCTAAGCTCTCATCAACGAAAAAATGTAAAACGAAATAAGCGGAGCGCAGAAACGAAAAACTGAAAGGCGCTTCAAAGAATTTCCCTTTTCAGTGCTTTTAAAAAGTACTCATTAAGGTATGAAACCCGCATGCCACAAAAGATTAGGAGGCACACATGCACGATGTGTACGCATGTGACGTGTCCGTGTGACCACGTGTCGGCACGCATGTGTGCAGGACGCCGCACACATGCGCAGTTGTACGTGATGTAATACCCGAGTTGACGCCTCACAGACATTTTTTATGTGCTCTGACGCAACCTTTTTAACCAAAGCAGTGTTATTTGTTTGTTTATATTAAAATTTATCGATACGCTGTTTGGTTGACATAGGGTTAAAGATTTGGAACTTGTGATGATAAATTACAGTTTTTTTTATTTTTACTAAAATTTAACTAAAATACCGGTCAAGTGTGAGGCAGACTCACGCACTGAGGTTCCTTATCGTCGCATAGAGGGCATTATTATATTTTATATTCCGATTCGAATTCAATTTCAAATCAAGTCAGCGCGAGCCCAACCCACGCTTAACCACGCACTACAAAACAATAAAATAAAAATGCAATGAATATTTTTTTTTTGTAAAAATGTTAGTAAATCTGCCAAATATAAAAAAAAACAACCCGCTAACTATTACAGTTCAAAAGATACAGCTCTTTAAAGAAGTATAGATGGACGGACGCACGGACGGACAGACGGATGGATGGAGAGCGTAGGCATATTAATAGGGCACGGATCCCTAAAAAGGATATTTTTTTAATAAGGATTTGTATTATAAATTATGATTACTATGAAAAAAAAAATATATATAATGCTTGGAAATATAATATAAGTTCTTTAACATTATACGTATACATATACTTTAAGTAGGTACATTATTCGGATACTTGCAGAGTTGCATTTTTATCCCTGTAATATATTTTAGTAACCCGTCTCGACTATCATCTAGATAGTTAAATATCTTTTTAATTTGTATCTTGTAATTTTCTCAAGCTAATGGATGTTTTTTCTTTAACCAAGTGCTTTTACTTTACGTAGATTAGACCATAATAGTTTATGAATAAAAAAAATTAAATATTGATTCATAAGTTATAAACTAAGACTATTTTATAGCTTTTTTTCGTTAACGTCTACAGTAAACAGTTAAAATAACTGTCAAATTGTATGTTTATGTGAACAATCCCGTGTAATTCGCATTAATATTTTATGATGCATGCGTGTTTTTGTAACTTTAATTAATATAATCCAAAAAAAATACTGCGGTACATAATAATTATTTATCTGTGCCAATTTTTTCTATACAATAGATGTTTTCATATATAATTTTTATTGTTTTACAGGTAAGCAATCGGATACGAGGAAGAAATAAGAAAAATGATTTCGCCTTCAACTTCAGGTATTTTCCAATTAAGAATAAAAAAAAACAAATTAAAATTAAATAAAGCACCCTGTGTGAAGCGGCTCTTATGATGCACGTTTTACTACATGCACACAATTACGTATATAACTGTAAAGCAAGGCTGCACACATACACAACAAGGACAGGTCAACGCACTCCGTCGCCTTGCGCGGGAAAGAGAAATACGCCCCAGCCGACGAGTAAAAGTAGGACGGATGTATCTCAGTCGCTTCCGCGTCTCAAACGGGGTTTTTAATGGGTGCGAAAGAAACGGCATCGCAGTGAGAAAGAGATAACTATCTATAAATATTATGAGTGTTATTTCACTTCCTTTGCTGTGATGCAATTTTACAGTAAAATATCTATTTTAAGACAAAGCTTGGTTATTTTAAATCCTATTTTTTTACCTTTAACAGATACTCGTTTACAGACTATTATTTTGTATTAAATTAATTCAGGCATTCAATTACAAGAAGTCTGAAAAATTATTCTTCTCCTCTCCTGATATTTCATGTCACCCTGGTTCATGACTTTTTTTTTGTTACTTTAGTTCCCATTGTTACTGAAGTTATTTAATAATTCAGAAGTTGAATTCTTTGGATAACTGAATAAAAACCAAGTGCAGGTGGATTTCCTGATAAAATATGGGTTACGGATTTGACTTTTAAATAATTTCGTCTCAACGTTTTGTTATTGGGAGACTGTTTGGAATTTTAATACAAAGTATTTATTAAAACAGCAAAATATTTCAATTAAATACAAGTGGCAACTTGTATTTATTATCATGTTGCCCGTACTATAAAAATAATATTATTTGAAATAACGATAAATAATACCTAACGCCATCTATCGCCAAGTAGCCAAACTTCCAATTTGCGGTAACTTATCGCATTTGTCCTAAATTCGCCCATTTGTCACAATTCACAACAAAGCCGGAAACAAAGCCACGTATAAGTACTGAGAATTCCCTTTATTTATCCTCCTTCAGGAGATTCAAGGAAAAATCAATAAAAAAATCTTGCACCTAACTACGCATGCCCTACTTTTTAGTTCTGTATAAATGTGACGTTTTTCTTCGTGCACCGCAAACTTGTCTGGCTTGGCGGCGAAAAACGGAACTAACGTCACCACGTAGTATTTTTACGGTTATCGGGTAAAATATCATTGTAGCACTGGCTGAAAAAATCAGCAGGCCTAAAGACGTGCCAAACCACGTGTCAATGAACTTTCGAAAACCTGGCCCGACAACAATGCAACCGCCAAAATACACCTAAACTCCAACCCGACAAAGTCCAATTTGACTCTTGTTCGACAAACAAAAGAGTCCATCTTTGAAAATTCAAACAGACACATACGCTCTTTCGTTCGAATTTCAAAAAATCTAAAGACGCCTACACATAGACAGGGTATCAAAGACGTCTTAGTAGTGGTGATTATACAAAGAAAGTACGTGCGAGCTTTCTCTGTGTTAAGTTACACAACTTCAGCTCTTGCGTCTCTTTTTCTCGTGTGACGTTTCATATTGCTGTCCCGTTCCTGCGTACTGTTATGTAATAACGGTTGTTGTGATAGTCGCGTAACATTTTTCTTAGGACCGCTATGCAGGTTTTGTTAGTCTTTATAGACAGCCTGTAAAATATTACTTAAAAAAAAACAATGTCTACTGAAAGAACCAATTCGATGAGTTACTTCTCTTTGTAAATTAACTAGTTATTTATAGTTTTTCGTTGCTAATAGGCCTATGCATCTAACCCAACGCATGCATTTCTAAACATGTAGTATGTACATACGACGTAGTGGGGTAGTGTGAGTGCGTCGCGGCTGTGTGGGTCACGTCTGTAGTCATTTCCTAGTTGGTCCCGCGGCCCGCTTGCAACACCATGTGAGCGGGTCCTAACATTGCGCGCGAAATTCAAATTAAGAATTCAATTCGAATTCGGATCGAAAAATGTGCTAGTGTTAAAATTGTGAAAAATAACCAGTTATTTTTTTTAAATAGCCCGTTATTTTCAGTTAAGTGCAGTGCTAGTACTTGGATTGTTGAGGAATGAGCGGAGGTTTGTTTGGGTTGGGCACAACTCGGTTATTTTTAATACTCGAAAGTCAGTGATGTAACGTTACATATATAACCACGTTAAAAACTTTCATCGGGTTCTATACGAATAATGTTTTTATATTACACAATTAGCGTGTTTCTGTGAATAATTAACGGTATACGTAACTAAAAAGGTAATATATTCTAGTCTAGTTAAATTACGAAATTCAGTGACAGCATCGGTAATCGTATTTAAATTCATTAAAGTATTCTTTCACTTTATTTCGTCATATTCGTGATAACAATTTAATAAAAAGAAAATAAATCTCCGTTCTTGATATTGTTGGTTCGTTTAAACACTGAAACATAAAAAATAAAATTGATAACAATATATTTTATCTCTTTCAATAACGCATGACGCCATGTTTGCAAACAAAAACCAACGAAATTCGCAAAAAGCCGCAAAAAATGTTTACACAGTATGATAAAGCTTGGTTTCCCTATAAATAGTGATAAGGGAACAATGTCCTATTTATGATTACAAAACTTTGTTACTATTACTCACTGCTATAAAACTGAAATCGTGTATTCTCTATTTAAAATACAATTCGCAATTGTATTAAAATATCTGTAACGTTAATTACTTACTTATGAATTTTTCATTCGTTTTGTAGCATAGTTCGACTAAATAACGATAAATTAAGTACCCACTTAAAATTAAATAATTTGTTACTTAAGATGAATCTTATTTTATACATTACAATGAAAAATAACCCATTGGCCGGGACAGAGGGATGATTACGCGAAATGTTTAAAAAAGGCAAAAAGTAACGTAAAACTTACATATACAAAAAAACGAATAGTTCGTCCTTTTCAGATTTCATCCAGAATGAATGAATATATATTTAAAGTAAATGCACGAAATGTCGCAGGGCAAGCCCATATCATATACAGTCGGCCAGCCTTATCTAGGGGGCTACTATCTCTCTTTCTCCCTACCGCAAACAAACGGGCAAGATAGAGACAGAACTATTGTTTGAAATAATGGCTGACCTATTTTTGACACGTGGCTTTAAAAGTTCGAAAAGCTTTGAAAAGCTCCCCCTAAGTTTTAGGCAATGGGGCGAGTGAACAAAAGGTTTCGTTTTTTCAAGTATAAAGCGTATGGACGGCTTTTCTTTAATACTTTGGACTAGTAAAGCATACAAACATGCTACTATTCAAAATATTTCATGTTTTTTGTAAGGCCTCCAAACTTTTGCATTGTCTTCTAACAAATTTAATTAAGACCAAGAATACTCGAGCTATAGCCAGTAGTAGCTACTGGGGGGCCTAAAAAGCCCCAAATTAAACTAGTGGTGATAGAACCCTGTGCAGGGTCCGTCTGGATCGCTACCACCATCTTATCGCTATCGCCAAGCAGAATTCGCACTGTCGTTCCGGTGTGGAGATAAAACAACTGGTGAAATTACTAGCATAGATGCATTCCATCTTAGACCTCAGGGTTGGCAACTCATTTGAGGTCTTATTGCAATAGTGAGCATTCAAATGTCTATAGTCGACCACGTGCTTTATCGAAACTCACGAGAATGTCACCCCATACATTTTGAGCCTTCTCCTTGCCATGAAAAACTAAGCTCTTTAGTTTTTCTGGCCTTTAGTTACCTAGCCACGCCTCTAGTTGTAGTCTTACAAACATACAAACATACCAATGCCAGCTCAGTAGACTCCAAGACTTACTCGGTTAAGGAAAGAGAAGTTTTTCCCTGCGACTTCGTCCACGTATTGGTGCAGCTAAAAATTTATTTTCCAGGAGTGCATCTTATGTCCTTATCAGCGACCCGTAGGTATCTATGCTGAAGCAGGAGAATCTCCTGTTAATGCGTGATAAAACACATTTTAACATGTTTAAAAGTTTGTGAACCTAGTTCAAGCTACTAATTTCATTAATTTTGCTCTTTAACGACTTGAATGAATGAATTAATAGTTTATTTGCGTAAACACAAGCGTATATAAAAGGTGTTACAATAATCATAGATCGTATCTTGTTTTGCCAAGGCGGGCGTACAAATATTTCGTTTTAAACTTATATTTTCATTCGCTTAAGCAGTGTTCGATTAAATAATTAAATAAAAATTTCTTAAATATACTGAAAGGCAACTCTTTAAATGTATCAGAGAGAATATTAAATATTTTGACAGCCATACAGTAAATGAGTTTTTCCGAGATAGCCCTAAATCAGTTATTGGAAAAACTAATTTATTTCTGTGTGTTCTTCTTTTGGACTTGGTGGATCTTACATTAAATAGTTCTCTAATATGACTTCAAGATGTAAGGCTTATTCATAGAAATGGTTTTTTCAATGGTACACCAGAGGACCCAACTTTGTTTGTGTAGAAATAGCGGATTTTAACCCCTTAGGGGATGATACTCCAAAAATTCCGTCTTAGTGCGCCTCTAGGATATCCAAGTAATATCGCCTCCAAACTTCAAGTGCCTAGGTTCAGCGGTTTCGACTGTGCGTTGGTCGATCAGTCAGCCATTCAGTTTCTTATTTTCTTTCTCTCAAAACAATATTTTTTAAGACAAAATTTTGTAGCTTGCTGAATTTTTTACACATTGGCTATCAAGACCAAAGAAACAAATAAAACCAGTTAGATCTACGGTGATTATTAAAGCTCCAACATCAGCATTAACCACCAAAATGTTACATTGTTATTGGGTTTATGTAAGCCTAGTGCATCAAATTCCAAACATACACATTACCCAAGCATACGCATTACACCCAAGGTCCGGAGGGACCCCAAATATTATTTATTTATTTTATTTTGGCAACAAACAGTCATTACATGTTAGATGTACGATAGCACAAATACTTATATTAAAGAAAAAAACAAATAGTGCCGAAAATAATACAATTAAGTTAATATTGTTAAACAAGTTTTGAGCTTACATCACTAAGAGGTATATATACCTGAGACATAGGTTGCAACATTTTCATACTTAAATAAGAGAAAAAAAATATGTAAAAATAAATGAAAATCTAGTCTATTTATAACATGATTTACGTCCAAACCGATGGATTCATAGGACGGTGGACTTATTGAAAAGTTACAATCAGGGAAAAAAAAAACATTTACATATAGTGTGGATGTTGTAGTCATGGAGAAGCATCCCAATAATCGACATCATTAATCCATTCTTATTACTTTATAAAGTACTTGTAACGTAAGTATTATTGTGCTCTATGATTGAAAAAAATACCTTCTGCTGGAGTTTCTTGCGGCGTTACTTTTCCGCAATGATGGTGGCCTATATACTGAATACACATTTTGAATTTTGTATTTTGTGGTACTCGTCGATTCGGCCGGAATACCCACCATAAACCCAGCAATTCTCTCTTCTCGTCGTTGTTGGTGAGATTCACGGGTTCTGCATCTACTGCAACCCTCACCTCATCATAGAGGCCTCCATCTTAGTCCTCAGGTTTGGCAACGCATTGGCAGTCTTAGAATTACAATCTGTAATAGTCTTAACAATGAAAATGTTTCTATTAGGTGGCTCGTTTGTATTTTCTATGCTAAAAAAAACGACAAGGCCCATATTCAATTCAATTTCTTTATTGATAAATATAAAAAAAATACAGGCCATGGTAATTTTAGTAAGGATCAGTCTACTTACTTAACTGTTTTATTTTTGTGATGGTTTTATTAAACTAATACAAGTCAAAAATACTCAAAATGTATGTTTGATCTGCCTAACTTCTAGTAAATGTGATCGGAATGCTAACAGTTAACGTGTAAATTGAGTTGCACTTCAAAATCTCAAGGTTATGAGATGGTATCTGCAGTGAGACCTCGGCCTCAGTTTCTGGGTCGGCCCGATTTGGGCCAGCTCTGTCCTATTTGACCCCAGCGACCTTGCACTTGGACTTTTGGGTCAAAGTTTCCGCGCTTGCGCGATAACTTCAATATTCTAAGCCCTGAAACTGTGTTATGACCTGGTAAAACCTGCGAAGTTCCGGTCAGTGAAAGAAAGTGAAAGAAGCTATAGTAGTATTAGGTGTTTTGTTGCTGTCCCTTTTGCTGCGGGAATTTGACAGTGTTTCACAGATAATAACAACACATACTTATATATAACATCACGCCTTCATTCCCAGAGAGGGGTAGGCAGAGCTACAGAAATACCAACAACTCTAAAAAATACTTGTTAGCAATTCTGTAAACACATTTTGCACACTCAGGCTAATATTTTTTACCAGTGTTAGTTACAGTTTGCAAGCCCATCGCCTAAAGTACTACAAGCCTCTATTCCCTTATGTCCGGTTCCTATATTCAAACTGCGGATAGATTAGGTTACTTCGAGTCAATATTTGTCAGTTGCCACGTACAAAATGTGTCAAATTTTAACTAGAAGTAACCTAATCTTAGTAAGGTCACGTCATACAAATAGATCATGACAAAGCTCTTGATATAGTTAGGGAAGAATGAGACCTAGATCTTCGTGATAATACTAACCTTATAAATTAAAGGACAGACGAAATACCAAGTTGTAAACTACTATTAGCCGACTAATTAAATTAATATTAAATTTTTATCTTTTTATTAATAATATAAAGAAGTCAGGGCACAATTAGCAGGGATACCGCGTAGCATAATAACCACAAAGTAATAGACTAAAATTAAAACTGATATCAAAAAACTTAAGGTTAAGGTTTCATTAAAGGAACAAAACTCTCCCAAAAATTGTCCTCTAATTGTGCGGGTACTAGAAAACTTACTTACCTACATACATAAATGTGGATTAGCTGTTACTGCTTAAGCTAAGTGAATACTCTAAATACAAAAGATGTTTAACTTTACACTCTAAATAATATTTTTTACCCATAGTCCTTTTACTGTAAAATGTATTCGAAATATTCTGGAGTGAAATTTAGAAAATCAATATGGCCGTAAAAGCTACATCCCTTAGTGCCATTTTCCGCTCGCATTCACGCCTTTGAGGGGTTCTCGATGTATTTATAAATATGCTATACGCATGTCGTTGTACTAAAAATGGTTGATAAGTCATGATTGAATAAACTTTGTTGTATTTGTAAATTTATACTTATTTTATAAATGTGAAAGTAACTGTCTGTTCTGTCTGTTTGAGGTCCCGGGGAAGGGCATAGGATGGTTTTTATCCCGGAAAATTGGGCCATTCCCGAGGGGATAGCGATAAATGATTTCTACGCGGACTGAGTCGCGGACAGTGGCTAGTTATTATATATTTTATACTTTCTAGTGATTTTAATACGCTGTTCCGTATTCCCACTTATTAGTTGACATGAAACTTTAAGTTTCATATTATTTCAACAAGTATAAATGGGACCACCTCGAAAGTATCAAAATCGGTCCATAATTGACGGAGTAAAAAAAATACATACAATGGAACGTATAACCTCATCCTTTTTTTGAAGTCGGTTAAAAAGTATACAGGTACTTTATTATACCTAATTCTTTCATAATTGGGTTATCCCATAATTTTGTAATGTATAGTGATTCAAAAACCATTTCGAGAAAACAGGTTGTAGAACCATTCCCTGTTATCAGATTATTTTACAAAATTAGTATTAAATAGTTATTTCTAATTTATCATTTGACATTATTTGACCTGTAATTTAGTGACGTCACGATCTTCATTGGTAAGTTGTGTCTAATCTGTGATCAACCATATTACTGCATATAATATGAGTCCGGAATGCAGTAATAAATAAATAATGTATATCGAATTTTGTCTTATTTATTTCTGTTTTATTTTAACGCTTATTAAAATTAAGACAATATTTAACTGTATATAAACAAACATGACAAGGTCAGATCTTTAAAAAAATGGTATGATTAAAATACAAGTCCGTTTTGGAACCTCCGCCCGTAGGCTAGTCTGTGGGTGAAATTGTCAAACTCAACAAACTAAAAATAAAATTTCGGTTTGTTTGGTGTGCAACATATAACTACTCGTTTTCTGATTTTCTGCATTTTAACAACATTGCTTCAAATTCTACGGAATCTGACGATCCTGCTACACATATTGACCATCGCCAGATCTTGGATACCGATATTCTTGCTTATAATGACGACCAACGCTGTACATTTATTAAACTTTGTAAGGGCTGATTCCACTAATCTACCCAAAGTGGATATAGTCAGGATATTGACATACTTGGGAGACAGCTCCAATCACAACGTAGCTGAAATACGTGGAGCTAAAGCTCTAATGTAAGTATGATTTAGGTATAAGAATATAACGTTCACAATACCATTAATACTTTAGTTTACCTATATTGACATGATTTGACATTGACATTTTACGTGATCTGGCAGAAACGCGTACTCTCAAACGAATTCAATAGTTTTAAAGCATTTCTCAAACAAACCAGCTTGTAGTGACGTCATAAAAACATTTTCTTTAAAAATTAAAATAAATTAATATATTGATTTAAATGCAAAAACCGTGAAATTAGTGTCTTCAATTAGTCTATTTTATCGAAAAAAAAATTAAAAACTTGTGGTATTTTTTTTTGGGATAACCCAATTGGACGTAGTTTTGCAAACAGGAACCCACCCACAAAGATTTGACAAAAGTATGTCAACTGTAATGCTGAATACTGAGGGTTGATATTTTATTGCTAAATGATTGTGGGTTGGTTCCTGTTTGCAAAACTACGTCCAATTGTGAATCTGAAATTTAAAATACGTGTTCAGTTTTTTTATAATCCTTAATTACATTTATTTTTATAACTAATGTTACGGGTCCGTTGTAGCACTGCGCAGGCATGTGTGACAGCGTTCTTTAAAACACGTAACGTGTCGTTACCGCGACTCCCCCTGCACCGGTAATGTTGTTACGTTAACTGTCACTTGGTTACGTTATGCTCACAGTAACAATCGTACTTATCTTTAACATTATAAATTGCGCATGTTTGTTGGTCGATGATGAAAATTAATCTGGCATAAGATTTTACCTGAAAAATTGATTTTACGAGCGAATAAAGGAAATTTTCGCAGATGGAGTCAGGCAACATCTAGTACTCCATTATGTAAATGAGGATTCAAGTGACTCTTGTTCCGAAAAATCTTTGAGGGCTCTTGAGTCAAGAGCGACCTTCAACTTACCTCCTTGAAAGAGAAAAGACGGAAGTTTTTACATTACACCTTATTTTTACACGCAGTATTAAAAGCATCTCGATATTTCACACCTTTCCAAATCTTACAATTTGTTTAATTAAAAACATGCTGCTTACTCTACGCTAACTTATGTCACCCGCAGTGTGTATGTATAAACTTGAGCACTAACATTACACTTTTGAGAAATTAATTCTTTTTCTGTTTAAATTAACGTATAAAAATACTTGCGTGTTTTAAACCGTGGTAACGAAGTACATAGTAAAACGCACTAGTTAACCCTCAATTTTACGTTAATATAGAGTTAACTAGCTCGTTTTATTGTGTACTACTAAAGTAATATCTAGGTAATTAACAAGGTAATAAACTAAAAATACCTAGGACCAACTTTATCACAGGTTTTGCAGCATGAATTACGTTTGTTGATTACAGCGCCATCTCGCAGCGAGTAGCGTAACTAAGCAAAAGAAATTTGGGAGGTCACCTTCCGTTAACTTTTTATGAGCACGTGCTACGTTATTCGTGAAAATACTCATGCTTTCAAAGTTGTTAGGTTTAAATCACTTTTTGATAGGGCTACATGAATGTTTGCATACAATTTAGCTTGCATATTTAATAAATTATAGCTGTATTTTAATTGTTTTTTGACATAATTGTAGCAATCAACACGGTGAACATCGTAGGTTCTTAAGTCATTGACCGTTTAGTTCTAAAGTTCACCAATAGGTGGCGCCAGGGTTTTTGCTAAAGGGCATTGCTCCTCTCCTCACAGCCGCGTGGTATTTTTTTATATTAAATTGCATAGAACGGTAATCGTGCATTGACTGCAATGTTTTTTTCCTGCGTTGTTGCTAAGTCCACGTCTCGGTAAATATGCGGAGCAAATAAATTAGGTATTTATTGAGTAATTGTTTGCGTTAAGCAAATAATTGTGGAACATTCGCGGAAGAATTCTTGGACATTATATTAATTAAAGATAAATTATAATAAGTATGATCGGGTGGGTATATTTAAAAAAAGATTTTAATTAAGAAGCACCAATAACGATGATTTTAATTTACCTTATGTAGATTCATACGATTGTGAATTTACAGACGCGATTTCGACTTTTGAGTTAGTTCTAAACGTCAATTTCCAACGTTCACCGTTTAGTACAGTCGAACTCATAAGAAGCTGTACATTTTAATGCTTTGTCGTAACAAAGCATTAAGCTGAGATTGGTGTGAATTTAGTATATGGATAACTGCGACAAGGTACTGTTGTACATCAGACTGACTTGGTCACTCAGATTCTTAGAAACGGATTACTTTTAAATATTAACATAAATACATACATAACATCACGCCTTCATTCCCAGAGTGGGGTAGGCAGAGCTACAGAAATACCAACAACTCTAAAAAACTTGTTGATAATTCTATAACCACGTTTTGCACAAACACGCTAAGATGTTCAGTGTATTAGTGACAGGTTGCAAGCCCATCGCCTAACAGTACTACAAGCCCTTATTCCCTTAGTCGCCTCTTACGACATCCACGGGAACACATGGAGTGACGCTATTCTAACCCGGCAACCACACGAACAAATAAATATCTAATACAAGTATTACGATTCTATGATGAAAGATAGAAAAGAGAAACGTTAATAGCGTCAGGCCCTAACTGACTAAATGACTTTTTTTGGAGTGAAAATTATACAACATGGCAAGCACTCGTTTATCCGTCGCTCTATATTCCATGACTCATTAATCTAGTTGGGAGTAACCCTACGAAGCTAGTGGTCCCGGATTTGATTAATTATTTATACGAGCAAATATTTGTATGATGAGCGCGAGTATTTGTTTTAGGTGTTTTTTACGTATTTTAGTCGTTATTTCTCCATTTAAGTATTTATATCGTTGTCTAGTACCCATAGGACAAGCCTAGAGCTTAGTTTAGGACTAGGTAAATTTGTGTGTCTCCTACATATATGGATTGTCGTAAAAGGCGACTAAGGGAATACGGGCTTGTAGTACTGTTAGGCGATGGGCAACATCTTAACCTGCTAGTGCATAATGTGGTTACAGAATTATCAACACGTATTTTTAGAGTTGTTGGTATTCTGTAGCTCTGCCTACCCCACTCTGGGAATGAAGGCATGACGTTGTCTATGTATAGATGATTTTGCAGCATATAATAATAATTTATAACTATAATTATTATCCGTTTGTCTAGACAAGCCGTGCCCGAATAACTTATCAGAGAATCTGTTATCTCTACGTCATTTGAAACAATACAATTGACGCACCTACACAATGACGGAGAGAACTAATATTCTCAATAATATGATATACTGTTTCGTTACTGGCCGACAGAAGGACAAAGCTAACTAACGAAATTTTAATTGCCATTGTGATTTTGAGTATCCATCCATACTATAATATATTAATATACCAACATAGGTACTAATATTAATGCGAAATTTCAGATGTTTGTTACTCAATCATAGGCTACTTTTTATCCCGAAAAGCGGCAAACGACTTCTAGACGGACGTTTGCGCGCAAAAGCTAGTAATACACGCGAAATTAACTGTCCGTCTGTTACGCTTTCACAACTAAACCGCTGAACTGATTTCGATTAAATTTAGTATGGAGAATGGATATAACTTAAACTCCGAAGGGCATAGCGTTATTTTTACAGTTGTAAGATATTTAAATATCCGATACTTATATGAGTCTGTCAAGCTGGCATAGACCAGGTAATAATAATAAATATCAGGGGACACGTTGTCCAAAACTAAGCTCTAGGCTTGTACTATGGGTACTTAGACAACGATTAACATACTTATATAGAGATATAAATCTTATCTTATCCTATAGATGGACCCTTTCGGATACACTTCGTACACTTTAGGATCTTTTGTGCAATTACCCTCTTACACACCCAGCTGTTCGAATGTGCAGGTTTCCTCACGATGTTTTTCCTTCACCGTAAGGGCATCGGGTAACTTACTTACATACATACATAACGTCACGCCTTTATTCCCAGAGTGTAGGCAGAGCAACAGAATACTAACAACTCTAAACTTGTTGATAATTCTGTAACCACATTTTGCATAGTCAGGCTAAGATGTTAATTAGTGTATTAGTGACAGGTTGCAAGCCCATCGCCTAACAGTACTACAAGCCCTTATTCCCTTAGTCGCCTCTTACGACATCCACGGGAAGACATGGAGTGGCACTATTCTAACCCGGCAACCACACGAATTAAACTTACTTCGTAAATTAAATACTTATACATAGAAAACGCACCAAAGAAACGGTTAACCGCTTACATAAGGAAAAACGAAAATTACGCGTAGGTAAGTATAAATATTGTACACGCAAATCATAACACCCCCTCTTTTTATCGGTAGGGTAAACTCGTTTGTGTATGACTATTAATCATTGCGATAGATTATTAATTCAACGCCTTTTGTGAACAAGTAATTTAGGAATCGATTATTTGAATGAGCAGGCAAAAAACATCGTTTCCATGATTGATTGATTAATGCTTATTATTGATTGTTAAGTTTTATTATTCTAAGTGTTCTTAGATTAAATTATCATATTTGTGTAGAAGGAAACTTATTAGTTTTTTATAGAAAATACGCTTTTTTGAAATGGTCGTGTAGCTCATAAATAAAATATTAGCTTATGACACTTCTAGGATCGTTACCAATTTAACGATATCCCACACAAAGGAACTGCCATACATATATACAGACAATGCTCTTCTTGGACATTCAATTAAAAAAGTAAATTATTAAAAGTACAATTAAAAAAAAAGTTTTACCGCATCCACGCCTTATTTCATCTAAGCATACAGAATCATCGAGTGATCAATTATGCGTCATACCCGATTCATAACATACCGGCAGATAAGCAGTGCCATTCAACTCAGTTTGGCAATGTATGAACTTTAGTTCCGCTATCCAGCCACAGATGGCGTTGTCAAATCACCTTGGTAAATTATCTTGTTTTTCACATAAAATAGTGTATTCAATTCGTTTTAATATTATTTAAATATTACAACAAATCGTGTTTTTATAGTTCAAGATATTTCTTACCTGGTTTCTGTTAAACAAGCGGAGATACTAAATTGGTGATTACTTCCGCTATCGCTCGATAGATGGCGTTGAAATTAATCGCCATATGTTAAGGATCCGGTGTCATCGCAGTACGTTGATCCTTGGCTAGGTTGTTGTACCGCACAAGTGTTTAGGATAAAAACAAGAGGAAATGAAAAGTGTCACTTGCGTGATACATTTGCTTGTAATTTGATTGGACGGGATATTGAGAACATGACATTTTTATATGACAGGATAACTTGTTAAATATTAATTTTATGTCTTGATTTATAAATAACTAACTCGGGCGTTAACTTTGTTCTAGGTGATTTAAAAGCTAGAAAAGTTGCGAGATGTCTTACAAATAAACAGGTTAGGTCACACCTAACATCTTGCGATAGTCAGGTCTTCCATTTATCACATATATTATTATAAAATTGACCGCCACGAATGAGGAAAATTTTTTGCGTCCCAGGAAAAAACAAGTTTAAAATGTATTGATTTGATAGTCAATTCATTGTCAATGCAATTATGGTAAACTTTGATTCGGTCGGAAACTATTTAATATCTGTTTATATATGTGTTAATATTTTACGAAAGAATAGAAGAACGAGTATACAAGTTAGTTGTGCGACGACGTTGTACAGGATCTTACTACCACCAAGCAGCAGTGCTCGCATTGTTGATCCGGTGATAGAATAAGACAATGGTAAAATCACTAGAGGCATTCCATTTAATCTTTAGGGTTTGCAACGCATTTGTGATCTTAGGATTGCAGTCTTCAGACTGAAAACATCCATTGGTCTAAGAAAAAACTGTGTGCTCATTCGGTATCTCCTAGCCATATTTTCTTTATTATATAAAAAAAAATGCACCAAAAAGAATTAAAAAAAATAATTTGCAGCAGATTTTTTGAAATTGTTTTCGTTTAAAAAATATGATTTTACACAATATTTTCGTGTGAATTTCTCAATTGAACTTCCCTTTTGTACCGTCAATCGGAAATTGCTTAGTAATTGATTTAGTGCAGGTATTTCGCAACATCGGGTCAACGCCCTCTGGTGACGAACTTACTGACTCACATAAATTCTTCATTAAAAAACATTAATGATTGATCGTCTTATTGGCACATTTTCTAAGCATGCTAAATCTTTATTTATACAGACACTAAAGAACGAATTAGTTTTCTCTTTTTACATCCAATTAAGGTTCAAATTTTAAAAATAAATAATTTTAACGCACTTTTATTTCTTTACTTATAAACGTGGAATAACCGTGGGGAAGCTTATACCATACTTTGTCACTTTCTGTCAGATGCAAATGCCACAATTACAGATAAGCACAAAGCGTGGCATAGGACCATCGTTTCGTCAAAAAGTTTTTGGTCAAATGTTTCATTTCCCAAATTTTCATTTGCCAACCAGCGGGTTTGTTTTCTGTAACCGTAAATATTTCAGGATTTTATAAAAGCTAACCTAGGGTTCTACACGATGGTACTAAAATAAATTATGAAAAATGTAAGTATATAACATTGGTTTGTACAAAAAAAATGGAAAATGATACATTTGACCATAAATGGCATAAGCAACCCCACGGTTATTCCTCGTTTATAAGTATCCAAGGAATATTCCCTCCAAATTTCATGTCCCTACTTCCAGCGGTTTCAGCTGTGTTGTCTATCAATCACTTATGGACGAGATTTATGTCTCATGGGAGGTCGTTATTTTTGAAGTTGGACTAGTATTATAAAATATATGTCTAAAATCTTTGACTGGCTGTTCACAATGGAGTGTTGGCCCCTACTCTGATGTATGGTAGTGAATGTTGGGTGTGGCAGGATAAGCATGAAAGTCGCATAAATGCAGTAGAAATGCGCTCTTTGCGTAGTATGTGTGGTGTGAAACTGTGTGATAGAGTAAGGAATGAAAACATCAGAGAGAAGTGAGGTCTGAAAGAAGATGTAATGACTAAAATTTAAAAGGGCATGCTTCGATGGTTCGGTCATTTGGAAAGGATGGTTGAAAAAAGATTGACGAAACAAATATACAGTGCTAAAGTGAGTGGAAGGGTCGGAAGGTGGCGCCCTAGGCGTACTTTTTTTAATCAAATCGGGGAAATACTGGAAAAGGGCCGAATCTTAAGTACCCGAAACCGACGTGCATGCATGACTCGATGTATGAATGTGGAAGAAGCGAAAGAGCTTTGTCAGGATCGTAGCAGGTGGAAAGAAGTGGTCTCTGCCTACCCCTCTGGGAAACAGGTGTGATTCATGTATGTATGTAATCTTTGACAAGCGGATACGAGTACATACGTAAATGTTTTTTTTTAAAGTGAACTTGCAAACCTTTTTAGATTATACTTTATATTTTAACCGGCTGCGTCAGAAGGAGGCTTAAGTTTTTCGAGTGTAATTATGTACTCGTATGTACCTACCCGGTACGTCGGTCACCTTTCAAACAAAAAAGGCAATATACAAAATCAATTAATTACAAGACCGTTTAAAAGGCATTGTTTCGAAGGCTGAAGTTTTTCTCTTCGAGGCACTTTATTATATATTTTGTTTATAATTAATTTCCTCAATAGGTGCGAGAGGTCAATGCCCGATAAGGGTTTCGGCTCCCGATACCTTATCAAAGGTAAATTAAGTGCCCTTTGTCACGGAAAACAATTATTTATTGTAAAGTATAGCAAACAGGAAAAATGTGCTGTTTGCGTGATAGGATATTTATCTAATATACCTAACTTTTTTTTTTTTGCACAAGGTAACAAATGGTTCGCTAGCCTGCACCCGTGACTTTGTCTGCGTTTAACGATAACGGGGGAACTATACAATTTCCTGGAGTAAAAAGTATGCTATGTTTTATAGTTATAATGTAGTTTCCATACGACAGACGTCTTGGGCAGACTTAAGTGGCTCTAGGAAACAAGGAAGGCCTAAATCTAGATTACGGGTCTCTATCGTTTGACCGAATTACATATGCAACAATTTCACTTGCCCGAATTTTATATGACATAACGATAATGTGCCTTAAAGGCATTTTTTGTGAAACCATGAACTGTTCAGAGTTGTAATAAAACAAACCTAACCTATTGGGCTCTATACGATGGCATGTACAGATTACCTGAAAGGTTTACGAATTCAGAAAAAATGCCTTTATACCAATGAAATTATGGTATGTGATATTAGGGGAAATGAAGGTTATAGCCAGTGACCATTATGGCAAATGAAATTAGTGCAAATGAAATTATAAAAAATGATGGGATACCTTTTTATACTATTGTAATATGATTAGTGTTGCTTTATTTCAATAAGCCCATCCTACTACGACGTCGTAATTATATTGTTAACGTTGCTCTAAATGACAAGTGAAATAGGATTGTCATATAACATTAACAATATGATGAAAAATCAAAGTAAGTAATACAATGGCTATGACGACTGGTAAACTATTCGTTCCTAGGATAAATAATTACTACGGGGACAGAACTCTCCAAAAGCGTATCCCATACCTACTCAATAGTTTACCTGAAGCCATTAGACGTGAACAAAATAAGAATAAATTCAAGAGACTATTAAAACAGTATTACCTAGATCTATTTACATAATATCATGTATGTTGTATTACTGATTTTATGGACAGTATAGTACCTACTGTTATTTCATGTTAATGAATGCCTTACCTAGAGTGCCGTTCCCACAGTCGAACTGTTACTCCAGTTTTGTGGGCCAATGTTAATTTAATTTTTAATAATTGTACTTATTAAATGAATAAATAAAATAAAACAATGTATAATAAATGTCCAGTTAAAAAAATACAAATATCTTGTAAATGACAAAAGCGAGGAAAGTTTGCTGTATTAATTATTGTTTATCGCTGACCCATGAGAATCTAAACGGATTTTGATGGAATTTAGGACACTGAGGTCAATCTCCGTAGCATGGTCGCCTTTATCGATGTGGATAAACGTGGATAACATATCTGTCACTCTCGCGACATACTGGTAAGAAAGTGACACATGTGTTTATCCGCATTTATCCACATCGATAAAGGCGACCATGCTACGGGCCCTGGTTTAAGACATAGGATTCTGGTTGTCACGTGCAATTTAAGTTGTGACGTTGATATTTGTAAAACGTGTCAAATGCGAGCGAAGTTTCAGGGGAAAACTAGTGTTATAAAATAGATATATATTTCGCGAGCGGGCCAGAGTTTGGTGTAACGGACGTCAACCTAGGTTCATTGACTTACCGAATGTTAAGTGAATGCATAAGTCACTTCCGACGCAACGCCTAAACACTGATTTAGTTTAATCTATTTAGATTTCGAATTGAACATGCAAAATAAATATTTTTAATATATTTAAGCATATAGAAAATAGCATAATTCAACTTCAGAATTCAATATTATCTTGTTATTTAAATTTAATAGTTTTTAAAATATAACGCTGAAATATTATACACGTAATCGATAAATTTTGTTTCTGTTGCTAGTTGCCTTGAAATTACAAAAATAAAAAGCTCTACTTATTTCCTTATCGCTAATTTAGATTAAACAAAAAGAAAACATTAAGAAAACCAAACAAATAATAATTCATTGTAACATTGTGAGTCAAACCCACAATCATTTAAATTACCCCCCTAACCCCTCTCGTTTGAACTTTAACCCCTACTTTTATACATTGACTAGGTAAGTATTTGACCCAGGAACCGAACTCCATACACTTCCTTCTTCACACCCAAACATTGCAAGTTGGGTCATTCACCCAATCGAAGGGTATTAACCTCTTACGAATTTCGTTGGTCACTCTCATAGGTATTGTTTTTTGATTGCTACTGTACTTCTTTTTATCGTAGAATAATTACTTATATATCAAAAGATACGGAATTTAATTACCTATTGACTGACATAAACAATAGTAAAATATGATAAGTAGTTTTGGAGTTATGGGATAGTTTTTGTATTCAGTTTTTTTTTTTAAATTTGCACAGTTTTCAAAAGTGATATCTCAAAATGAACTGAGTTTTATAATGCATAATTAAACGAAATTTTATAAATATTGTTTAAAATATAAGAAATTAGCAATAACCTCGTGTTTTTTTTAATAATGACGCAAAATAGCGCAAAAAATAGAAAACAGACAATTATCCGCTATGCCTTAAGAATCAGTATTGGCTAACTTTAAACCAATAAATTCTTCCAAAAACTAAGTAAAAACAATGGTTCCTCTTACGAACTCAGATCGTTCAACCCACGGTCGTTCGTTGACCTAAGAATTTCGGCAGGTTATTGCTCCGCCGCGTCCATATTTTTAGCCTAAACGAGATGGCAACACGCAGTGCGTACGAACAAAAAGAGACGGAGATAGCTGACGATTCGCAGACTTTTTTTAGATAACGATGATTTGGCGATCTCGAATTTTCTGATTTTGACGACAATTTCATCAGCACATGGTCAAACATGCTTCCGTGTGGGGTAGGCAAGGTCCAAAAATAAAAAATACATACGAAAATGTACCACTTATTCTTTGCCAATTTTTTTTTTATTACTTACTTTCCCTGTGTTAATATTATATCATGCAGGTACTTCCTGCTTATGATATGAAAACCACAAATTCATACATTCATACATAACGTCAGTGGGGTAGGCAGAGCTACAGAAATACCAACAACTCGAAAAAGACTTGTTTATAATTCCGTAACCACATTGTGCACCATCAGGCTAAGAAGTTTACTAGTATTAGTGACAGGTTGCAAGCCCACCGCCTAACAGTACTACAAGCCCTTATTCCCTTAGTCGCCTCTTACGACTACGGGAAGACATGGAGTGGCACTATTCTAACCCGGCAACCACACTGATCCTACAAACACTGCTGTCGTATAATTTATGTTAGCTATAATTTTTATCATATCCGAAAGCCGGTTTCAATCTTTACGCAATACCAAAATTAAAGTTACCTCAAGCAACTAATAGATAAAGAGATAAAACATGTTTACTCAGTAAGAAGGCCGCACGGGCACTTTTACACGCCACAATTCTACCAGCGCTTCGCAAGAAGAGACCAGTTGAGAAGAAACTCCGCAAGAAACTCAACAGTCAGTTGAACAATGAATATAAAATTAAAGTGTCACGCGTAGCTAAGCAGGACAAGTTATAATAATCACAAGAGAAATAGTGTCCAACCCTACATGTTTAACCTTGTCACCTATGTCAATATACACTTTACTTTATTTCTAAAACTTAAATTTAAAATTGCATGCTTAGATTTTAGTCTTAGATTTTGTACTCTGTACGAAGGCACGTATCAAGCTAATGTTGTTGCCTCACTGGGTCCTGTAACACAGGGAATCCTAGCTCAGGACCCAAAGCCATGAGTTATTTGTTGCATGTTTTTGTTGAATAAATATATTTAATTTCATTTCATTTCATATTTCATTTCATTTCAGTGTAGTTAGTTTAATTCTTTAACTGTACAAGGTTAAACTCCCCACCTGTACGAGTTAAGATTTAACCGCTCAGTTACCGAGGTAACGGCCCATCCGTCTACAGTTAACTTAATAAAAACTGGCATAACTAAGTCGTGGTGCACGGCTATACATTTAGCTAAACCTTTTTTAACCCTAAACAAAAAAAAACCCGTATAGTTGCCGGGTTAGAATAGTGCCACTCTTATCTTTCCGTGGATGTCGTAAGAGACGACTAAGAGAATAAGGGCTTGTAAGTTAGGCGATGGGCTTGCAACCTGTCACTAATACACTGGTGAACATCTTAGCCTGGTTGTGCAAAATGTGGTTACAGAATTACCGCGTTTTTTAGAGTTAATGGTATTTCAGTAGCTCTGCCTACCCCACTCTGGAAATGAAGGCGTGACGTGGATGGAACAAAAAAACTCAAGCGGTCCCCGGGAATGGTTCAAATCTTACTTGCAAGTTTTGACCCGAACATACACACATACACACACAGCGCATAGCGCACTTAACAAATGGTTTAGTGGTGACCATGTGCATGGTCCGTCCGGATCGCTACCACCATCTTATCCTTTAACCTACCATCACCAAGCAACAGTGTTCGCATTGTTGTGTTCCGGTGTGGGGATAAGACAACCGGTGAAATTACTAGCATAGAGGCTTTCCATCTCAGTCCTTCCTTCAGCGCCCAAGTTTCATCAGGCATTCAGGACTGTATGCTCGTTAGTCTATTCCATGCCGTAAAATACTTCTAAACATCGCAATTGTATACACTCGAGTAACCTAAAGCCATTATAACCTATGACAACACAGTTTACCAATTGACCGCGGTTCTAGTTATACTGGGTAGGTTTTTTGGCACATTCAACCCGACCAAAGTGCGATGAACCTCGTGTTTCGTATAATATTGAAAGTGTGGTGTAATTTTGATTGGTTTTTTTTTTATTATGAATTTAAACATTGTATAAGAAAAAATATTAAGTACCTATAAACTGTTAAATCCCTTTGGAAATATCAAATTTTCAATGACAAAAACTAGCATAATATTTTATCCTTTCGTTTTTTTAAATCGCGTCTAAGCGTCACTAGGTTTTGACATTTCTAGATAATCCCTTTCTAACCTACATTCAGTTATTTAATTTATGTATAACTTAGAGTTATCCTTATTGCTAAAAGTATTATAAATGTGAATGTGTTTTGTTTGTTTATTTGTTCTGTCTCACACTTTAACCGAGTATCCGGAAATTTGGTATAGAGATTGTTACTACAGCACGTAAAATTAACAGTTCTTAAGGGAATAGCGAGAAACGGCTTCTAAGCGGACAACAGCTTTAAGTTAGATCGGTAGAATCTCATCGCTAACGACAGTAAAAAAAACATTTATTTCAAGTCCCTTTAATTAAATAAATAAGTAGGTACACTAATAGGGGCGAAATTAATAAGTATCGGTCAATTTTTTTTTTTGGGGCAAACTTTTGTTGCCGCCTGTACCTTGTTTTTCCAGTCATTTTCTGTTTATCAAGACCAACCTAATGAGTCCAAACACGGAGGGTCTACGTTAAGTATAGCGGAGGTCCTGTCGCCACCTCCCGACTCCACCATCAGATCAGCTCTTAGATACCATAATATTGCATTCTCATCGGTTTTACATGTGGTTCAAATTTCAGCCCATCCCATGAAAGGAAACTGGTTCGAAATAAAAAAAAATGGCCTAACTAATTCATTTCCCAAACATATCATTTGACCAAACGGCTTTTTCTGAAACTGTAAATACTTCAGGATAAAACCAACCTAACCTAACCAATAGGATTCTACACGATGGTCCTAAAATAAATCCTCAAATACTTATAGTGACGGATAAAATCAGTAAGATCAAATTTTTTTTTGATAAGGAGGATGCACGTGAGCACTCAGACCCATAGACATATGAATTCTCAAGACTACAATCCTAAGACCTCAAATTCGTTGCCAACCCTGAGGACTTAGATAGTATGCCTCTATGCTCGGTTGTGTTATCCCCACACCGGAACACAACAATGAGAACACTGTTTTTTTGTTGGAAAATTAATCAGTTTGGTATTAACTTTTTGACGAAACGAAAGGCTCCCTCGAAATTGATTTGCAAGATTTGAAGAGGACAAGTTACAAACATACATACGAACAGTGCACGTTAAATAAAAGTATTGTAAGTTTTACTCATACTCACTCACTCTTGAAAATAGACCACGTTTATTCCATTGTTCTTGCTATTAAAGATTCCTTTGAAAACAATCTTCCATAAGTTAAATAACTAAAAAACTTCGAATTTTACCCCTACAAATTTGTTAAAATCCCCATGACTTTCTAGAGCAACCGACATTGCTGCACTAATTTTACTTATGTAGGTTTAAATTACTTGATCTTTTAACTCAAACGTAAAACCTAAAAAGCCCAAGGCCGTCTATTATAAACTCTCGACCGTTGCTCCAAGGTTGACTTTAGGTTTCGTTCAGTGTAGTCGCGTGGGTTGTAACACGTAACCACGTGGTCCAAGGTTCGACCCCCGGCACGTGGCGTAACAAGCTAACGACCCGGGAAGGCTGTTCGATGACCGAGGAGCTATCGACCGGTACAGTTGACACGTAAATGGGGGCCAAAAGTGTTATTTCGTTAAGTATGTAGGGGACAGTGGGGCGAAAGTGCCGATTTTCATAAAATACAAAATTAAACTATGAAAATAGTGTGTATATTATATAGTTATATGTGGCTTACGCACATATTTAAAGAATGATTATTGGAGTTTCTGAATAGTGATAAGGTTTTGTGCATCGTTAAACAGTTTTCTCATATATATATTTGTTTTAACTAGATCTATCGGAACGATACAACTAACCCCGTTATGGGGCTGGTTGTTCCGTCTTTAAAATACATGCGTATCTCGTATTAAATCTCAGTCCACTCACGCTAAAAGTTTTTGGTTGTTCTTCAAAATATGTAATTATTTTGCATGCACTATCAACGCAGTTAACAAAAAATCAAAGGCAAATATATATTTTGGTGGAGTTAGTTGTTCCGTCGATTTTTTTTCATAACAACTATTGTTCCATAATTAAAGCAACTAAAACGGCTTCTCAAACGACATAATGTCATAACGTTTTGCGACAAACATCATACGAATCGCTCCGTTGTTTACTTGAGTTTCTTTTCTCATCGGAAAACTTACCCGCAGCACTTTCAGCCCCGCTCTTCCCTATTTGAGACATCGTCAGCGTGTCGTCTATCGCTATTCGCTTTAGAACTGGGCCTCTATTCTACTGCGTTATAACGATATCGCGTTTGACGTGTTTCAGAATCGTTTGTCACAGTCGCCATTATTGTAAATGACATAAGAGTTATCAAAACGTTGACAATACGGAAACAGGTCAAAGACGATATCGTTATTATCGTGTAGAATTCCAGCCCTGTATGATAAAACTAGCTTCGCCCACGTAGATTTCGATTATCGTTATTCCCTCAGGAACCTTTAAACTTTCCGGGACAAAATTTAGCCAATGTTTTAATCCAGGGTATAGGTTACCTTCATTCCAAATCCATGCAAACGTTGCAGCGTGAAAGAGTAAGAAACTAACACACACACACACACAAACTTTCGCTTTTTTATATCCTGTATGTTTGGCGATTTGTTTTGATAAAACAATAATCCAATTTGATGTCAGATGATAGTAATCAGAAAGATTTAGTTTTTCCCATTTAGTCTTTGGCTGCGTTTGTTTGTTTAGTGGTGGTAGGACCCTGTGCAGGGTCCATCCGGATCGCTACCACCATCTTATCCAGTAACCTATCACCAAGCAGCATTCGCATTGTTGTGTTCCGGTGTGGGAATAAGACAACCGGTGAAATTACTAGCATAGAGGCATTCCATCTTAGTCCTCAGGGTTGGCATACGCATTTGGGATTATAGTCTTGAGAATTCAAATGTCTATGGGTCTCATATTCCACTTACCATCAGGTGGCCTGAGTGCTCGTGTGCCTTCTCCTTAACTTAAAAAATAACTTGTCGCCAGGTCCACCATAGTATTCGTCGTTAGTCGGGAGAATGCGAGGCCAATTCATTACTGTGATGTTCTAGTTGAGATTGGTTATTTTTACTGTATGTAGGAATTTCTTGCTTTACTGTTTTTAGGTTGAGAACCAAGATAACATATCTGTTGCTTATGTAAGGGGGGTATCTTAAACATGAGTTATAATATTAGTACGATAGTAGGATGCAGCTAGTGAAGTAACACTGAGAAAACCGACTCACACACGGTTTGTTTTGTTCCGTTTTTCCGTTTCAGTAGTTCAGCAGGGTTCTTCCGTATCGTTACCACGGACTACCACCATATTATCCTTTAACATACCGCCAAGCAGCATTCGCATTGTTATGCCCCGTTGTGGGGATCAACCGTCTTAGGATAGCAGTCTTAAGATTTTAGTCTTAGTCTTAATGTCTATGGGTCACAGCGTGAGCTTTCTCTATGCCAATAAAACACTTTTTAATTTGAAATCGAGATAGTCAGGAGACGGACATGCGATTTTCCCGGAAAATTGTACAGTTCCCAGAGATTTCGATAAACGGTTTCTGTAACATAAATGCCAAATTGAGATGGTTTATGTAACGCATTCAAGACTAAAATTCGATTTCAATGTAATTTTGTATGTGATTTGAGTCATTGATTGACAAATACTATTTTTTTATGGAATGCTGCATGCGCTTTACTATGCTAGTCATATTATTTTATTCCTACACCGGAACACAATGCGAACACTGCTGCTTGACGGTAGGTTAATGATACAGTAGGATAGTAACATCGTAAGCTATTATAAATATATACTCAATGTGAAGTCAAATTCCTATTGACTCAGCAAAGCTTTTCTGAAAAAAATTGCCAGTGACATCTCCAGATTAAAAAAAATGGCAGGTATACGTAGAGAACTTTGATGTTCTCGTATGCAATACTTAAATAATATTCTAATGTGTCCCAAAATTATTTGTATGGAAAGTTCCTTTTGTGTTACCGATATTCATACGGTTTTGGTAACACAAAAAGAAACTTTTCATACAAATATTTTAAACACATTACAATGTATTGTATTGCGAATGCTAAAAGATGGACGACTGGATAATTAATAATGATAATCTAGATTTAAGTTCGTAATGTTTTGGCACAGCTAACTGTTAGTTACGAATGAACTTTATGATAAATAAATAAATAATTGTTTAATTATTGCATAGTTTGATGTTCTCTACCAACCTGCCTTCTTTAAAAACTGTAAATGTCATTCCGTGGCGAAAAAAAAGAGAAATGCACAGCTGGACCCTTAATACCCTGCTAGCCCCGAAAGGTTCATACCCTCACAGAGTTCAATAGCTTTATGCCATAGAGGCGTAGATGGGAAGGAACAGTAAACTATAGGTCAGTACTGTACAAGATCGACGACCTCATCCGAATATTTCCGAGTTGGCCCGAAAATTGTGTGCGAAAATTGGGCATAATAAGCGAAGCGAGCAGGTTGAGTCAACTGAAGGCTTTTGTATGATACTTGAGTGGTGTTGATTTGGTCTTCATGAAATTTTGTAGAAGTGTAGATACAGGGATACTTTTTAGGGTTCCGTATGTCCGTTGACAAACCTGGAGACTCGGGAGGCCATCTGCACGGCTAGCCCAAGTTATATTTTCTCACTTGTCCATTGCGTCTCTATCGTTACAGACTAGATAGAAAGGGAGATCCGAGCGACAAGTCACGGACGACTTTTGCTAGCCCTCCAGGCTAATTGATTAAATAGATACAATCTCTAACATGATTACGAGAGTTACTATAAGAGTTGATATCTCAAAACCGATTTACTTTAAACTTAGCTACGAACCATCGTACTAAAATTAACTTTCTATTTAAATAATCTGTGCTTGAATCGGTTCATGCGTTTGGGAGCTACAATGCCCCAGACATACATAGATACACACGACATATTAACACCCCTGTTTTTTTAGGGTTCTGTAACCAAAGGGTAAAACGGGAATCCTATTGCTGAGACTCCGCTGTCCGTCTGTCCGTCTATCACCAGGCTGTATCTCATGAACCGTGACAGCTAGACAGTTGAATTTTTTACAGATGATGTATTTCTGTTACCGATATAACAACAAATGTGAAAAACAAGTTTGATTATCCCATACAACAATACAATAAGCGTGATTTTTATGCCGGTGTCGACTCCGTCGGTGTCGCCAACCCTAAAGCTGTTATTACACTCCGGAAAACGCCCATGTCTAATTTATTATAGTGGACTGTATATACTCACCTTTATAAATAGTACCTCCTACGCTTGTAGCTATTTTAGCATCTTAGAAAAATAAGAGTTTTTTTTTTTTATGTTATCAATACGTAACTGATGAATACCATAAATAAGAGAAGGACATTGGCTTTTCACCCGAGCATCCGAGATAAAGGTTATGTTTATGAGTAGGTATGTTTGACACCGTGTGGTTGCCGGGTTAGAATAGTGCAACTCCATGTCATCCCGTGGATGTCGTAAGAGGCGACTAAGGGAATAAAGGCTTGTAGTACTGTTAGGCGATGGGCTTGCAACCTGTCACTAATACACTGGTAAACAACTTAGACTGATTGTGCAAAATGTGGTTACAGAATTATGAACAAGTTTTTTTAGAGTTGTTGGTATTATAATTCTGTAGTTCTGCCTATCCCACTCTGGGAATGAAGGTGTGACGTTACGTATGTATGTTTGTACATAAGCTCGTGAGACTCAGTGTGCCTTAGGATGTTCATAACCAAGGAATCTCTTTAAATTTCAAACTCCTAGGTTGAGCGGTTTAGGCTGTGCGTGGTTTGACAGTCAGTCACGTAAGAATTTTATACGTATAGATTTCTTGGGCGAATGTACATTCTTCACAAACAATATATCATTACGCCCACTAATATCACTAATGTGACTCTTTACACATCATTACCGACTGTACCGTTCACTTAGACGTTTTTATACGCCCAATTACGATCGATAATGATCAATTGATCATTCACAACAATCAATTCGGATGAGATAATCCTTGAAAAAAATAGTGACATCAACTTGTAAAAAACTAGACAAGTTTGAGTCAGAGGCCATTTATTTGTAAGGTTTTTGATACTTTAGCGACTGTCTAAGAAAAAACTCCGTTGATTAGAATATAGTTAGTAGATTTTTATAGCATGAATGCAAACGCGATTACACATGCCATGGTAAGATCTGAAATACATAAAAAACTTAATTTATTTTATTTAATTTTTCACTACAATCTCGAGACTGCAATCTTAAGACTGTAGATGCGTTATAAACCCTGAGAAAACAGGCCCATGCATTTGTGATGCTATGATCTTGGTGGTAGGACCTTGTACTGGGTGAAGTGTTCCAGTGTGCCAAGACAACCGGTGAAATAACTAGCATAGAGCCATCTTCGTCATTACAGGCTTGAGATTATAGTCTTGAGAATTCTAGTGTCTTTGCCATAAAAAAAGTGTTAACTGGCCCCTGAAATCGTCGGATCGAGCCAAAAATCGCCTACGGCCGCTAACGAGCTCGAGATACTTACTCATCGGCGCGCGCGCCGGTGACGTGACTACTGCGCAGTTTGGAAAAAATATCGTACGCCATTGTAAATACTAAATCCTGGCTTAGGAAGTATTAGGTCTATAAGCAAAAGGTATTTTTTTAAAGCATTCGATGTGGTCAAAATATATCTTATAGTGTCCGTTCATGAAACCAAAAGCAAACATCATTTAATTTTTATGTTTATAATTTGGAATTAAATTAAATATTTTGCTTAAAAAAATAGGTTTTTTCAATCAGTTTGTCTAAAGATTATTTGTTATTTAGCATTAAGGAGACTTCAGATATATTTGACCACATATTATTTAGATGCTATTACAGCCTTCAAGTTAAAAAAAAACATGGATACCAGTAGAGCCTAATTTAAAACACCCTCTGTTTTATATCATTCGAATTAAAAACTATCGTCACTGAAAATTTGACATCTACAGGTTGATTTCAATGCAAAGCAATGGCACGGGCCCTAACTGTTTTAACTGCAAATATTGTTAGTCGTTTGCATGACTAAAAACAAATGAATGCCCTAACAAAGAAAACTTGGTCGTCTTTGTGGTTAATAAATAAAGCGAAAGATGGTTCTCAGAAGCTCAGGTGTAAAATTGCATTATCAAGTGAAAAAACAAAAGAAAATTGTTACTTTCACAAGCTACTACGTACTATAGAATTTAGTATGCTTGTAACCATGTCATTTTAATGTTATTGAGTAAATAATGTTTGTCCTTTATTTTCTGTTTGTAATTTATTACGACGAAGGGACTTAAGTGCTAATAAAATATTTGGGGTACTACACTTTTTCTCACAGGGGTCTTGGCCAAGCAGTAAGTCATTTAGTAGGAAAGCGAAATAAAACCACCTGTACTGCCAAAGTTTACTAAAAAAAACAATTCTTTTCCGATTCTATTGAAGCATTGAAGCGTTTTTGAAAAGGATTCCTTCATACACTCACACAAGCAGATGCTGTAGTCAAGCCGGCACTTCGGGCTTTAGGCGCGAAACTCCAAGTACATCGTCTTTCATCTCTGGGTTGACTTTTGTATTGGCTGGGTTCGTGAATCAATACGAATTAGGCGATAGAAAGGAAAGAACAGAGGCAAGTCCGACCTACCTACTTCCTACGCTTTTGTTAGGAAGAGCGCCTTCTGTACTTGTACTATTATATATTCTGTGGCGTAGGATCAAGCTAGTGTGCGCTTGCGCAGCGTTCAGCGAACTCCCGCGCACTAGGCCAGGCGTTGACCCGGGCCACGTGGCCGGTTACGTAGCATGCCACATTGATGCAGTGCGGCATTCAGCAAAAAAGTTGCTAAAAATAGGGGTGAATTTAAACGTCTTGACTAGCATGTCGATTATTTTTCTTATAGAACACCCTTTATGTAGTTGCTTTACCTTTTATCTGGTTCAAAATAAATATCAATACAGGCTGATTATGTTTTGTGTCCGGATCAAATTGAATTCAAAAGGCAGTAGATGCATTTTCAAATAGCTATATTATTGACTTCAAGTTGAATACAACTTGGATTAGCATACCCGTTATTCCGAAATTTTTAAAACAAAGCTTTGAAAGCATGAAACACTCGGAACTAAATCGAACTCGTATTTTTGTCCAACAACAATTGCAAAGCAATTCGCCGACCAACGGTAAGACAACAGAGCTTGAGATCTTCGATATTAACCTGAACCAAGCATGTCACTTGACAGTACTGCTTTTTTCCGAAACAGTAGATATTTCCGGATTTATTTCAGGACCATCGTGTAGAACCCTATAGGTTAGGTTAGGTTAGTTTTATAAATCTCCTGAAATATTTACAGTTTCGGAAGGAAAATAGATTGGTCAAATGATATGTTTGTGAAATGAATCAGTTTAGCAAAAGCTTTTTGACGAAACGAAGGTAACCCTATCCTGATGTATAGGTACACTACAATCTACGTACAAAGGCCCCAGCTAAAATAATTTCGCTACGAAAGGAACACTGAGCACTACAAAAATGGACGAGGTACGTTTAAACATTCTCAAATACCATTAATTAATAAATGACATGCCGTGCGACAGACACAAGATACAGAAAGTCTAGCTGCGTCATCATGACGTGTCATTTCAAAGATTAATTATGAAAAAGACATTGGTCTTTGTCAACCAACGACCTTGTGAAGGTATTGGGAAGCTGTAGTATGTTTTAGGAAAAAGAAGACAATTATCATTGGAATCAGGAATAGTAGTGTATCTACCCCAATGGGACGTAAACGTATCATAATACATAAAGTTCATAATACGAGTTCGTAATGGTTATAATTACATACATACATAACATCACGCCTTCATTCCCAGAGTGGGGTAGGCAGAGCTACAGAAATACCAACAACTCTAAACAGACTTGTTGATAATTCTGTAACCACATTTTGCACAATCAGGCCAAGAAGTTTACTAGTGTATTAGTGACAGGTTGCAAGCCCATCGCCTAACAATACAAACCCTTATTCCCTGAGTCGCCTCTTACGACATCCACGGGAAGACATGGAGTGGCACTATTCTAACCCGGCAACCACTCGGGCGGTTATAATTATAGTCGATTTATTTCTGAAACTGTAAACTTTTAGCCTTTTTGGAAGGCTATTGTTTAGAACCCATTAGGTTAGGTTAGGTTTGTTTTATAACAATCCTGAAAAGTTGACGGTTTCAGAAATAAATCCATTATGTAATTTGAACTTAGTAAATTATTATACGTACCCGTAAACGTTACGTAAAAGAGTAACAACAACAGGCTGTATTATAACAAAAGAGTCCGATGAATTGAGAATCTCCTTTTTTATAGTCGGTTAAAAAGTCTATAAAGTTCAGTTATTCCCCGCACAATAAAACTACGTACAGTTAGCGGTGGCTTATACCGTAAGAGCGATTTGCACGAGAAAACCATTTCACACGCTTTTGCAACTCTAAATAGATGAAACCTGTATCTGCTATCGAAGTGATCCACAATGCAGTACTTAAAACAGGTATATAATGATTACATGACGTGACCTAAGTAATATAATACGCTAGAAATTAAAACATGTCAATTATTTCTTTTATTGCACAAAAAGTTTTTATTTTTGAGTTCAAAAATAATCCCCCTGTGGAAAAGAAAATTAGTAGATTCCTCGAACCTTATGTATATAAAGGTGCTTCACTTCCGTGACTAAGGGCCGTATTAATAAAGTAATGCTCATCTCAAGATGCGTCAAAAATGATAGTTCTCTATGGCTTGACGTTTACTTTGTCGTAGCTTAAGACGAGCTTCTCACCCAAGATGAGTATATTAATACGACCCTACCTAACTGACAGTCACCGAACAGCCTAAACTGCGGGACCTAGGGACTAGGAATATCCTTTGGGTAGTCTAAAAAAGAGTCTTGGAGAGCTAAAAAAGAATTTCCCAAAACCCTGAAATATCATCGGAAAAATAAAAACGGTTCTCTGTCTTTTCGCCAACAAATCTTTGACAAATGATCGTTTCACAACCTATTAATTTGATAATCAACTTTTATTCTGTAAGTACAAATATTTCAGGATTTTCATAAAACTAACCTAACCTAACTTATGTGGTTCTACACGATGGCCCTGAAATAAATCTAGAATTAATTACAGTTTCATCATTTGTGAAACGTTAGTTATGAAATGATAGCATCTCTATAAAAACATATGTACGTTATCAATATAATATTTAAGACACCAAAACTGTGAACAAATATGTCTGGAAGTTTCTTATTAACCATATTATTGTGTTTCGCTGTAATTCCGGCGCAAACTCGACCCGGTTTGGTTTATTTCTAGGTCTCAGTTATTTATGTTTCGGAGGAAGTGAAATTTGAGGTGTAACATTTATTTCATGCTTTGTTTATTTCGGTTCCCTGTATATTTTGAAAATTTAGAATCGATTTGTCGCTGAAATATCACGTTTGAAAACCAATATGAAAGGTGTTTGAATCGATTTCATATTTTAAATTTGTTATTTGTTCGGATTGACTAAAAACAATACCATGTGTCCAAAACAGAGGCCGTAACTATAAGCTCATAAAACCTGCCAATATCCTTAAGTAAAAGAGACAGAGCTATCAACTCTCTCTCTTTCACTGCTAAGTACTTACTTGACATTATGGAAGCTCATGCAAGATTATCCAAATTTATAAATCATCAGTAAATTGATAGTACCATAATTATTAAGTGTACTAACACGCCTAATACCGGACATTAAATGCTTTTACTTTTTTTTTAGTAGTGTTTTTTTCTCTTGACCGAGGAACTAAATGCTGGCAGCCGGAAGGCGTGGACGGAAACACATCAATTGCAAGCGGTAACGAAACGCTGATCAATAAAGAAACGTTATCTGTGGTCCAGGGTTGTCAGACTAAATTAAACATTTAATGGCTTTTAAACATAAAGTTATTTTTAATTACATATCGTTTATATTTGATTAGCTAACTGTTTTCTTCTGTTTCATCCCAATGGAATAATTATAATAAGAAAATAAGGTGAAAAAATATATTTCTATTCTTTATAATCATAAATCCATACGTCCATACATCCATATTTAAGTAGTTCAGTCTCTATGTAACACTGACACAGATGATGAAATTTAATGTGGAGGTAGCTCTAACACTGGTTATAGGAGACGGGATCATTTAAAAAAAAGCAAGCTACACTAAAACTACTTTAATCCCCATTAAAATAGCTAAAACTATTTGGTTACAAAGCGTAACTATGCCGTCGTCGTTATCTGTTGTTACCTCGCTTTTAAAAAAAAACATATCTAATACCATTCATTTTCAAAAAGGATCATTAACAAGTTGCACCTTTAGAATTATAGTGACCAAAACACATATTTTGATTTTCGACTTAGGTTTCTATAGTACTAAATTTATGGCTCAAAATCGAAAGCTGTTTTTTTTTTAATTGGGTCACTACAATTCTAAATGTGCGAGTGTCAACGGCCACCCCTTACCCCCCTGGCCCAGAAGCACAAAACCTCTGTGGCAACCCTACGGGCAGTTCGTTCGCCGGTTGTCGACCCGCCCCCAAAATTGCAGGTCAATGTATCTAGCCGCTGCAATTCGCGAGTTCAAAATTCGAACGTTTTTGAATGGATGACATTTTGAATTTGGAAAAGGAAGTTCTTCAAGTTTTGTAAAAAAAATCATAGAGCAAAAAACGTTATCAGTAATATTTTAATTGTTTTATGGATAAAATATATTTAAAAAAAAATTATATGTACTCTTTTTTACAACGATACCGGAAGTCAATCAGTAGGAACCGAGCAAAAATTTTGGCAGTATTTTGCAACATGTAAATCTACCCATTTCAATAGACCAAACAAGAGCCAAATTTTCCGCAACATTTTTATTTTTTTTCTTTAGAGAAAACATCATTTTTTTCTATAAAAGTATACTTTAAAAGTACTAAGCCCTTTGACCGATTTCCTTTTATACAGTACAAAGTAACTAAGCCAACGTTCGGTTTGAACTGTCAAAAGGGTCACCAGCACCACGAAGTTCATAGTTCGTTAAACCGAGTTCAATTTGAAATTCGAATACCGGCGTTCCACATTCGGATTTTCGAATTTGGAATAAATTTTCGAATTCAGAATTGATTTTCAAATTTGGAAAGTCCAGAAAGAAATTGACGACATCGGTCGCTATTTTTTCCGCAAAAAAGTCACGTGAAGAAAAAAACAAGTTATCAAGAGGGTACTTCATTATTATCGTATAAAAATAAATATGACGATTATTACATGCACTATCGACGTTTCTCGAGTCAATGAACTTGAATGACCGATACCTTTGCAGTTTTTATCATTTTTTTTACCACAGATAATATAAGCGCAGATTTCAAGATATCATATCTTTTGCGGGGTTGCCATATCTTACATAGTAACAAGGTTTTATTAAAAATTCTTTGATAAATAGTACAAATACAATATGCATTCACAGTTCACACGTGGTATTTGTCAATGATTTTAAAGGTAAATTCGGTTTAGTGTATTAATAGATTCATCAACGAGAATACATTTACAAGAGCTACAAGTAAAAAAAAGGGTTTTGTATGTACATGTTTGCTTACGTTTACACTCCTTATACAGTTTTTTTAAGCGTATGAAAATATGTTTTTTTTAGATTTTTTATTGCTAATGTATTCACATCCCTGTGTGGTTGCCGGGTTAGAATAGCGCCACTCCAGGCGACTAAGGGAAAAAGGGCTTGTAGTACTGTTAGGCGATGGGCTTGGAACCTGTCACTAATACACTAGTAAACTTCTTGGCCTTGTGTAAAATGTGGTTACAGAATTATAAACAAGTCTTTTTAGAGTTGTTGGTATTTCTGTAGCTCTGCCTACCCCACTCTGGGAATGAAGACGAGATGTTAAGTATGTATGTATAAGAACATTCATAGTTTTATTTCACCCGCAAAAATCATGTTTCGACTTGCAAAAACGGCCAGTGAACTCTTTCTCTCTTTACACAGTACGTTTCACACAACACAACGTCATGTCGTTCGTATTTATTTCTAGTTTCACTAAGTACTGAAAGTCGCGTCAATTCTAATTCTGTGCCTAGTGGTTAAGTATTACAAGAATTACAGAAAAAAATATCTTTAGGAAAAAAAACATTAATGAAACACGTGCGATCGATAGGTCGTTAGCTTAGAGCGAGAGGTGCGTGACGTCACGGCCTCTTGCTCGCTCGCAAGGTCACCGCCTCCCTTGGGTTCCTGAACTTCAAAGGGAATTGGAAAATCGTTGATAATTATAGTATAAGCCTGTAATTATTTTAACACCTTTGGTAGTTTGATTTATTCATTGATTTTTCTGGCTAAGCATAGAAAAAAACATGAACCTAATATCTTTGTCATCTTGCAACTATTTAATGACAGTTAAAAGCAAAAAGTAATAAATTAATAAAAGGTATTTTTCATATGTTAATAAATAGTATAACTATCCATTTTAAAATTTATTCTTACAAGTTATTGCTCTATTATTTTGCGAAATAACCTCGTAAATACAAGCCGGTTATTAAAGTCATGATACGCATATTACTAAATATACCTAAATGTATTTTATTAATAGTTTAAAACTGCCAATAATAATAACACTGACCTTAAACTATTTAATTTCAAATACTTCCACCTTGAAACCCAGACACGGTCGAGACTCGAACCGGTAACCTCATAACCACCAGCCAGGAGGTCAGTCCTCACCAATTAAGAGAGCATGGCCGATTTACCCACATTTTTCTTTATTTAGAATACAGAAGAATTTAAATTATAATGAACAAACGATAAACAATTATAAAAAAAATATTTCTACTAACTTTTTGAAGTTGCCGTACCAACTGGCATTTGGATCCATGTTGATTATAGGGTTACCCTGAAATAAAAATGCCATTAAAAATCAATATTCATTAATAGGCATGTTTTTGGATCGAAAATACATTTTTGCCGTGGTTCATAGTATGAACACACCCAATTAAAAATGACTCAACTTTTTTATGAAACAACGTCGCTTATGACCTTACGGTTTCCTGAACTCTAAAGTATTTGACTCGTTAAAGGTGATTGTCCATCTCACACAAGGCCGTTTAGGCTTATGGCGAGAATAATGATCTAATATGGTGAAATAATGAGAATTTACTATTATAATTAATGTTACAAAAAATTACCTAGCACAAACTAAGGTCTAGGCTTAGCTAAGGGTACTAACCAACGATAAACATACTAATTTATAAATATATCCTTAGATTTACAGAAACCTTTCTGCTCCTCACATAATATTATCCAATACCGGGAATTGAACCCTTTGTAACACAATGTTCACTTTTTGAATTTTTTTATGCTGTTTCAAAATCAAATAAGGTTTCATTTTCATTCAGGACTTTTTTATTTTTTCCAAATTAAGGGTTTAGAAATCATTTTTTTAAACAATTGTGACTAGACTCACTAGGCATGCGTAAGCTAGGTTCAAAGTTTAGTGACTTAATAGCCCAGTGGTTCAGACGAATCTGCGAAGGTCACAGGTTTGGGTCAAATGTGGGCAAATCGGGTATATTTGTGTAAAATCGGATCTTTTCAGCATTTCGGTATGCTTTTTTCAGTATTCCGTCGGTAATGGACTTATTACCCGGGATTAAAAATCTATGAATCTATGTTAAAATTGTTGCCATCGGGCATGGCAACAATTTTTTAAATTGTTCAAAATAATCAAACATGTGCTTCAGGTACAAACACGATAAAGCAAGGAAGTATTTGTTTCAAAAGTTATGGAAAGGTTAACAATAATCTATGAACGTAATTAAAATAATGTTCAATTTTCCGTCCTACCGTTTAATTGCAAATTCAATATGGAATGAGTAATAAACCAGCGAATAAAAGCCCGTAGAAATATCCTGCGCGCATTTTCCGGGGTCGACGACCCGTTAACACACCAACAATATCAATTACAATAAAAATCACCGCGTAGATCGGAACGCAATTAAAAACGAAAAAAAAATCAAAAATCGAACGTTTGCCAAAAAATGGCGGTTGAGACGTAACGCCGATTCTACATTCGAACTAGAGTTCAACAGCATTTCACCGAAATCTACTTTGTTTGGGTCCTGAGTTCATCGACCCGTGACGCTTGTGTGCGCGACGCTACGTAAACACGATATCGGCACGCACACACCCACACGGTTGACTCGTCGTTGTGGCCAGTCATTTTGCTTCTTAATTACTATTAAAACCAAGATTTTTCCACGTCTTCATTCAAATTTGGAACGTTGGAATACCCCTGAAGGTGTTACTGGCGACAAAATGTCTTAAGAACCTTAGGTTTCGCAGGAAATTTTCGTACTGGCCGGTTGACTGAACTATCACTAGCTAGCTTGATTATTCGGATGAAAAAATATATAATTTTTTGGTGGCCCGTGGAGATTCGACAGCGCGTCAGTCACGACCGAGCCGCCAGGGCGACGAGCTGCCAGTTGGTCCCGCGACTCCGAGTTGTGCGCAACCCATAGTACAAAATAACGTACAAATTTTTCTTCTACAGTGAGGTGAACGTATTTTTAAACGAGTGACAGTGCCTTCAAGTGCAAGTGACCATTAAAAACGGAACGAACAAAAAATTTACAAAGTGAATCTTCGGATTTTAGATAATTGAACTCTGTTCGGTTATTTAAAATCACGAAATTGGCATTTCGATTTTCTATTCCAAACTTTAAAAGAAATACAACCTTCTTTCTGCTCTGGTTTTCTGTTTACAGATTGGCTAGTGTTTTTTTACGGAGTTTTATAAAAACTACAAATTTATTAGAATCGGGAACAAGTGGACGAACAATAAAACAAAACAGTGCCTTAATAGTATTTATTTAAGAACAAAAGGGAACTTAAAAACTTCACCACGGAGGCAAAATGCCAGAAAACTTGTTGCTCTTCAAAAAGTTAATCGTTGAAATCAACTTTGCGAAAAGGAATCTCACTTCGCCGTTAGGCCGGAACATATGCATCAGTTGAACCTCAACCAAGTTGAGAACTGTGCCATTTTGGTATTGAAAGTTGCCTTATCGACCAAGTCGACCGTCGAACACCAAGCAGTGATACTAGTATAATGCGAATTCGATTCGCGACACAATACTGGTCGAAAATAACTTAAAAAGGAGTTTTTACACAAATCAAAGATGAATAATAACTTGCACGAGTTGTTTGGAACGCAGTGGCCCCCGGACCAACACGGGGGTCATTCCTCAGCAACTACTATGCTGCATCCAAATTCGATGCCTCAACTACAGCTGAAGCGGGAGCCCCACACGGACGTGATGCAGATGGGGATGGGGATGGACATAGGGTCTGTGGCTGATAGCACCTCGCCACCACCAGGGAGCTCTGATGGGATGTTCAGTTCTACCATGAATACCATGTTCATGGACAAGAAGGCTGCTAATTCTATACGAGGTAGGTTTCAGAATTCCCAAGGCACATCTCTAGGGTCTGTTCTGTTCCTCCTATATATCTATCAAGCTATATGGGATAGTTTTTATCTGTGCTATAATAACGGTTATTGGTGTTAAGTCACCAGTAATGTTAGTGATGTACTATATTTTATATAAATGCAAGGTCATTGACCTTTGTGAAACTTCAGCAACCAAGTCGCCAAAACTCTGCCTTGACGAAACACAAGGTCATTGACCCCATTGACACTTCAAGTAATTATTTTAATAATTACTAGGCTTTATTTTGTTAATATATCTAGACGTAAGGTCGTTGACCTAGAAGTTCTGATCCAGTTCCGAAAAATCTGAACTATGATACTAGTTCTAGACAAAGTCAAGGTCGTTGACCTCTTAAAATCTGTAAAGAACTCAGGATTGGCCCACTCGGTCCAATACACGCACACATGCAAACCCTGATCTATTTTAACATTCCTCGCACATATGTGCACGCTAGGTTCATAGACTATGATATTTAGTGCTTAAGCTAAGTATGCAGATGTTGGAGCTGCATTGTAATTTTTGCTAGTGATAGAGAGATTCTGAGAATATGCGAAAAGAAATTGAAAAAGAAGTAAAATGCGAAATTGTATGGACGAGACACTTGTAACAGTCTGGCTAAAAAAACTCTTTAGAAAAGTAAATTATAAAATGTATTAAAAAAATTATACATGAATCAGTCTATGTACGTTTTTCTGCTGGTACCTTAACTGATGGAAATCTTTTTAAACTATTTTCTACCGCTTCCACAAGTAATTCTTTGTATGCAGACATACCTTTAAATATATTATTATACGTATATTTGTTTATCGACACGGTATAAGGTGATGGACATTAACCAAATATTCGTATCAATTAGTATTTGGTCACACTATCGCATATTAACAATGAACATACGTATAATATGTATAAGGTTTGACTGAATTGAGTGATTAAGCAACATATTGATACATCCAAAGTTTACCTTTGTTAGAGGATTAGTGTATAATTAATACACAATTAAATGTGACGTTAGGATTTCGAATGGGTATTAGAACGTTTGAGTTACTAAGGATTCTGCTTTTTAATACAATTACAATAATAACAAATATTTATTGCTTAATACAGGATTCTAAATTATTATTTAGCTAACGAAATAAATAACTAGAAACTTCTGAAAGTATTTTGAAAAAATCAATAAAGATGTCGCATTACTTCTGAAATCCCGAACTTTGCCACTGCTATAAAAAGTTATTCCCTTGAGTCTATGGCAATTTTTTCAAACTGGCAATACTGTGACAATGCAGATATGCAGTTGACGAGACGGCAAGACGTGACGCCGTTGGAAATGGATATAAAATCCTTGGTGGACAGCACGTCGCCACATCCAGAAATGATGGGTTCCGCCCTCCACACTATGACACAAGTACACACAGTATTGGACAAGAAGGCTGCTAATTCTATACGAGGTAGGTTCCTCAAGGCACGCATCTAGGTCCATTTCTCTTCCTGCTTCACTTTTGGAGGATATTACAAATGTTTAAATACCCATTTACCTAAACAACAATTATAGAAATCGTTGTTATGGTTAAGTCAAACTCAAATATTTACTAGTACTTACATTTCAAGGTCATTGACCCCTTTCAGGCTTCAGCAGCCTACTCGCTTTGCACTGACATCGAGGTCACTGACCTCGTTGAAACTTCATGTTACTTGTTTCAGTTATACTGGAGTAAGCCAAGGTCATTGACCCGAATTCCCAGTTCTGAAATCTTAATATATAAAATTCTCGTGTCACAGTGTTTCTAACAAATCTCCTCCGAAACGGCTTGACCGATTCTTATGAAATTTTGTGTGTTTATTCAGTAGGACTGAGAATAGGACAAAAACTATTTTTTACCCTCTTACCCCACCCCCCATTTTTTTATCATGATTTTAGTATTTTTGTATATATCTATATGGCAGAACAACATTTGCCGTCCGGATCGCTACCACCATCTTAATCATTACCCACCCGCCAAGCAGCAGTGTTCGCATGATGATATCTCTAAACGTCCCAAAGGAGTTCCGTAAAACTTTGTTTAGAGCAATCCCAATTAGACTAGCTTTCTTTGACGACACGCTAGCCTAGTTGGGAGTGACCCTGCCTTCGAAGCTACGGGTCCTGGGTTCAAATCCCGGTAAGGGCAGATATTTGTGTGATGAGCATGAGTATTTGTTCCTGAGTCTTGGATGTTTTCTATGTATTTAAGTATATATTTCTCTATATAAGTAAGTTTATCGTTGTCTAGTACCCATAGCACAAGCCTAGAGCTTAGTTTGGGACTAGTTCAATTTGTGTGACATTGTCCCGTGATATTATTATTATTATTATTTCTTTAAAAACAACTGCATTAAAATTAGGCCAGAAACAGACACACATATACACAGAAACACATGTTAAACTTGTTACAACCCTCCTTCGTTTCCTCTTCTCTGGGCTTGATATAAGCTAAACAATTAGGTACATCGAGTTGTCACTTATCACCTGTAAGGATAATAAAATAGGTCTTGCTCGCAACCGGTCATCATATCCCTTCTCCTAAAAAAAGCCTAAATAGCTCAAATAGTTAGCGTTTCATCATACCAGTCCACCCCGCTCTCCCCTATCTGGGGCAGTTGACTCCGTCTGGGAGCTGAGACTCGGCGTCGCCACGTCGTCCGTTCCCCTGTCGCCCCATATTGGATTTTGGGAAGGATATTGCCCCGTTTTACTATGTTGTCAGAAGATTAAATCACTTTCAGTGTGAGATAAGACGTTTTGCTTAAATTTATGGAGGGTCGATAAACATTTTTTGTTGTTGTTGTAAGTGTGATTCATTAGTTTTAATTAAAGTTTGGTAGGGTACGATTGCATGTGCAAAGTCCCTGATCAGCACTATGTTTCACGTTGGTATAAATTGTTAAAGGGTCATTGGGCATTAGGTATGTTGGGTATATAGGTTGGTTTGTTATTCCATATAAAACACTCGCGGTCAAATAATACGGGTCAAAGTGCGTTTTTCGTACAAACGAGGCTATTTCGAAAACTTGATTCCAGGCCAGGGGTTGTTTTGAGTGAGGTTCAATGGTGGATACTCCGAGGTTCAATAAAGGAGGTCAAACATTCTTAAGACCTACATAATTGATCGCACAACCAGTTAACACCACAGCGAAAGAGTTTGGGTTAGCATTTGGATTTCCTTACATTTTATATGTTTTTCTGAACATGAACAATTCCGACGTTAATCGCAGATTCAATTAGTTGGGTATCCTAGGCGCTCTGGAAGTCCTATTCGATGCTCGGGGTGTCTCGAGGGAATAAGGATTATTGAAATCTACGTGGATAAGTCGCGGGTAAGCTATATTAACTAAAACCTAATTTTTCTAAGAACTAGAAAAAAGGCCACAAATATCTCAAAAACATTTAGGATTACGGGAAACCCTCTCACGACCTCTTTGAAGCAAGCAGGTCAGTTTTCACTGAGTCACACGTTTTAGTATTGGTTGTCCTTGTTTATGATTTGCCGTGTCTCATTTAAGTTTAAGTTTACAGTAATAGAAAAATTTGAGTTTTTTAATATTTCATTTAGTTTTATCCAATTATTATTAAAACTAAATTCATTAAATGGGTTTCATTTATATTTTAATTTTGTGTTTTTCAAATTCTGTCATTAACAAAGCAAACATTCTTACTTTACTTCATTTAATTTTAATTATATTATTTTCAAATGACTTGAAACATTTTGGCCATTTTGACGTCATGCCCTAAAATGCACTGTTTACTTGCAATTAGTCGTATTATCTGTCGTGCTCAATCGACTTTGAATGTTTGTGCCCTAAATAAGCAACGATTTTCCGCAATTAGTTTGTTTTTTCTTTGTTTGAAATTTGTGTTAATTGTCAGCAAATTCAGGTTAAAACGTCACACCTTCTTTCTACAAAAAAACAAGTTTTTGGTTTTCCCGATGTTGAAACACTGACACATTAACATGATGCAATCATTATTATATTATCGCAATTATAAAATTGTTTCTGAGGTTTTGAAAAATTAAACCACTGTGCAAGAATGTCGTATGATACATTTTTCATTATTGAAAGTATATTTTGCCTCTGCTCATGGAGGTTATCAATAATGACACAAGTATATGTAATTGTCAATCCATACTAATTATCAGGTAGCCTCTCGTCTGCCTTCTTCTCCATCCATAATATATATATGACAGTAACTTTGTCTGCTTTTTAACGCTTTTCCTGTTAAACCGCCGGACCGATCTCAATGAATTTTGGTATGGAGATAGTTTGAACGTAGAAGTCGCGCGAACTGCTAGTCTAAAATAATGTATACATAATTTAACCTTAACATGAGAAAATTTCAATAAATCAATCAAAACCACTCTTTAAATACACCTCAATTAAAAATATTCGACGTACTATTTGGTGCATTTAAGCTTAATACCTACCACTATCATTCCATCTCATACAAAAATAAACTCTGAACCTCATTATTACGTTACTATTTTCAATGCGGCGCTAACATTTTTACCAATATAGAGTAGGCTGATATGAACGGTATTTTGGTGAGGTCACGGTGCATTTCTGAATGCAGCGGGTATGCAGTTAGGTCGTGTCCGCCATTGTAGCGCAGGCACGTGTATTTGGGAGGTGAATGCACTCCTGCGCACTTGGACTGATTGTTTTAATGCAAGTGCTTGTTGCTATGGTTATTTTTCAAATAGCTGGATAGTTCAGTGGTGGTGTGGTGGTGGTGAGTAGGATGGTGTCAAAGGTCCTCGCTTTCAATCCTGGAAGGTGTAATTGCTGTTATATAGTCCTTGTTTATTCATATTAAATCTCGTGGAAAAGTGAATATTAATTTGGAACTAGTATAATTTTATACATACATACATACATAACATCACGCCTTTATTCCCAGAGTGGGGTAGGCAGAGCTTCAGAAATACCAACCACTCTACTGTTGGTACTGTTGGTGGTCTCTGACTTGTTGGTAATTCTGTAACCACATTTTGCACAATCAGGCCAAAATGTTTACGATTGTATTAGTGACAGGTTGCAAGCCCATCGCCTGACAGTACTACAAGCCCTTATTCCCTTAATCGCCTCTTACGACATCCACGGGAAGACATGGAGTGGCACTATTCTAACCCGGCAACCACAAGGGGGAACTTAATACCATTACATAAAATTGTGTATTTATTTTGCCACTTCACTGTTATGAATAAAAATACACTTAAATCACACAACAGATGGCGTAGTGACCAACGACGCCAATGGCGACATCTATTGAACCATTTAATAAATTCACTGTATTTTTTTCTTAAATATACGTATAGATCGATTCGAACACGGATTTTCATTGGTAGTCAGTTTAAATGAATAGTCTTAGGTAGGACTAATGAAAAGAGCGTTTAACGGTCATCAACTCTGAAGGCGAGGTCGCCATTATATTAAGGGTAATTTATTGAATTATACATCTTTTCTACTTCAGAGTAATTTTCTAGGAGTTGCTCAATTTGAACATTTCGCCAGTTCCCGTCAACGAATTAATAATCGGCGAGCTCATGTTCCAGGTCGTTGCTTCGAGCTAGACGATAGACTAATAGAAGAGACCTTGAACCTGGTATTCAGTAGCATTCGCTGACAGACGAACATAAATTTTATCTCTCACTGACTCGTAATGTTTCTGCAATTTGGTCTTTCAAAATTTACTTACAATCAACTCAAATTAAAACTGTCCAGTGTTCTATCTAATTATTTTTTTCAATCATACTTTTGGATGGAATTTGACGCAACATGCTTGGAATATCGCTAAGTACATTATAAGGTTTTTTTTCATAACACGGGTCGGCAAGCGAACCCACTGTTCACCTGCCCCTATTTCATCATCCTAACAATGACAGGTGGCAAGTGACATTTCAGTATACACGTGAATCCCACGGGTGTCTATAATTTTATCGAAACGCCTTTCATCGAATTTCATTTCATCGAACGCTGTTTTCTGCTGAAATGTTTTCAGGGTATATTGAACATCTAACCTAACTTAACCTACGTAATTAATGTTTAAGATACCCTGAAAACAATATGGTTACAGAAGGAAATAGCGTTCGATGAAATGAAATTTGATGAAGTGAATTTCGATAAAATGAACGTTACGGAATCCCACGGATGTGAAACCTTATAACTTTTACAATGTGTATCGAATTGTCATCTGTCACCTATAATTGTCACGATTGTGAAATAGGGGGATGGTAAGCGGACTCTACGGCTCATGTTTTGTACATTTTCAGTGTCAGATCTGCAAATGCGTTGCCAATACTGAGGAATAAGATAAATCGCCTCTACGCTGCCTTAAAGCTAAAGAAAGCGGCGTATTGTAATGAAGTAGTCAATTGGCAACCTTTAACTCTTTTAAATGGCCTTAACTAAAAAAACATTTGGAGATAGGACTTCCTATATACATATATACATGTTTTAGAATTTTGTTTTCTTGAGATTTTGAAATGTTTCGGATAATGTGGAAAATTTGAATTTAAAGGTTCAATCGGACGGATTCGACAGTCAAACCTATTAAAAAAAATATCCGTAAGTAGTCTGTGGTTGACAACGCCCGTCACTAAGGGCCTGTTGTTTGATCAATAGTTAAACTAACTAATTGTCAAAAATCGTAACTAATAGTAAAATCTCAAGGAAATGGATCAAAAATTCGATCCTTTTTTCGAATTTTAATCATTAGTTCAGTTAACTACTGATGAAACAACTCGGCCTAAGTTTAAAGTTCAAATGTTTGTTTTTTATTATCAATAGGCCAAGGTATAAACAGTTTCAATTCCTCTAAATGTACTTAGGCTCTTTTAGAATGTTTTAGTTTTAAAGCCTTTAAATGAGCGAGGTGAAATCAAAGAAACGGAAAACGAAAAAAAAAGTGTCTTTCAATTTTTCGAATAGATTTAGAATATTATTTTTAAAAAAATGGAAGGTAGTCAATTAAAATTAAAATGATTTTACTAATTACTATGCAGTTAGCCGCCATCTTTGATATTACGGCAGCGCTACCTTCACAAAAGTGAAACATATTTGAAGTATACCTATCAGCGGTATTAGTCGAAACATTCTTAACTATTAGTCCACATAAACCCTTTCACATATTTTTTTCATAACAATAATCGCAAACGTTGGTTGTACGCACAGTACATTTTTTTTTGTGATTTTTGTGAAAGATAAAGTTTGTTTCGTTCTCTTACTTTACGAGTTACGAGACGGCAATATATTTGCCGCTGTCCGTCTACGACACATCTAAGCATTGAATTATATTGAAATTCATTAATTTACTATGGAAATTCAATTTCGAATTTGTTTTTTTTTCTCAAAACTTTATACTGTTTGAAATTATCTCTGAAATAGGAGTGTTATGAATATCAGAAAAACCGAGCAAGTTTTTTTTATATACAACGTGTTACAAAATAATCCGTAAAAAAGGAATTAAGAAAGTAGTGTCAACCCTAGTATACTGTACCTATACCTAAGATACTGAACTGACGTTATTTAATAAGGGTTGACACTACTTTTGTAATTTCTTTTTTACGGATTATTTTGTAACACGTTGTATAAACTTTTTTGTTCACTTATCGCGACCGACCGAGGCTGTCGAAAATCTACCATTTATTAATAGAAGTTAATTTTACTACTTCTATCTTTGTTATTGGATTAGTAGGTTTATAATATTGGTTCTTAATACTTAAAAACCTATATAATAAAAATGAATCGCTGAATGTTTTGGTAAGCGCAAATCTCGAGAGCAGCTGAACCGATTTCGCTTATTCTTTTTTTATTGTGTTTGTTACTGTCAGAAGAAGGTTCTCATGACAGAAAAAAACTGAAAAATCCACCGGGAAAGTCAGAAATTTGAAGGCGAAGCCGCTAGTATAAAAATAAAACGGTGATTTTTTGTTAATAAATTAAAATGTATGACGGCAAATATATTGCCGTTAACCACTAAAGGAAATTTAAAATGCTTATACTATTACTGTAAGTATAAGATCGGTCAAAGACAACTAAATAAACGGAGCAAAAGAATGCCCGTAATTTTCATCAAAATAACTTGCTATTTCAAAACAATACGCAACATTACTCGATAGGGTAACCCACCTTATAAGGTACCCGCGCCTCACGTGCGGGGTCACCGACCCGTGACGCGCGCGTGACGTCACTTCTGTCACATCTGTCACTTTTATTTTAGGGCGCTCCCATTAACGAGTGACAGACAAACGGTGGTTTGTTTTTTTAACGTTTTTCGACGTTTTCATGGTTATGTTGAAGTAAGTTTAGACACGTGTCTGTAGTATTTTAGGTTATTTTTGTGTTAGTTGGAGTTATACTAAGATTTTTAAACATCGCTAAAACTGCAATGGGATTCGAACCCATGACCTTGTTCGTACTACCGCTGATACTTTGAATCAATGCAACCATTTGGTAACTTAGATTTGAACTCCATTTTCAGATGTTAACAATCAACAAAGACTCTTTATGTTTGTATTGTCCTCGCAACAATTCATCCAAACTGCATACATTAAAAATTTATTGATTATGTTATCATATAACCATTTACCGGTTTTCTGTTATCATTTAACATGACTTCATAACCTTAGGTTATTAAAACAATATTAAAAAGCCTTTAATTTGTTATCAATTAAAATGAAATGGTATACAAATTGTTCAGAGCGTAAGCCATACTCATACTATGTTACAGCGATAAACACGTTTTTTTGGAATGATGATTTACATTACTACTAATGTGAACGTAGTTGTCATTACTGTTGACAGTGATGCTGCAATGTAGTTCAACCTGTGACTATACACTTATTAGCCATTCGATTCAACTGTTTCGTAGTAAAAGGTCATAAGTAAGTGAACACTAACGAAAATTGTACTCATTTTCTATTCGCCCTTTTTCCCGTACTTATATTATTCCTGGCGCATATTTTTCGATCTGTTTTGTACAGCAAATTCTGCTGCAAAGCTAATCGAAATTCAAAAATGTAATGTTAAAAAGAAGACTTTACCCTATGTACATCTCAGCCGATGTTATTATGTTGTTAAGTCTGCATTACTGTCAAACATATACGCTGTCGTAACGTTGACCATAAGATACCATGTCAAAAGCAATATGGGTTTGCGGAGTCGAATTAAGCCTACCAAATTTTCCATCGATCCGAGCCGTTGAACCGTTAACTCTGAACACTATGAGCAAAAACACTATAAATATAAAACTGCCAAATACTTCCAGTGCAGTGACCTGCCAACGTCACAGATTACGTGTTCGATTCCGGTCGATAACAAGTCTAATATTGGGTCATTGTCGTATTCGCTCGTCTCATACAAGTCTGCCAATTACGTAACCTACTGCAATGTGGGATACAAGGTTACGCGTAACGTTTTGTGCCAAATAAAAACCTTTAGTTTATTGTCAATTAAGGTCTTAACCCGCTTCCTTGGAAAGTTTATCTTATGTGTGTAAACTCTTTATAAACCAATTACAAGCCATGTTTGCATCAATATAGATAATTTACATAGGCGAACAATACAATACAATACAAATACTCTTTATTGAACACCAAAAAAAAAACAGAACACGGAACAGTAAATAAATCTCGACCAACTTATATCTCTTCCAGTTAACCTTGGAGTTAAGCAAGGACAATGCAAGAGGATAGACAAACTACATAATAAAATACATGCAGACATGATTACATACTATACTTATATACAGGGTAACTTTTTTATCAGTGCACAAATTTTAACATATGAGTTTGTATCGTTAATATTACGACAGTAAAACGAGTTCAATGTTTTTATTATTAAAAATTAAGTATCTCTCTTTTACCTTCTCGTGTGGACACAAAGTCACACTAGAAATGATGACACGGGTTGTCAAGCTGTAAGTATGCGATACACTGTATTGATATTCGAAATTTGAAATTTCATTTATTAACTTACTTGACAACACTCCCCTCTCCTCGCACCCCTGAATTAGAGGGTCCATGAATATCGTTAAGTTCAATGAATCGGCAATATCTCTAATATTTTTTAAGCTAGAGTAAAAATAACACATGTGTTATTGATTAACAATAGCGAAGGCACCTGACAACCACACAGGGCTAGTACAGTTAAACAATCATACAAAAATAAGTTTTTAAAGGCATTAATAATTATAATCCTGAAAGACATAGATGTCTTTCAGGATTATAATTATTAATGCCTATGCTGTAATTTTCACTCGCAAACGGAAAAAAAACAAGTATGGTTATAAATAATCTTACGTGGGTTCTGATTTAATTTCGATGCATATATTTTCCTTTATATCGTTGGACCCGGCATTGTGCGCATGACCTGTTGCAACAATTAACTTTGGACTTAAAGATCACAATCAATTAACCTTTCAAAAATATCAGGCATTTTAATTTATTTAATCAAATGTGATTATGAAAGCGGTATAAATAATAAAATATTTTAGTTTTAATTGGATTTACTAACAAGTTAATTTATAAACAGTTGAATCATTGTAAGTAATCAAAAATTACCGTCGCCGGCGCATTGACCGCTTTATGTAATTCACAGCTGACGCCCAGCCAAGACTATATATAAGCGATGGAAATTGTAAACAACTTGATATATACTGAACAGTGCAACATCAAAATAGACAGTACGAGGACAGTAATAGCTTAGTAAGCGGACACGAATGGGTGTAAAAAAAACACAGACAAGGACGAGTTCAGTAATAGGGTATTTTACCCTATGACACATCCTTTAACTGTTTTTATTTTATAATTAGCTTCTGTCTCTGACTCCGACCGGATAGTTTATTTTAAATATATATATTAAGGAGAAGGCACACGAGCACTCAGGCCACCTGATGGTAAGTAGAATCTGAGACCCATAGACATTTGAATTCTCAAGACTATAATCCTAAGACCTCAAATGCGTTGCCAACCCTGAGGACTAAGATGGAATGCCTCTATGCTAGTAATTTCACCGGTTGTCTTATCCCCACACCGGAACACAACATTGCGAACACTGTTGCTTGGCGGGTGGTTAATGGATAAGATGGTGGTAGCGATCTGGACGGACCCTGCACAGGGTCCTACCACGATTTCGACTATCGTTATTCCCTAGAAAGATTTAAGAAAAATCGAGAAAAGCCCGCCTATATGTTAGACGAGGTGTAGGTAAGCTATCCCCATTCCAAATTTCATTAAAATCCGTCCAACCGTCGCAGCGTGAAGGAGTTACAAACTAACAAATAACCTTTCGCATTTAAGATTAGTGTGACAACTATAAACAAAAGTTTTATATTCATCTTTGTCCTTGTATGGTTACAAAAGATAAGCAATTGAATAGGTAATGAAAATTCGAATTCTTCGCTATCGGCAAATATTAAAACAACAAATTCATCATTTGAAAATCAATCAATTATGAACTTACCTACGTTGATATACATTTCACTCCGTGCTAATACAACCGCAAACTTATTCTAGGCAATGAACAAAAATAAAACCGACACTTCGGAAAGAATAATGCATTTCAATGTCATCTTTAATCCATTGGGATAAAGCTTTCAGTTTTCATTTTGGACCGCAAATGAACGGCTCAATTCGGACACTCGCGGGCGTTCACCCGTCCTGACGTACGCTGCCGTTAGATTAGAATTCAAATTCGGAACCTTGGGCCTGAGGCGAGGGCTTGTCCGGGGTCGACGACCTGTGACGTTCATTCCAAAATTAAACGTTATTGCAAATTTTAGAACCTAGGTTAGCCCTTAAATTGGCAAAAAATAAAAAAGACGTGAATTCAAACCCTATTTGATTTCGAACCAGCATAAAAAAATATCAATCCAAAAAAAACTAAAAGTGAGCATTATGGTATGTATCCTGTGGTGCACACTGCCAAGTGAAGGGTTAATATTTATTTTACTAATAAAACAACAGAAAAACGGTGTAATTGACGCGAGGTGCGAATAGTCCAAAACTCTGTGGCCCTTGGTCAATTGACAAATAAATACATTCAATGAAGAACTCATAGGTAACTAGTGTGACGCATGATAACCGAGACTGTCAATGACACATCACTACAAGAAACAATAATAAATGCCATTGTTATTAAACCTATCCCAGACAGTATAGGTAAGTGCCGTTGTACGCTATCTTAAATAAAAACTAAAACCCCAATAACCCAAAAACCTTGATAGTTGGTTCAACCCTAAATTCCGAATTCCATGACGTCACAGCGCATTTTTCGAATGAACGGACGGGGCCGTTGAACTCTGACGTCACGATCAGCTGACGATGCAACGGTCCTTCTTACCGTCCTGCTCGCACGGTTCGAGTTACAGATGCATTGTACACACAGTTGGTCAGAGATCTACTTGATTATTTTAATGTTCTGTTGTAAACATATCTAAATTGAGCTGCAAGAAATTGATAAAAGTTACTAGCTTTTTATGTACGTTAAAAAGCGTCAAAAAACTGGTGAATTTTTTACAATAAATTGATACGCCGTTCACAAGTTACTTTTAACGTATGCATTCAAAATTAACTTTGTGATACGAATAAAAATATTAAATAACTCAACCACAAAACGTAACGGTACCATACACAGTCAAAGGACCAATTTTCGACTCTGACTCTTGTTCGAAGAAGATAAGAGTTATTCATTTGTTTTGCAAAAAACAATTTATAAACCCTGTTTTTAATTAGAAGCTTCCGTCGATTGGCGTGTCAGCTAAAAGTGTCGAACACGGTGCCGTTACGTGTGTATATTACAAGGCCCTCTGCTTATAAAAATCAACTCGCGCTTGTCGTATTTTTCAGCTGACTCCTTTGAAATACTGCCAATTAAAGACAAAAGAATTGCCCAACGGATTGTTGCAGTAATCAGTATTTTCGGAGTCGAATTACAACGGTCAGCTGAAAGAGTTAGACACTGCACTAATCAGATATTAAGTATGTAAAGTCATTTGAGTGACTTCTGAGAAATACAATGCGAAAAAACAAATGCGTTGTTGGATGGATGTCTCTCAAACACGCCTGAATGGCTGAAATGGTGGTGGTGGGGGTTTCCGTGTGGTTGCCGGGTTAGAATAGTGCCACTCCATGTCTTCCCGTGGATGTCGTAAGAGGCGACTAAGGGAATAAGGGCTTGTAGTACTGTTAGGCTAAGGGCTTGCAACCTGTCACTAATACACTGGTAAACTTCTTAGCCTGTGCAAAATGTGGTTACAGAATTATCAACAAGATTTTTTAGAGTTGGTTGTATTTCTGTAGCTAATGAAGCCGTGACTTTATGCATGATATATATGTAGGGTACGTCCGGATCGCTACCATCATCTTATCCTTTGACCTGCCGCCAAGCAGCATTCGCGTTGTTGTGTTCCGGTGTGGGGATAAGACAACCGGTGAAATTACTAGTATAGAGGCTAGCATTCCATCTTGGTTCTCCACCACCATCCACCATTGGTTGCCATTGGTTGGTTGGCCACTTTGTGTTATGATTGCAGTCTTAAGATTGAGATTGAGAATTCAAATGGGTCACAGATTCCACTTACCAACAGGTGGCCAGGGTGCTCGTGTTGCTCCTTTAGCTTTAAAAAAATGAAGCTTAGGAACGCTTGTACAGTCAAGGACTTTATTTGTTATGCTGCTATGGAACCCTGTCGTAATGACATCGTTAAACATTCATTTTTGCTTTCTTTCATGTGGTTTGATGCTGTAACAATTAAAGTCCTTGACTGTACTAGCCTGAAAATAAAGATATTTAGGTTTAGGTATAACCGCGGCACATGCGCCTTGCCTTGTGTAGGGTCTATGCCGATCGCTACCAAGCAGCAGTGTGAGCATTGTTGTGCTCCTGGGTGCTCCTGCGTGAGTGGTTTGATCTTGTTTTTCTTTTAAAATCACTAACTTAACGGACCTTTTTAATGATAATCAGTCTGTGTTATTCACTTATGCCTGTTAAAAATGTACTCGTAAATAGAATCTATAAGGATTAGTTTTATCTTGAGAATGCAGTTAATCTGAAGATCGCATCAAGCTCAAATCATTTAAAGTCGATTGCTACACGTGTTACCATTTAAGACAAATATAATTAATCATCAAATTCATATTAAAATGATAAGTTAATTGATGACAACGAACTTCAAACATAACGACAAAATGTGACGCATCTTTGGTGTTAAAATAATTAAAGGGTTTTAAAGTCGGATTGTAGGAGATTTTAATTTGTCAAGGCATTTGTTTCCTTTTCTAGGGTTCCGTGCCCAAAGGGTAAAAACAGGACCGTATTACTAAGACTCCACTGTCTGTCTGTCTGTCAGGCTGTATCTCATGAACCGTGATAACTAGACAGTTGAATTTTTCACAGATGATGTATTTCTCTTTTTAATACAGGGTGATGATCTGATTACTCGTATATACTCATATTATATTGTACTAATTACAAGACCGAGATTTTAACGCAATTCTGCAATAGATTTGTCAATTTAAAACTTGTTCTTATTAGTAACAAGTTAAAACTTATTTTTAAACTGTTTTTTATAAGGTCTAACCTAATTATTATTGCATAAATAGCTTCTGCATGCGCGTGTACCTGACCTGCATGCTACCTCTTTTTTAAGTTAATTGGCTTGTAGTGTTTACCTATAATTAGTTGTGCAATTAAGTCAATTTTAATATACTGTCAAAATTGTATTGTAACAACTGTTGGTGAACCATAATAAAGAAAAAAAAACATATCAAAATTATTATAAGTCAAGTGAAGCTTCTATCGGAGACTTCGTCGACTACAAAGTTGCTGGTCGCTATTCCCTCGAGAACTGTTCAATTTTCCGGAATAATAAGTCTGTCTGCAGGCTATAACTATTTCTCTATTAAATTGTGTGATTGCATTGAACTGTCAGAATTAAACAAACAAACACATTTTCGTATAAGTAAAGTACTTTGTAATTTAATTGACAACTCTATTCAATTGATTTAGCTGTATTTTTAGCGGTTTTTTTCGCGATAACCATGTTTTTTAACTGTTTGGTTGACTGGTAGAGAAATGGGCATAAAGTCCGCCATTTGAACTAAGTTTAAATAATCAATTAAGCTCGATGGTCCGATGATATCAGAGAGAGTGCTGGCCCTTTATGGACTAGACTAACTCAAAATAAGGCCTAATGGAAGAGAATTGGAGAGGCCCAACCAACCAAGACCCAACAGTGGGCATGTAGATAAAATGCTGCAGATGAAGAAGAGAGAGAAGAGAATCAATTAAATAAAGGACAATAAGGCATTGACATAGTCAATACATGCTATAGATTTTCTCTTGTTTTTGCACATTTCAAATGCCAAAATATATCCGTAAATGGTTTTGGACATGGTTTTTGTTAAATTCGCTCCGAACCGGAACCCACAAAGCGAAAGATGTCGAAACCTGGCAGGATATACATCCTGCGTTACAGTAATTACACAAATGACGGAGAACAATTAGTAACGATAGCAATTGTTTTTACTGGGTGCTGACGCCATATTGAAATTTGACAGATGTTAAAACAGCAAGAGACTTCGTCGATATTAGGGTTATAGTTTATGATATTTTTTTCGTAGTGTATTGAATTTTGTAACGCCTAATAACAATTTAAGTAGTATTGTATTAACAACTTTATCGAGTTAACTATAAGGTGCCTGTTCGGACTCCTAGCGACACCTGTGAGCAACCTACGTCAAGCAACCACATATCGTCACACGCTACGTCACACATTTGTTCCACTCATACCCCTATCCTCGAACTTTGTAATCTAACGATCGCACGAATATAAGCTACACGCACGCAAAGCTTTTGATTTTTATTTTACCAACGTTTCGCAATTTTATACAGTAATTAAGCAAATTAAGCGCCTGCTATCCAACATATTGATCCTTCTTCGCCGATGTACAAGAACAGTACCTACGGAATTAATAAAAAATCTCGCATTGCTTTACGTGTTGGTTGATGGGCGCGATTGCTGTACTCTGAAGACACCCAAGGACACGCAGTTTTCGGAGAGTTTGGATCTCGGACAAGCACTGGACGTCGGCTCGAGAGTATACGCATTTAAATCTCGGTACGGACGGCCAGCCTTCCTACTCCAAAACCCTAGTCTTCTTTTGCTTACCACCGTCGTTATTCTAATTTCAGTGATCTTGCGCAATCAGTTCTCCAGTGTGTTCCGTTCCCAGCCTCTACAAGGTTCATACGTGAGTACTCCACCTTTCACTGACTATCAAAATGAGCTTAGAAAAACCACGCGATAAATCTCCTTACCGATCAATTTGTGACGAAAATAATGAGCCGTTAATCCGCGATCTAGTTAAAAAGCGCGGAATTGTTAAGTCTAGGCTTACAAAGTTCACTACCTACCTAAATAATGTTAGTGAAGATCCTAATTTAAGCGCACAATGCCGCATAGACTTAAAATTACGCGTTCAGGGTGCCGCAAGCTTGTACACCGAATTTAACGATCTTCAAAGTAAAATCGAATCTATCGTGGTCGATTCTAACCTCGAAGATCAACTGATGAAACGAGAGCAGTTTGAGGATTGTTACTACGGTGCACTTGCTTTAGCCGAGACTATGCTTAACGGTAATGCGACAGCTGAAAGTTCCTCGAGGTCACAAAATCAATTAAAATCAATTAAATTACCGACCATACCTATGCCTACCTTTGACGGGTCATACGACAACTGGCTCGAGTTCAGAGACACTTTTCTATCGCTAGTTCACAATTCCACAGATCTGTGTGACGTTCAAAAGTTTCACTACCTAAAGTCTTCGCTAAAAGGCAGTGCTATACTAGTGATAGACTCGCTCGAACTCACGGCGAGCAACTACGCAGTAGCTTGGGAGCTTCTTCTTAATCGGTACAACAACAGCCGCCTGCTAGTTCACAATCACGTTAAGGCATTATTTACAATGGAACCACTTAGCAAGGAATCGCATATGTTAATCAGAAAGTTGATTGACACTACACACAAAAATCTACGCGCTTTAAAGATCTTAGGAGAACCTACGTCATCTTGGGACACTTTAATTATTTTTATTATCGTCTCGAAGCTCGATAAAACTACTGAACGCGAATGGGAACAGTATAAGGGCAGTTTTATTTGTCACGATTCTCAAATCAGGCTTAAATTGGATGATTTAATGCAGTTCTTAAAGAGTCGAGCAGACATGTTGGAAACATTACAGACGTCACACACTACGCGCGATAAACCTGAAGTTAACAAAAAACAAAACACTAACTTCAATCACAAAGTGCACTGCAACGTTTCCACCAATAAACCGCAAAAATCACACGCTGTACCGAAGTTTATGTGTTCGATGTGCAAAATGAATCATCCACTTTATTCCTGTGTCAAATTTCTTGAGATTGATTACGATTCTAAATTAAAATTAGTGAAAGATAACAATCTATGTGAGAATTGCTTGCGCGCGGGTCATAAGGTTGAGACATGCGTGTTCGGGCCGTGCCGGAGGTGCAATAAGAAGCATAATTCGCTAATTCATCCTCCGTACGATGACTATTCCAGCTCTGTCCCCGCCGGTCCTCCCGTCCCCGCGACGTCCCCCGCAGCGATGTCGTTCAATGCCCATACACAAATTGCTATGCAATCCGCACAGCAATACTCATTTAAACCGGTCTTATTGTCTACCGCCCTTGTTGATGTGACCGATATAAATAATATTTGTCACACCGCTCGCGTATTACTCGACAATGGCAGTCAAAGATGTTTCATTACTAAATCGTTAACGGAATTATTAGATACGCCATTGATACAGTCCACTCACGAAATTCGCGGAGTAGGTAACTCAGTTACACAGTGCACGCAGACCTGTTATGTAACGATTAAATCGCGCATTAATACCTATACTACCAATTTAAATTGTTTTGTTCTACCGCAAATAACTTCTACTATGCCTGTTGTACATGATAATCGCGCTAATTTCTGTATTCCAGATAATGTACAACTGGCCGATCCGCATTTCCTAGATTTCCAAAATATTGACATCTTAATAGGAGCCGATAAGTTTTGGGATCTACTTACGCAGGGTAAGATAAGGTTAAGGAACGGACCTTACTTACTAAATACTAAGTTAGGCTGGATAATTTCGGGTCCTGTTCAATTAAACGCACGCATTGACGGCCACATCCAGTGTAATTTAACGCATTCAATTGACACTTTGTTACGACAATTCTGGGAGATTGAGGAGCTGCCCGCGGCTCGGGACGTGTTCACCGATGAGGAAAAGGCTTGCGAGGAGCACTTCGTTCGCACTACTACGCGCAATAGCGAAGGAAGGTTCTGTGTTAGTTTGCCATTTAAAAACTCACCCGAACTGTTGGGAGATACTTACTCTCAAGCGGAACGTCGTTTTCTGTCGCTTGAAAAACGATTAGAGCGATCAGAAAGCTATAAAAAAATGTATAGCGACTTTATTCACGAATATGAAGATATGGGACACATGAGCAAAATTACATCTTACGGTTCACCACACTACTTCTTGCCACATCACGGTGTCTTCCGCGAACATAGTACCACCACTAAATTGCGTGTCGTTTACGATGCCAGTGCCGCTTCCACATCGGGAAAATCATTAAACGACCTCCAAATGGTAGGTCCACCGATACAAGGCGATCTCATCTCTATTCTGCTTCGTTTTAGGCAGCACCAGTTCGTAGCCTGCGCCGACGTCGAGAAGATGTATCGACAGTGTTTAGTGACGGACCAGCAACGTGACCTTCAATTGATTCTCTGGCGCGATAGTCCCGCGCTGCCTCTTAGCGTGTACCGGCTAAACACTGTCACATACGGAACCGCGTCCGCGCCGTTTTTAAGCGTCCGTTGCCTAAAACAATTAGCCGCTGAATGTACTGATCCTGATGTCCAACGAATCATTACAGAAGATTTTTATGTCGATGATATGATCACCGGGTCAGATGATAGGCAACATCTATTACGCGTTTGTAAAGAGACCGCGCAAACCCTGCAATTGGGTTGTTTTCCGTTAAGAAAGTGGATATTCAACTTTAATGAGTCATCAATCGGCTCGAACCCGGGCGACTCACTCGACGCACAAAAACAGCTGACACTCGACAGTAATAGCAGCTCTAAAACATTAGGAATAGGTTGGGACAATATTGATGACATGTTTTACTTTAATTCGCAATTTGATTTCGTAAACAATGACAAGGTCACTAAACGCACTATTTTGTCTCATGTGTCGCAAATATTCGACCCCTTAGGTCTACTGAGTCCTACGATAATGCTGGCAAAGGTTTTATTACAACGTCTGTGGTTAATAAAATTGAACTGGGACGATGAAGTACCCTGTGACGTCACGCGCTCTTGGAACCAGTTTGCTAAGTCATTATCAGCTGTCTTAAATACCATTCGTGTACCGCGTTACGTAATGGGCAATAGTAGCAACCATACTCGCATAGAACTACATGTATTTGTCGACGCTTCTCAGGAGGCTTATGGGACTTGCATCTATATTCGCACGATGAATGACGACCTCGAAATATCAGTTCGCCTGTTATGTTCTAAAGGGAAAGTTGCACCTTTAAAACCCTTAAGTATTCCACGTTTGGAATTGATGGGAGCACTTTTAGGGGCTAGGTTGTACGACAAGGTTGTTAAAAGTTTGCACTGTCAGTTTAATGACATTTTATTTTGGACGGACTCGACGATCGTATTGGGATGGTTACGAATGCCGCCAAATCTGCTTAAAACTTTCGTGCAAAATCGTGTTGCCGAGATACACGAACTAACCAAAGACCTTCCATGGCGACATGTTAGCGGGAAACAAAACCCAGCTGACTTAGTATCGCGCGGTGTTGACCTGGAGCATTTGGTTGATTCGGGTATCTGGTGGACGGGGCCAAGTTTCCTGCACGATAGTCAACTTGATTGCGCATCTTTACTACAGATTTCTAATTTTACTGACGTGCATGTTTTGCCGGAGATAAAATCAAATGTTAATTTAGCCCTTACTTCGGTTACCGACGAAACTTTGTTCCCATTCATACGGTTCTCCCAGTTGTCTCGCATGACACATGCCGCTGCGTACATATTACGGTTTATTTTCAATTCACGCAATAAAAACAATAAACGTACGGGCAGTATCAGCGTTGAAGAACTTCGAGAATCATTGACGTTATTGGCTAGACTGTCGCAACTAGAATCCTTTTCAGATGTGTACAAGTTATTGGCTAATAAGCAATTATTAAAATCGAAACACAATTTAAGTAGATTAAGTTTATTTATAGGTGAAGATAAAGTTATTCGCGTCGGTGGTCGTATTAAAAATTCTCCACACTTTTCTTTCGAGAAAAAACACCCAATGCTGATCGCTAGTAAACATCATTTCACAATATTACTATTTCGCAGCGAGCACAATAAACTTCTCCACGCGCCGCCTCAAACATTATTGTTTAACTTACACGATATGTGGTGGCCAATCGGTGGTAGAAACCTTGCACGCAAAGTGGTGCATGATTGTGTTGTCTGCAAACGATTAAGAGGAAAAACCCTTGCGCCTCTAATGGGTAACCTTCCCGCAGAGAGGATTACTCCTACCTACCCGTTTCTCAAATGTGGTGTTGATTACGCTGGGCCAATTTTTATATTGAACCGCAAAGGCAGAGGCGCGCAAACAGTTAAGGCCTATATTTGTTTATTCGTCTGCTTTGTGACTAGAGCTATTCACCTAGAGCTTGTGAGTGACCTCACCGCTAACGCATATCTCTTGGCCCTTAAACGGTTTATGTCGCGCCGCGGCAAGCCTTCGGATATCTTCTCCGACAATGGTAGAAACTTTGTGGGTCTAATGAACGATTTCCGCAACTTTCTATCGAGATGCAGTTCGGATATTGTTGATTATGCTACCAGTCAACAAATTAACTTTAGGTTTATTGTACCTTACGCGGCTCATTTTGGTGGTTTATGGGAGGCTGGGGTGAAATCTTGTAAGCACCACCTACGTCGGGTAGTAGGTAATGCTCACCTCACTTTTGAGGAATTTAGTACGGTGTTAACGCAAATTGAGGCTATCCTAAATTCACGTCCCTTGTCCCCCATGTCTTCGGATCCGCAGGATTATACTCCGCTGAGCCCTGCACACTTCTTGGTTGGCCGATCCTTAACGTCACCCGCTAGTGAAGACCTTCGAGATGTGAACTCGCATCGACTCGACCGGTACCAGATGGTGGAGAAAATAAGGCAACATTTTTGGGAGCGTTGGGCCAAAGAGTACGTCTCCGAACTACAAGAGCGGTCTAAATGGAGGGCCAGTACCGAAGACCTGCAACCTAACTCGCTCGTCGTCATAAAGGATGATAACCTCCCCCCTTTGAAGTGGCATCTAGGGCGGGTCGTTAAAAGTATTCCCGGCAAGGACGGCGTATCGAGGGTCGCAGAAATTAAAACCTCATCTGGAATCGTAAGGCGCGCGTACACCAAAATCTGTCCGTTGATTTCCCAGACTAACAACGCGACTCAATAGTTTTGAAAGTCAGTGCTTTCAAGGCCGGGGGCATGTTCGGACTCCTAGCGACACCTGTGAGCAACCTACGTCAAGCAACCACATATCGTCACACGCTACGTCACACATTTGTTCCACTCATACCCCTATCCTCGAACTTTGTAATCTAACGATCGCACGAATATAAGCTACACGCACGCAAAGCTTTTGATTTTTATTTTACCAACGTTTCGCAATTTTATACAGTAATTAAGCAAATTAAGCGCCTGCTATCCAACAGTGCCTTTTATATTTGGTATTATATCCTCAAGCATAAACCTGGGGACTCGGATGGTCAGAGTGTTTTACAAAATGTCACTAAAATCGCGTCAGTGATATTACAGTACAGTTGTGTCAATAAGACAGATATGTTTTCGCATTTATGTATTATAAGTAATTTTACAGTCATCATTTTGTTTTATTTCGTAATAAAATAGCGTACACTTTCAAATAGCTTTGTCTATAACCACTGATTTTACTGATATATGTTTTTTTTTATTACGTTGCAAATATTTTATAATACAATACCTACTCTTTGAAGCGTATCGCACATTATTACAGATGAAACAAAGAAAAAAAAAACAATATTACGTGTAATCGCTTTATAGCGATATGTCAGCCAACTTTAATATAAGAGTAAACTTTAAAAAAAGTTATGCCAACAAATTCTTTTTTTAATCAAATACGATGAAAAAAGGACGAAAACCCAATAGTAATTATCCTAAAACCTTAAATCTTTTTAAAGACCTTTAAACCCATCCTTACTAGGCGAGTGTAATGTACGGGGTCAATGACCGCGCTCCGACCTTGCGCGGTTCAATGACCTCGACGTTTTTGGTCCTGCAAATCCCGCTAAGTAATTGCCTACGTACGAGTACTAAAGAGTGGGTAAAAATGTAAAAGGTGTTTTTTTTTATTAAATAGTATTTCTGGTTTTTAAATATTAAATGAAAATACGCTTTTAAAAAAATTGGCTAGATTGTAGACTTTGTATCATCTTGTATAATTACCAGAAAAATGTCTAAACAACTAATATTATAAACTTGAAGTTAGCTGGTTATATTTGTTGAAGACTTTAAAAAATAAAAGATAGCCACTAGCTATTTCTGTCCGCCATTTTAATTTTTTAAACTATTTTTTAAATCAAATGGGTTTTGCTTAGAATATAAAATAGATCCTAAGAAAAATAAAATGGTGCGTTGTCAACTCATCAGATGAGAATATTTTAATAGTTTATTAACACACAAACAGTCATGTACAAATGCGATAATGAAGTACAAGTAGTAAACCTGGAGATTCTTGAATGAATAACATTTAAAAACTTTAAAAAATGGCTACGCTGTCATTTCATCGAAACACCTTTCATCGAATCTCGTTTTATCAAACGGGTATCTTAAACATCTAACCTAACTTAACCTACGTAATTAATGTTTAATATACCTTAAAAACATGGTTTCAGCAGAAAATAGCGTTCGATAAAATGAAATTCGATGAAGTGATGATTTACCCTACGCTGTATATTGCTAGTGTGTACATATTTTAACGTGTTTTTTTTATTGTTGCAGCTCAAATCGAAATCATCCCCTGCAAGGTCTGCGGGGACAAGTCCTCGGGGGTGCACTACGGGGTGATCACATGCGAGGGGTGCAAGGGATTCTTCCGCCGGTCACAGAGCACAGGTCGGCGTCTATTATTCACCCTGTATCATTCATTATCGGATTCTTATCATTTCATAACCAACGTTTCACAAGTAATTCATTTCACAAATTTGACAACCCGTGTTTTTTTTCCCAAACTGTAAATAATCCTGGATTTATTTCAGGACCATTCCATAGAACCCTATAGGTTAGATTAGGTTAGTTTTATAAAAATCCTGAAATATTTGTAGTTGCAGAAAAAAAGCGGGTTGGCAAATGAATAGGTTGCGAAACGATGCATTTGTCAAAGATTTGTCGGCGAAAAGGTCATTTGTCAAAGTCATTTGTGCAATATCACATATTTAGTACGTATGTGCAGATTTACTCACGATGTTTTACCGTTGAGACTTCGGTTATTGTAGAACGTTATGTAGCTTGTAGTACTGTTAGGCGATGAGCTTGCAACCTGTCACTAATACACTGGTAAACATCTTAGCCTGATGTCAACAAGTCTTTTTAGAGTTGTCGGTAATGTTGTAGCTCTGCCTACCCCACTGTGGGAATGAATGATGTTGAAAAGGTTATTGGTATTTGTCGGCTACTGGATATGAGGAGCACCAAAAGCCATGGCCACCGATGCTTAATGTCTTTACTATTATTTAATATCAATAGAGCTCATAATGAGGGCAGATATTTCACTTTGTTCCGACAGCAATCAATTATGTTTTTGTAAAACGTCGTATTTGCATCTTATCCAGGGACACACTGTATACTGTCAATGAATTTATTTCGAGCCTCAAATAATTCTTAAACGTTGCATTTTTCAATCATTGGCATAGTGGCATTCATTGTGCTTAAGCTAACAATAAAAAAAAATAAGTTCCAATCAGGGTTAGGGGAGGAGTAACACAGACCAAACCAAAGGGTAAATGTATGTATAGTGATTTAAAAACCATTTCGAGGGAATAAGCTTACTCATTGCGAATAGGTAATGAAGCCTTGGGAAATTAACAGATTTACTGCAACTTAATTACTATTATTTTGTACCCAAAAAGGATGGTTATGGTTTCGGTTGTATGAATGTATGTATCCATTATTATTTTGATCTCCTGGCTGAACGCGGTGACGGTTTTTAAGTGCGAGGTATCGTTAGATAGATATTTGACAAATAAAGTGTCGAGAGGGTGGAAAACCGAACGCCGCATAAACGCAACTACCTTATATATTGGAAATAGCAAATTCTACGTAAACAACTTACTTTTATTTGAATGAAAACCATAAACGCTGCATTTATGGATTTAATTCGTTCGCCTTAACTGGGAATCGAACTGGTCGAGTATGACAAACGACTCTACAGCACATACACCTATAAACGAAATACATACACACATACATACATTAAATCACCCTGCTACGATCCTGACAAATCTCTTTCGGTTCTTCCACATTCATACATCGAACGAAACGAAATCAAGGCCGAAAAAAACGTCTTTATTGTTTTTTTACATTCGACTCGTTCGATTCCTGGTTAAGGCAAACTAATTTTCAAAAAACCGTTAGTGCGGTATTTATTTCAAAATTAAAAGTAATTCTCCTTTGCGTACAATTTGCTGTGTTATATTTAAGGTAGGTGCTGTCCATGTGGCGTTCGTTTTTTCCTCCCTGTAAAAAAATCTCCTTAATCCTGAGGCTGCAGGGGTAGACTGGTTTTCGCTGCCGGTTTTTTTACTTGTTTTAGCTATAACTTAGCAACATATTAACCAGCAAAAACAAATAGTCATTGAAATGATGACGACACGGTGGCCTAGTTGGGAGTGACCCTGCCTCTGAAGCCAGCGGTCCTGGGTTCAAATCCCAGTAAGGGCTGATATTTGTGTGATGAGCGCAAATATTTGTTCCTGAGTCTTGGATGTTTTCTAAGTATTCAAGTATGTATTTCTCTATATAAGTATGTTTATCGTTGTCTAGTACCCATAGCACAAGACTAGAGCTTAGTTTGGGACTAGGTCAATTTGTGTGAGATTGTCCCCTGATATTCATTTATTTTATTTATTTAAATGCAAAAATAAACTGGATTAATTAGTATTTTCAAACTTATATACTTCAACTCTGAATACGGTAACCGTATAAAGGGTTTTTGGTTCAATTAAATAGGGTAACCCTATTTGGTTGCTTCACATATTTAAATTTGCACTAACACAGTTGTTTCTTCCAGTGGTGAACTACCAGTGCCCTCGGAACAAAGCCTGCGTGGTCGACCGTGTCAACCGAAACCGCTGCCAGTACTGTCGGCTGCAGAAGTGTCTGAAGCTGGGCATGAGTCGTGATGGTGCGTAGTTTTTTTATGGCATATTGGCATACGAACACAGGCCTACTGCCTCTGTGACAGTTGATATTTCAGTATACGTGATGCAGCCCTTTTTTCGTGAATGTCAGTTTCTTGAAATGGCAGAAATTGTACAGTTACCTACAAAATACATAGATTGGAATTCACTTATTTATTTGTAATTAGACTGTATCGACGGAGCTCCGCGGTTATTCCGTTTAATGAACTTTACTACTGTAGCTATTTTTTGACGTTTTCTCGTGGTCCTACTAATTTGTCCTACTAGTCAAAAAGTGAACCTAGATTTGATCACTAAATACTAATTATGGTTGTAAAAGTAGGTAGGTTAGGTTCGTCAGGTATCTTCAGATGCCCGAAGGGCAAAACCACCTAGAAGTAGGAGCCCCGCCCTGGGCGGGGCTCCGTCGAAAGTCAGTAGGACAAAAATAGTAGGACCACGAGAAAACGGCCCTATTTTTTAATAATTGACAGTTAAGTTAAAGTTTCGTAAAAAATTACATGTTTTTTATGGCAAGTTATTTTGGCAAATTATAGTAAACATAAAGGCTCAGTTTCATTGGGCTATATTCCGCATGCTTTTGGCAATCCATTGACGTAGTGTTATAACATTATTGAGCTAGGAGCTATTGTGGCGATGCAATGTATTACGAAAAGCATGCCGGCATTTCTACCAATGAAACTGACCCTTTAGTAAGTAAAGTCTTTATTGGACAAAAAGAAATAATTCACAAAAAACACAATGAAAATAAAGTATATGCAAAGGATAACTTATCCCTTTACCCAAAAACCAAATGAAAGTGGCACCATCTAGCTTCCGTTAACGAATACTACATGCACAAAGACACTAGCGCCATCTACTTTAAAAAAACCGAATCAAAGTGACCAGCAAAGCATGCAGCGCTTCAATCGTTCTACCCAGCATCGCTCAAGCCACGTGTGGTATGAGGAAGCAAGCGTGAGGTCAACGGCCGCTTATCAGCTGTGATAACGAAATGTTGTGTTTATACAGTTGCGAATTATGACGGTGCAACGAATGAGAGGTAGTTTTTGAAAAAACATTTTTTTTTTTTATTGTCCCTTTGGTGTTCCTCTGTTAGGGTGGTCTGGTAGTTTTTTATTTATTTATACTATGCACATTGTAATAATTATGAAATGTATAATGGCGGACCCCTAATGGCATTCTATGACCGTAAACCACATGGTTAGCAATTAACATTATATAACTGTTTTGAGTAGTATTTTTTTCTCGTTTACGCTTTTCAAGATATTCGAATAAGTTCGGGTACATTTTTCTTTCGATTGCTCTTTTAAGGATCTTTAGTATTTACCAAGCTTAGTAATTTTAGTGGTGGTAGGACCCTGTGCAGGATCGGTCCGGATCGCTACCACCATCTTATCCATTAACCACCCGCCAAGGAACATTCGCATTGTGTTCCGGTGTGGGGATAAGACAACCGGTGAAATTACTAGCATAGAGGCATTCCATCTTAGTCCTCAGGGTTGGCAACGCATTTGAGGTCTTAGGATTAATGGTTTCAGAATTCGAATGTCTATGGGTTTCAGATTCCACTTACCATCAGGTGACCTGAGTGCTCGTGTGCTTTCTTCTTATCATAAAAAAACCACAAAATCTTGTAACTCGGACCTCTTGCTTGCACCTTAGCCGCGCCGTTTCCACGTCTCGCTCATTAACCCGAGCTTATCCTTACAATACATTGCTGAATCAATTACGATGAGGTTCTACCATAATATTTATACTTGGCTCGTATAATAACAATAATTATTTCGCATGTAGAGAATGACATTGTGATATATCTCTTTTAGAGATTTCTTTGAAGTAAAAAGTAACGTTTTTGCTGGAAAAAATCTTAGACAATTCTGAAAAAAAAATAGATTTTTTAAATATGTTTTATTCAATTTGATATGTACGAAGGCGAAGTTTAAATTACTGCTTCAACATTTACAATATCCGTGATTACGAAGGAAGTTATTTACTAGAATAATTTGTACGTTAGATTTCAAAAAAATAACATTAAAAAACAAATTTCTTTTTTAAAAATTTCAATGAATGCTTTTTATGGAATGTTATTTTTTTGCAGCATATGAGCTGTACTTTGCCTCCTCTTACATTAAATTGAGCTAAAGTATTGCAAATTTTAAAATCGATCATAACATTTAAACGTTGTCTTGAAAAAGGAAACATCTTTTGACGCGCAGTGACATCTATATTTTGAACCCGTAACTAACACGGCATAGCATTCGAAGGCCAATTCTGTCAAACACTAACAGGTTAAAAACAAACGCTTAGCATAAATGTGTACTAATAAGACGCCGACACACAAACCGACACGTAACGTCGCATAACTGCCGGCCAGTAGAGCGCGAATCGTAATTTGTAACAGGATCTGATTCAATTTGAGGAAAAAACCGGTGATATATATCGCTAAATCGCTGACCTTACGCAACGTTTTGTTAAACGATTCACATGTAAAAAAAAGTTAAAAAACAAGATTGATTTGTGATTGAGCTCTCTCTTACCTGTTGTTATAACTAGGTCAATGCAGGATGATCTTGTGACATCTGTATTTTGTTATTCCAAACATTCAATTTGAAACAGAGGTATTAAAGTAGTATTTATAAAAATACAAAGAATGTAATGTAAATTGTAATAGTTGAACATCCAAGTCATTAGAAATTTTATACGTGTTGATATCAGATGTTACAGGATCATTCTAGACTAAACAAATTATAAGTGAGAATGAAGGCAAGAGATTCGCTGATTCGGTTGCAATTTCTGTGCAAAATCGCTGTCACCTTACCCTAGATATATCAAAATAGATATTACTTGTAATATGATGATTTGATCACTGTCAATGTATTAAGTTCATAAAATAAACCGGCTAGTGCAGAATAGGCTACAATTTCTAGAATTTTCTGGATTCAATTATTATAATTTAGTCTTCTGTGTGCTCTAAGTTGTCCTTCTGTAAAGTATAAAGAATGTAACGAATAATGAAGCCAGGTTTACATACGTGCAGTCTGAACGCATAGCGCGCCTGCGTCGGGCCGTGCGAAGTTGCGTAACTGACACTAGTGATGAGAAATATCGATAATATATCGAACATTACAAAGTTTTCATTGCACTGGATCATTTAGAGGCACTTGCAGGAAATAGATAAACCTAGACATATTCTTAAGTACAACTAAGTCTTGTTAAATAATTCTGCAAATGGCCCAAAGCAATTCCTGCGCAAAAAGTATACTACTGAAAATGTAGAAGATAGAAAGTGTGCTATATGTATCGGAATCAAAACAAGGAAATATAGAAGGAAAATCAACGCAGGATTTAAATACTTTTAGTTATAAAGATATAGAAATAATGAACATGAGAAAAAAATTGCTAAAATATTTTATATTTTTTTGCGTGACTTCATCCACATAGTTCGTTACCATTATTGTTCCGAGAACTGTCAATATGATAATAAAAATGCTTAATATGCTCTTGCAAAAAGTTTATGAGACTGTTATACCCTGTTATAATAAAAATAATCGCCATTTGCCACGTCTAAGACCAACCTCTTTCGTAATAAATAACTATGAAAGGAGTCCGTTGTATGGTGCCATAGCGATAGGTCGTAAAATAACCTTCGGGCTTGTATTTCTGTCTCACTTGCTCTTATACATCTCATATAGTGGTGGTAGGACCCTGTGCAGGGTCCGTCCGGATCGCTACCACCATCTTAACCATTAACCACCCGCCAAGCAACAGTGTTCGCATTGTTGTGTTCCGGTGTGGGGATAAGACAACCGGTGAAATTACTAGCATAGAGGCATTCCATCTTAGTCCTCAGGGTTAGCAACGTATTTGAGGTCTTAGGATTACAATCTAAAGATTATAGTCTTGAGAATTCAAATGTCTATGGGTCTCAGATTCCACTATCAGGTGGCCTGAGTGCTCGTGTGCCTACTACTTACCATACCATAAAAAAACGTTTTTTTACGAGTCTTACCAATTTCACCCGAACTTTCAAATCTTGAATCTGGACTAGCTGTAGCCCGCGACTCCATCCGCGTAAAAGTCTCGCTAAGTATCCTATTTTCTCGGGGTTTAAGCTATCTTCAGATCAAAAGTTACTTTCACATTTATAATATTAGTACCTATTTATAGTATGAGAGGATTGTTTGAATATTAAATGTATATCGATAGTACAATAGCACATCCCTAGTCATTGTGCAATTATATAGCCGAAGCGTAACTAACATAATTTATCGGCGCGGTGCAACAAGTATGAACTGTTATCGTTTTTATGTAATCCTCACGACTGCATCGCGGGCAGACTGGTGTTACGTCGAAGTTTGACATAATCAGTGCCACTTTTTTCTACCTCCTATATGTGTGATGATTAAGTGCTTCTAGGGTTCTGTATTACTCTAATAAGAACTAGCATAGACCCGTTTGTTATGATGTTTATTCAGTAAGTAGGCTGCAAAGCACGGGGTCTTGTCAAAATCTAGCAGCGCTTCGCTTCTTTTTATAGCTGAGAAAGGCCGTAAGAAAGTTAGTAGTCAGTAGTTTTTATCGTATTACTTATTATAATAGAAATGTGTTACTGAACTATAGGTATTTGATTTGTTTTTTAAAACGGCGTAATTTATCCAAACGCGAAAACAGTTCTTAAATGAAGTGGGTTAATATGTATAACATCAATAGATGTATATTTTTAACATTGTTCAAATAATTATTTATGAACAGGTTAATCATAGTGTTTATTTGAAAATATTATAATATGGCGATGGGATGGTACTTACACAGGTGTGCCTATTAATCATACTGAACACAAATATATTAATCGATTCTCAATAGTTATTTCATTACAAATGCAGTTCTATACCCCTTTGTCGTTCAACAACAAAAATATCTATTGTTTTCTATATATTTTCGTCACTGACGCTTTGTTTTTTTAAACTAGGACGGCTACTGTTCCAAAATACTGGACTAAAACAATAGACATCTGTTTGCTAACGAAATGTTCGAAACCAAGGCTCAAGTTACAATGGTAAAGTTCATTGAACTTGAAGGACAATGAACAAGGAGATTTAAAAAACGTACAAGCTTAGTAAGCGAAGTTCTGCGTTAATATATTCACTTCTATTATTCAAGTCCTTAGCTACGAGTTAAGTGTTATAACCAAATTCGGACAGTTTTTTGAACCCTGCCGTCTATGAAGTAAGTGAGAAACTATTAAAAAATAAAACTGAATGCCGTAGACGATATTTAAATAAAAATATATTTTTAGTATTGTTGTTGATTTTATATTAAAATCATATTATTTATCAAACTCATATTATACATGTGAAAGATTGGATGGATGTTTGTTACTCAATCACGTCAGAACGGCTGAACAGATCTGGACGAAATTTGGCACACAGATTATAGCCGGAATAGGACAAAGGCTACTTTATATCCTAAAAAAATTGTCAGTTCCAGCGATAAACTTTTTGCGAATGGCGTCGCGCGTAAAACTAGTAATACAATATTTATGATGGTATTATAGATTGATCTATTTTCAATTAATAACCGCCAGATGGCCAAACTACAAAACTATCCAAATCTAGCTCTTCAATTGTACAAACTTGGTTAGTTAATACATGACAAACCCTCTGCCGTCTCCTAGGTTAGTTAGGTCTCGCGCAACGGTAACGCGTCGAACAATTTCAAACGTTCCAAATCCAAGATGGCAGACATTCCACCAATCCGCAACTTCGAAAAAAGGTACCGTTCGTGTCGTCACACTTACTCGTACATACGTCAGACCAGAGTTCATCGGTCCACTAGGCAGTATGCCAACGGCCTAACACACACATACACGCACACCGATCAGTACATTCCGGAGCACACAAGCGCAGTTACCCAGACAGAGCTCGGCGTGGTGTGCGGTATTGAGTAACATGTCACAGAGTATTAATTACGTGTTTTTTCGTGCACTATGTTCGTGGAATCGATAGATGGTGCTAACGTTTTATATTTAATCATAATTAGGTAGGTATTTGTGTTGTGAAAAAATATGTTTAGGAACAACTTGTTAAAAAAAAAAACAAATAACATGTCCAATGATAATCAAATAAAACAAAAAATATTTTTCTTTACAGCTGTCAAATTCGGACGTATGTCAAAGAAGCAGCGAGAGAAAGTGGAAGACGAAGTGAGATGGCACCGAGCGCAAATGCGGCAACAGACTGACGCTGCGCCGGATTCAGTGTACGATGCGCAGCAGCAAACACCGAGCTCCAGCGACCAGTTCCAAGGGCACTATAATAGGTAAGCGCCATCTATTGTTCATAGTCAAAGCTTTGTTATCTTAGGTATCCAAAATATAGATGGCGTGACGAGTTCCTTTGAAAGTGTTCTAAGTCAAGTACAAATGAAAGGCAAAAGCGATCTTAGGACTCTCTTAACCCTTACAAAATAATTTACCTTATCAATATATCATAAAAAGATGAAGATATTCCCTTCATTTCCTTTTACGCTTAATTTTGTTGTTGGCTATCTTTCTGTTCGTACAATTAAGTATTTTACATACATACATGCAGAATAATTATTAAATTCTGAATGCAATGCGCCAATTAATTGGAAAATCAGTTACTAATACAACTAAGACCATCTATTGGCGAATATAAATACTATGATGATTGCCATCTATCGGTCAGTAGACCAACTATTCTTTAAAAAAATATACCGCAAATCCGCAAAGCATTTTTCCACGCAGATAAAAGGAAATATTACATCAAAATAAGTAAAACGACTAGCTATCAATGTCAGTACGTTATACTGTTAAGAAAAACAACTGTCTTAAATACCGATACAGTGCTTAGACAAGCGCATCAATCTTTATTATATCGTTTAATGCTGCACCAACCGTTGGTTTTCCGTAACTCATTACTTCATATCCGTGTCAGCGGCGAGACGGTGTCATTCCTCTAACGGTCCGACCGTAGTCGCTGAGTGACATTTTCAACGGTAAATGTAAATAGCGCCATCTGTTGTCGAGTAGCGGTACTAAGCGCTTCTGGAAATTGATAACAGGTGGCGTATTCAATGGAAATTTTATGCCGGGTGATTTATAATGATGCCGATGTAGGAGAGCTGTTGTATTTTGTATTATTATTGCCTACATTTTGTTAGCAACTTTGCACATTAAAACATGTAAGCGCGCCGTTTCTTATTGCTTTAGAGTTTCCAAATTATCTGTATTAGATATTGCTAACCAAACATTAAAAAAGTATTCCTAATTCTTATTAGGTACCTATTTGGTTATCTACTAAACTAAACTATCCCAAGATGGAGTTTTGGGATATATTATTTGGGAAATATTAGTGCCATTTGTACCTACCATGGCACTGATGGGATGAAATGGTTACAGACCATTTCACCCCATCAGACCATTTCGTCCCATTATGGGACTAGCGCGATAGACGTGTAAAACCCATATTGCTTTTAACAGGTTACCGTATTATCTTTAACTCGCCCGCGATAACTCAAGTACCTATATTAAGAGCATTAAGCCATACAATAACATGTTAAAGCCAATATGGGTTTACGACTTCGCATTTCTAATAATCATGTTACCCAGTGTAGTTGCCGGGTTAGAATAGTACCTACCACTCTATGTGTTCCCGTGGATGTCGTAAGAGGCGACCAAGGGAATAAGGGCTTGTAGTACTGTTAGGCATTGGGCTTGCAACCTGGCATTAATACACTAGTAAACTTCTTGGATTGATTGTGGCAAAATGTGGTTACAGAATTATAAACAAGCCTTTTTAGAGTTGTTGGTATTTCTGTAGCTCTGCCTACCCCACTCTGATGAAGGCGTGATGTTATATTATGTATGTATGTTAGTTTAAAATGTATTGCTAATGCAATATTAACCCAAATTTCGTTCAATTCCAGCTACTCCAGCTATGCTTCTCCAATGTCGCCCTACAGCTACAACAACACAGCGCCATCTCTGACGTCGACCATGATACAGCCGCAGGCGCAGACACAACAGTCGTACGACGTGCCCGTCGACTACGTTGACTCCACCACGGCGTACGAGCCCAAGCAGGGAGGTTTCCTGGACACAGACTTCATAAGTCACGGTGAGTTAGCTAGTTCAGTTTGGCTAGGTCAACCATTACGATTTGGCTAGGTCAACCATTGAGATTTGGCTAGGTCAACCATTTAGATTTGGCTAGGTCATTGATATTTAATTAATGCAACCAATGAGGATTTCGCTTGGTTAATCATTGAGATTTGGCTAGTTCAACCATTGAGATTTAGCTAATGCAACCAATGAGCAATTTTAATCAAAGCAGTTTTAATCATCTTGTGTTAGTAATGAGGTTGATATTGCTACAGGAGTTTTAATTGAGATCTTAACAGGAAAATTAACAGTCCGCTAGTTATATAATGGGTTAAAAAGTGAATTATTTAAGAAATATTGATAGAAGTATTTTCAATTCACAAAAATACGCTCCAACACTAAATTTTAGATACGCTATCGTACAACAAACGGGGAGTGCCAATAGTAACTAAAAAAAAAAACACTGGCAGTCTTTTAAGAATAAAATAATTATTGTAAATAAAAAAATAAGCACTAACCCATAAAATTCTACATGTAGAAGACCAAAAAGGAAACATTGCGCGACCATCTGGATCAACATCGACGTCCACAGCGACAACGTCCACAACATCCATGCGGCAAACATCCATAAACGAGATCCCACGGAGACTACAGGACTTCGACCGTTACGAACCTGACAGGATTCAATCACCAGCATCTATATCCAGCGGAGTCATTAATATAAAACAGGAAATAAAACCAGAGACATCCATGGGCGTGGATAACTTGGTTGCGAGTTATGTAGACTCGACAACATTCCTTCACAGCCCTTCAAATCTTCAACACAGTCCCATGGATATCCAGAATTCTGTTCTAGTCAGCGGGCAAAGCTCCGTTTCTTTGACCAGCGATGATCTGAGCCCCGATGATTTGACATCCAGCAGTGGTCACGGAAGGTTGATGGACCCGTTGAACCTGAACATGAGTGGGATGGGAATGGTAAACCCTAACGCCGTGACTAATAGACGACACCAGGGTTCAAGCCACAGTGGTTCGAGCAGCGACGACTTACCCTGTGAGTGGATGCTATTGGTTGTTAATAATTCAAGCTATTTTTTTTTGTTGCGTTTAGTTGCTGTTTAAGTAGATGTATTTTTTAAGAGGATACGACGTTGACGTGTGCATTTTTTATTATGACGTTCACGTAGTCAGATTTTTAGGGTTCCATATCCAAACCAGACCCTTTTACTAAGCCTTTGCTGTCGGTCCAGTCCTAAATTTAAAGATCTGTAACATTTGAACCGTCATAGACAGCGGATTTTTTCCGAATGTGTTACTAGTTGTCGCCCGTGTGGTTGCCGGGTTAGAATAGTGCCACTCCATGTCTTCCCGTGGATGTCGTAAGAGGCGACTAAGGGAATGAGGGCTTGCAGTACTGTTAGGCGATGGGCTTGCAACCTGTCACTAATACACTGGTAAACATCTTAGCCTTTTTGTGCAAAATGTGGTTACAGAATTGCCAACAACTCTTGTTGTAGTTGTTGGTATTTCTGCAGCTCTGCCTACCCCACTCTGGGAATGAATGTATGTATGTATGTATGTGTAACTAGTTGTTTCCCGCGACTCCGTCCGAGAAGAAGTCGTTTATCGCTCTTCTCTCGGGGACTGTACAATTTTTCGAGATAAAAAACAGCCGATGTTCCAGACTATAATTTATCTATGTGCCAAATTTTATCCAGATTCAATTAGCCGTTTTGGCGTGTTTGAGTAACAAACATCCGTCCATCGAATATTAACAACGCATTATAATGTGATGCGATTAATTATTATAGTGCAATGCAAACACTAAAGAAAAAAAAACAAATAATAAAGGTCTGAACCCTCGGGGCGCTAGTCCGACTCGTAGTTAAACGATTTATTACAATTAAGCACAAGACCGTTGCTTGTTAAAGCTAAATAACATGTATCGGATTTATCTCCAATTACCTGCAAAAAAAAAAATACTATCAATATTTATTTAATTTTCTCTTGATTATTGCTGGTAGCTTTAAGTTCTGAAAGCAAACAAGATCTTACCGTAACATCAAACTTTTCACTTTTTCCTTTAGTAAGTACTAATGTCTCTGTGCTTGATCCGTGTTTCGCAATTTCGATTTTTCTCGATTGTACACTAGGTACATCACCATAACCAGCATCTCCTACTCCCACTTCTATCTCGTTTACATTCTTAAAACTGTGTCTATGGTGTTTTCTGCGTACCCTTTTAACTCTCTTCGTCGTCTTGTCTTCAAAACTTCTGCTGACTCTACGCCTATGTGTATTTCTTAATTTCGAATCGCGATGATATCCCCCACATGCTCCTATTTCACATAGGTCACAATCTTTCCTATATTCCGTAAATAAATTAGTGCTTGCAGTGTTACAGTATATGTTTACTATTGATTGTTTAGATCCTGAATGAGATCGATCATCGAGTGAATGAAATTGTGATTTTGCTCCCATGTCCAAACATTTTATAGATAGTACTTCTCCCCCACGATGTCCCTTGGAATTCACTGGTCTGGTATAAGTTCTTCTTGAGTACTCACTTGCTAATCTAATGCGACTGGGATTTAATTCAGTTTGAGCGGCGGACAAGTTAGCTGTAGACGTAAAGGCTCTATTCCAATCTGAATAAACATATCTGGTTGATATAGGATCTCCTTGCTTCCATGTTTCTTGATCTTCTCGTCTGCCATCGTCCAAATTTACGACGAAACATGGGTACGGTATTGGTACGAAACCAAACGGTATCATACAAGCTGAAAAGATGAAAAAAGAATTAATATAATACAAATCATGTGACAATCTCACACAAATTGATCTACTCACAAACTAAGCTCTAAGCTTGTACTATGGGTACTAGACAACGATAAACATACTTATATAGAGAAATACATAGAAAACATCCAAGACTCAGGAACAAATATTCACGCTCATCACACAAATATCTGCCCTTACCGGGATTTGCACCCAAGACCGCTGGCTTCAGAGGCAGGGTTACTACCAACTAGGCCAACGTGTCGTCAATTTATTTACAAAATGCGGGTGTTCAAATGTCCGATCACTAAAAGGATCTTTTTTAATTTAGAAAGTAAGTTACCTAATAGTAAGGTAATATCTAAAATAATTACTATTGATTAAATTTTACGCCGATGATATCAAATGCACACCAAACCGTCTTACGTCTTTCGATCGCGGCAATTTTCACAAGTAAAAGTCACTAAGTTACAGTACTGACTAGTATGTACTGTCGATTTATTTTTTTATACTATCCGATATGTATATGTACTTACGCCAACACGTAAGAAGACAGGTACATACAATGCAAGCAGTAAGCGGATCTAGAGCCATATTTCACGTATATAGTTGTAGTTTATAAGGATAATGTAGGTACTACAAATTTATTAGCACTTTGCGAATATCCCATATTATATGCCTAAACAAAATTTAGCAGTTTAAGTCATTTTTATTCTGACCCGATTTGTGTTTTATAGTTTTTATTCATTTTACATTATTTAAACTCGTCTCGATGACGCAAGACTACATGACAGTTTTTTTTTTATTGTGGTATCGATGTTACTTTTTTAAATCGCAAATAGGTTCGATCTTAGAAAGTTTTTTTGTATCTGTTTAATGTAGCTATGTCTATGATTTTAGAAATGCATGTAGTCTAGTTATTAGCTTTAAATTATTATTTAAGATTTATTTATATAATTTTATGTTCGAAGTATTTTTTTAGTAAAAATGTGTAATGGATGTTGCAATGTTTTAGAAATAAAGCTTTTTACTGTATAAGTATTTAGAACTGTAGAGCAAAAGTCTTAGTCATTTTAATTGTATGTAATATAATTCTACCGTTGTATTTTGTAATTGGACTCTACAAAAACCTAAAACGCTGATATGCTTACAAAGTGAACGTAAACAATAAGTTCCTTGCAAATCTTAAAACAATGATTCGTTTTATATTTTTAATAGATAAATCCAGTGTCCTGATGTTTCACCGACACCCATTTCATAGAAAGTATCGCTTCACAGGATTTCACTTCATGGAAGACATATTCAGCTGAAGCCCTGTTGTTTTTAGGTTATCTTAAACATTCATTACGTAGGTTAGGTTGGGTTAGACTTGTGACTATCACAAAATCTAAACTCCTGCGCATAGAAAAGCTTGTCTATGTAATACAAATTCTGTGAAGTGATACGTTCTGTGAAATGAGTGTCGGTTAAACAAGGGTAAACCAGATAAACCCCTTTAGACTGTGATACTGCAAAACCGCGTAGCAAACTGATTGGACAAGGCGCAAAATACACCTTAACTAATACGTAGTGAGGTACATTTTGCAACTTATTGAATTTGTTTATTAAGCGGTATTTGCAGTACCACTGACACTTTAATGCTTTAATCATTTACTCCCTTACTTATAAACGTGGAATAACCGTGGGTTAGCTTATGCCATGCTTTATCCTTATCTGGGCCTCTATTTATTTATTTATTTCGGAAACATACAAGCTAACAGTAAACACAACTACCAAACCGCTTATACATTAAATCAGATGAAATAGAACAGTACACATAATTATGATACATAAATACACAACTTATTGACTAATAGGCAGTATACGATTTCAATAGTTTTTTATCTTCTTTACATATCAAAAAATATATCAGTATCCAGGTCGTGCATGGTCATCTCATTCTACAGCGTTATAACGATATCACGTTTGACGTGTTTTAAAATCGTTTATGTCACCGTCGCCATTATTGTAAATAATAATAATAATAATAATAATCACAGGACAATGTCACACAAATTGACCTAGTCCCAAACTAAGCTCCAGGCTTGTACTATGGGTACTAGACAACGATAAACATACTTAGATAGAGAAATAAATACTTAAATACATAGAAAACATCCAAGACTCAGGAACAAATACTCGTGCTCATCACACAAATATCTGCCCTTACCGGGATTTGAACCCAGGACCCCTAGCTTCGAAGGCAGGGTCACTCCCAACTAGGCTAGCGTGTCGTCCATGAATTAAGAAAAATTAATTAGTAAATGAGTAATTAGTAAGTAATTAGTTAATGAATTAAGAGTTATTAAAACGTTGACAATGCGGAAACACGTCAAAAACGATATCGTTATTACCGTGTAGAATCCCAGCCCTGTAATTGTGACATTTGTATCTGATAGAAAGTGACAAAGCATGGCATAAGCTACCCCACGGTAATTTCACGTTTGTAAGTAAGGGAGTTACAGGTTAATGATAGTAAAAATAATTACATAAACAGTCTACTATAAACTATGGTGGACTCAGAAGTGGCTGCCAAAGATGATGATATCGATGATGATGGTGACTAACGCCTCAACTTTTGCAGCCGAAGGCGACATCAGCAAGGTCCTGGTGAAGAGTCTGGCGGAAGCCCACGCGAACACAAACCCGAAGCTGGAGTTCATCCACGAGATGTTCCGGAAACCAACAGACGGCTCCAAGTGAGTTCACTATTAGTTCACTACACGTCTGCTCAATTTTGTTACGGTTTACCTTTTTTACTTGTCCATTAATTACGTACCAAATACGTAGGTAAAGAAGTATTTACCCTGTGTTAAAAGGATGCCGAGCGTCCAGTGGCGCCCTAGTTACCTTTTTAATGATTTCTAATAAACTATCGTATTATCTTAAAATCTAAGAGCGCTTTACTGTTGTACAAATAATACGCAATATACAGGGTGTTAGGTAATGAGTGGATAATCCTTGAACTATGGGTAGAGGGCACTTAGGACGTTATGAAAAAACTAAAATAGGTCTTGTAAAAGTCGCACGGTTTTCGATATTGGTCATTTTAATCGGATTTTTTGTAATTTTTCCTTATGTCCGTGTTACGAAAAACCCCTAAGTTCATGTATTAATTCAATTTTTTTTTCGTTGTTTCTTGCATGGTTAGAATCACTATGAACTAAGGAAGTTTTTAAAGCTACATGCCAAGTTTTTTTCATGACAACTTTTTGAGTAAACGCACAAAGTTTGTTTTTCCATACTACGTGAAAAACAAACGCGGGGATTTCTTAGTATGGAAAAAGTAACTTAGTGACTTACTCAAAAAGTTGTCATGAAAAAAACTTGGCATGTAGCTTTAAAAACTTCCTTAGTTCATAGTGATTCTAACCATGCAAGAAAAAAGTGAAAAAAACATGAATTAATACATGAAATTAAGGGTTTTTCGTAACATGGACATAAGGAAAAATGACAAAAAATCCGATTAAAAGTCCAAATATCTCGAAAACCGTGCGACTTTTACTAGACCTATTTTAGCTTTTTCATAACGTCCTAAGTGCCCTCTATCCGTAGTTCAAGGATTATCCACTCATTACCTAACACCCTGTATAGCATACATGAAACAGTTTAATAAACTTTAATCTTCGAGTAGTCAACTTAACAGAAAAAGGTGGATATTTTTTCCGTTAAGTTGCTCACTCATAGTTCAATTGTTGTCAGGTTATGTCATATTCTCCAGAAATTGTGTAGGTAATTCATATTTAGTTTATCAGAAAACACAATAAGATTAATGAGGGCGCCATTGGACGCTCGGCGCCATCTTAATATAAACCTGGCAAATTCGGTTGGTACAAAGTGTATAAAGTGTATACATACTTTTGAACTTGACTGTACACAAAATAACGCAATTTAAAATTACTCGTTTGTTATAAACGAGTATCAAGTAAGTACCATTGTACTCGTATACCACCTGGGCCTCTATTCAGGTGCGTTAAAACGATATCGTGTTTGGCACGTTTAAGAATCGTTTATGTCACAGTCGCCATTATTGTAAATGATATAAGAGTTATCAAAACGTTGACAATACGGAAACAGGTCAAAAACGATATCGTTATTACCTTGTTGAATTCCAGCCCTGTGCCCTTATAAAGCTACAAGTTACAAATTACAAGCGGAACTCTTTTTCTAGCAAAAGGAGTTCTAAAGAGACTTCCGCTTGTAATTTGTAACTGTTAATCAATTTGATTAACAAAGGTATTGTAAATTTTAATATTATCTAACATGTATCTTACAAGTTTTACATGGAATCTACTTGAAATGTACCTTTATTATTATTACCATTACCGCAATAAAACTTTCTATAAAAGTTTTCCGTTGGGCAATGAAAATTAGCCATACAATATTTTTTTTAGGATACTTTTTTCGCGCAACGGAACTCTTTACGTCTTCGTTGTTTGTATGATTAACTGCGCTTAACTATCGTCCAACTTATTGGTCCTCACCCAACCACTCTCCACAACGACGGCCGTTGTCATGCCCGTCTTTTTGTGATGAGACGTGTTCCTCATCCTCCAATGTCTGTTTCGTTGCAGACAATTGTGCCTCAGTGCTATGAGCTATGAGGAGATGTGGCTGGATTGCGCCGACAAACTGACAGGAATGATCCAAAACATCATCGAGTTTGCCAAGCTGATCCCTGGGTTCATGAAGCTGACGCAGGATGACCAGATCCTGCTACTGAAGTCAGGTAAAAAATGGTTTATTTATTTTATTTTATTGGGGGATTCTGACAGGTTATCGTGGTGAGGGAGCCTGCTGTTTGGCCAAAACTTTTTTGGTCAATTGTATCATTTCCCAAATTTTTCATTTGCCTATCCAAAGTTATATAAGTTGTTCAGAATTTATTTTAGTACCATCCTGTAGAACCCTGTAGGTTAGGTTAGCTTTTATAAAATCCTAAAATATTTATGGTATCAGAAAACAAAGCGGGTTGGCAAATGAAACATTTGACCAAAAACATTTTGGCTTAACGAAATAGACCCATCTTGGTGGACATCGCGCTACACGTGCTGCTTTGGGTGAACTTGCGCGTAGACAATGTTTGGAGAGTTTCTTCAGTTCTTTAGTACACTTATTAATAACATGGGTGTATTATCATATATCTTAATAAAACCAAAACAGGTTTAAAGTAGTTAATGCCTAACACAGTGTAAATGTTTTGGTCAGATGGGGCAGTTCGTTTGGCACAAATATCAAATACCTGGGTAACGTATTTGGATTTTTACAATTGCAATATTGAGTTTGTAGTCTTGATAATTCTAATATTAATGGGTCTCAGGTATCACTTACTTATCAGGTGGTATGTGTGCACCTTGCTATAAAAACACAATTTTCTGGTAAAACCTGCGTAGGTATGTAACCTTTATACGATAGTACAAAAAAATAGTAAATGATAGGCAACACCTTTTTTAAATATTTTTTGTGGGGAAATACGTTTTTTTTTTACTGTGGACAGTTGAATAAAGACTTCATAGGCCTTCAGTTTCACCTACTACTCTATCACCCCTTGACTCAAAAGTCATTAATTCCGCAACAACCTGTATACACAATCGACTGGGTAAATTCAGTAAATACTAAGTAAATACTAGGTAAACACTCGGTTACTTAATTTCGAATTTCAGCATTGGATATGTAACAATGACTTTTACGATTATGATAGTAAAAAAAAACACAGGACAATGTAACACAAATTGACTTAGTCCCAAACTAAGCTCTAGGCTTGTAAAGGTACTAGACAACGATAAACTCATCAAACTCAACATCCAAGACTCATGCTCATCACACAAATATCTGCCCTTACCGGGATTTGAACCCAGGTCCCCTAGCTTCGCAGGCAGGGTCACTACCAACTTAGCCAGCGTGTCATCAATTAGTGTGTTATTTATGATCATACAATAAAGAAAAACACCCTTGTTAATTTTGTGAATTGTGAAACAGACCAATACACCTGCTATAACTCTATCCTTTTCCCTCCCTAGTACTTGGCAGGGTTACGACACTGCATATTACGGCCACAGTCTTATCATTCCATTTACTTTGTAATTTGAGAATGTACTATCTATTGCAGGATCATTTGAGCTGGCGATCGTCCGTCTCTCTCGGTTGATCGACATCAACAGAGACAACGTGCTGTATGGCGATGTGGTCTTGCCAATTAGGGACTGCGTACACGCGCGGTGAGTATATTTTGTATCTGTGAATACATCTTAAGCGCATCCAGTAGTACCCGGGTGGGTAAATAAGTTTACCCGGATATTTACCCAATTTTCAGGTAAATACTTAATTTACCAGACAATTACCGGATTTACTTTAAGATGTATTTTTCTTATTCTCATTCTTGTTGATGACGTGACGTCAATTTGCATCGCCTGCCGACGACAGCAAAGTTAATTATAGTTATAGTAACACTGACGTGACGCTGAAGTTAACGTGGCACTGTTGTGACGTGACGTCAGTGAACTGTCGTTCGCCGACACTGAAAAAACTCTTAACTGTAGCACAAGTTGTATTTTCTCGCTTGTTGCTCAGTGCGTCTCTATCATTAAATGAAAGAATGTGTTAGAAAGGGAGATCCGAGCGACAAACAAGCGGACCACTTGTGCTATCCCTCCTTATTGGTCAAAAGTTACGTTAATTTTTAACACCACACCAAGTATCAAAATAATATGAGTGCCGTATTGCCTCGGGGTGGTCTATCGTCCTACACTACCAAAACGTAATATCCAGAATATCAGTAACATTAAATTTAAACCTTAATACTATGACGATATCGTTTGTTTTTCAATATGAATATTGTAGTGGCACGTGCTAACTCGGTAGCTAGCGGCTTTGCGATAATAGAGACAATGGCTTTTGTTCGAAAGATTAGGGTTCGACGTGAAAAAATCACCTGGGAATATTTATACTATAATACCCTACAGATCATGGGACAGCCTAATGGCACTCGAGATATAGGCAACTTTTTCAATTTCAAAGCCTTTATTTACTAAAAAGAGTATCTACATGCATTCTATAATAAATGTTTAACTGTAATAAAAACTAAATCTAATTTTGCACAGCAGTCCTCTCACTAGCTTGTCCTTTTGACACAAAGGCCTCCTCCAGCTTTTTCCATTCCTGTCTGTCCCGTGCTATTTTGGGCCATACAGGGCCGGCTATTTTTCTGAAGTCGTCCGACCATCTCTTGTGCTGTCTACCTTTTCTCCTCTTTGTGTTGTAGCGTGGTGTCCATTCCGTTATAGTTCCAGTCCACTTTGGTCTCCTCTCTCTGAGCATGTGGCCTGTCCATCTCCATTTTAGTGTCCTGATCCTTTTCTCCACATCTTCACATCATCTATAGGCAACTGCTGCCGTCTAAAAGAAAACACATTGTAACAATTTAGAGTCTATATCTGCATACTTCCTTTTCGTTTTAGTCGGCAGTTGCACCCATACTTACTATTGGTATTTCACAGTGACCCGCGCGATATGGCGCTGGTAGTGGGCATCTTCGACGCCGCAAAGACCATTGCGCGGCTCAAACTGACTGAGACTGAACTGGCTCTGTACCAGAGCCTTGTACTCCTGTGGCCAGGTAAGATACACAATTATATATTTACGAGTAGCCCCATCACCATCTTGACAAAGAGAAAGGTGACACTGGTGTACATGGCGTAGCTTATATGCAGGCCGTGGTGTCGGCCCTCGTTAACTGTGTAATGTATGCCGATTCAGGGCGATTACCATCTATCATTGCCAGGTTTGAGAACAGGGGGCAGGCGATAGGAATTTTTGGAATAACTATCGAAAGAATTACTTAAAAAAGGGTACTTAAATTGGCTTAATATTCTATTTTTTAACGTTTGAGTTTTTATTTTCAACTCTAATAATTAGCGAGTCCTTTCCATTCCGTAAATATTCAAACACATAATATATTGGTTAGTGTTGATTATTAATCATAAAATGTATCAGGCACACATTACATTACAAGACGGCATACTGGCCTAGTTGGTAGTGATCCTGCCTTCGAAGCTAGGGGTCCTGGGTCCGAGAGGAGTCCCGATAAGGGCAGATATTTGTGTGATGAGTATTGGTCCCTGAGACTAGGTCAATTGTGTGAGATTATCCAGCGATATTTATGAACCTTAACACGTTCACCGCCCACGTCATTTATCCAAATAATAATAATAATAATATGTCAGGGGACAATCTCACACAAATTGACCTAGTCCCAAACTAAGCTCTAGGCTTGTACTATGGGTACTAGACAACGATAAACATACTTAAATAGAGAAACACATACTTAAATATATAGAAAACATCCAAGACTCAGGAACAAATATTCGCGCTCATCACACAAATATCTGCCCTTACCGAGATTTGAACCCAGGACCGCTGGCTTCGGAGGCAGGGTTACTCCCAACTAGGCCAACGTGTCGTCCAAAATGACGTTAAATATAAGTCATGCATTGAACTGTGTTTATTTCCAGAGCGTCACGGAGTCCGCGGCAACCCGGATATCCAGTGCCTGTTCAATATGTCGATGGCGGCCATGCGGCACGAGATCGAGTCCAACCACATGCCACTGAAGGGCGACGTCACCGTGCTTGACACGCTGCTCGCTAAAATACCCACTTTCAGGTGAGTTTCTATGCGGTGTAGCTAGCGTTTCCCAACTCTGCCCTAAGCCAATAAGCAGCATCTCAAATTCAATAGCCAAAGCAGATTCAATCTTATTCTATTAGTGATAAGGCTGTATTTGCTATAGGAGTTTTGTCTGAGATACTGCCATTTGTGTTAGCATAGCAGAACATGCCTTCATTCCCAGAGTTGGGTAGGCAGAGCTACAGAATTACTAACAAGTCTAAAGAGACTTATTGATAATTCTGTAACCACATTTTTTATAAGTAAGATGTTTACCAGTGCATTAGAGACAGGTTAAAAGCTTTTAGTCTAAGAGGCGACTATTTATTAACTACAAATGTAATAAGAGAGCTGTTGCATGTGCATACAGGTCAATTTATGTTCGATTTTTTTGCCTCGTAACCTTGTTGTACCGTAAATTAGTTGGATGGCTTGGTAGAGAAGCACACAGGGCACCTGATGGTAAAGGGAGTCTGAGACCCATAGACGATTGCAGTATTAAGACTACCTTTGGCAGAAATACCAACAAGTCTAAAAAGACTAATTTATAATTCTGTAGCCACATTCAGCATCAAGCCTTCATTCCCAGAGTGCGGTAGGCAGAGCTACAGAATTACCAACAAGTCTAAAAGGACTTGTTGATAATTCTATAACCACATTTTGCACAGTCTGGCTATGATGTTTACCAGTGTATTAGAGACAGGTTGTAAGCCCATCGCCTAACAGTACTACAAGCCTTTATTCCTTTAGTCGCTTCTTACGACATCCACTGGAAGACACGGAGTAGCACTATTCTAACCCGGAAACCATACGTTTTTACATTATATTTGTTTTATTAACAATTATTTTTGTTTTTACAGAGAATTGTCCCTCATGCACCTAGAGGCTCTCTGCCGTTTCAAAGCCGCGCATCCCCACCACGTGTTCCCAGCGTTATACAAGGAACTGTTCTCTCTGGACTCCGTGCTGGACTACCACGTGTAAACGAACCACTCGTGCGCATGGCACCTTAGTGGTAACCGCTTCACTGCTTTTAAGACTGTCTTCCTTGACAGCTATTGGTAAACTAAAGATACCTATCCGTTATTTGTTAACCTATTTATAATTGTATGTATGTACTTTGAGACTGTTATAATGATATTTACGTATAGGTACGTACGTACAATATTAATATTTAAATGTTTATTTAATTTGCAAATTTACTCTAGGAACGCGTAGGTATCTTTAGTAGTGCACTACCGGACTTGTATTTTTTTGTTGTGTTTCTGTTACATGGCAATGATTTTGTAGATATGACCTCTGGTTCTTAGGCCTGTATAAAAGTACATAATAACGCATTCCATTATATGTTTTATTGTGTATTTTGTATGACGGCGTAACGTAATTATAATTATCGTAAAGTGTATCTAACTTGGATGAAGAAATAATAATTATTATTATAAAGATATAATAATAGAAATAGTGTTTTTATTAAGAAATAAATAAAGGAGTTATTATGGTGTAGCAAGATGTAGATCACACAACAGTTTTTTTAATGGAACCCTTATGAGTAGGACTTTTTAATTATTTTAACAGTTTTTTAAAGAGAATTGTAACCTGTTATTTATTTCAAATGATTATTATTATTGATGTTTTGTCTTTGATGTAGATTGTCGGTTATTTTGTAAAATAGGAATACATGATACTGCCCATTTTTTATAAGATTTACGTTCGCTTTTTTAAGACGTTACTTCTACCTTAAGTACCTAATTAGAAATGGCCAAAAATTTAAACAATCATTTGTTTTCACTTAATTAAAAAAGCATCAACGTTTTTGTATTACTATCAGGCTAAATGCCATGCCTGAACTTAGAAGTATTCATTCATTATGCACGAATCATCGTTTAATTTGTATATATTTTTGGCCACTTTTCCAAATAATATGGTATAAGGCGTTGTAATAATTCAAAAATAATAATGTAATTTAAATAATAATAAGTTTGGATTATAACGTATTATTACGCGGTGCATTGAACAAAATTACAGTCGAACATTTATTAATAATAAAAAAACAATTTATACGGACAAAATTCATTTTGTGTACTAGCAGGCAATTTGTATTTTTTTTTTCGTAATGAAATTTGATCTCATATTTTTGCACTTTTCTGCGCGTTGGTGCCATGTCTGACTTTGATTGACTGCATAATAAATAAAAAAATACAATGAAATGCATAATAATAAGTACACATGTTCAAAGTACAATTGTGCAAATACGTAAAAATTAATATTTTTATTTTAGACTTGTTTTTACAGCTGCTGTACGTATGTTTTATTAAGATTGCCTGCTAAATCAATTAGATATACTAACTAATCATCAATTTTCTAACACTTACGCTAAGTTTCGTCGAATAGCCTTTACTATAGACTGGTTTATATTAATGTTAAAAAAGTATAAATCTTAACTCGTATTTTGTAAATAGCTATTAATCGTATATTATGTATTTTATATTAAATATTATAAGGTTCGATGGGTTATTTTTAATTTTACATTCTATTACAAAAAACAATTGTTCCACGAAGACAAGTTGTCTGCAAGATCATGTGAAATATATTGTTTTTCCTTTCTATATATTATATATTTTTTGTTAAATAAAGCAATCTGTTATTGTCTATAATTTTATTTTGTTTTATTTTCATTTTCGTTCCCGTTTTTTTAAAATGATATCACACATTTTCTCTGATTAAGCTATTAATAAGATTAATCATAAATAAATAGTGAGATCATAATATTAATATAAATATACGGGTGGTTCAAAGTTTTATTTTATAATACATATATAACTAGTGAGTATATATTTTTTATTTTCATTATATATTACGGTACATCAACAATAATATCACTGTTAAAGGTTTCCATTGTTAAGGTTACTATATATTTCCATGTTTAACATATAATATGATATTTCGGATTAAACACACATGTTTAATTTAGGCAATATAATACTAGGCGCACATAGATGAGTCGGTGTCTTGTTTAGCTTGCGACTTAGAAGATTTACTTTTAAATGTCGATTAATTATAAAAATTAACGTTTTTAGAACACTAAGACTGAAAAATTCGGCTGAACTTAAGCGCATAATGCCTAATCACGAAATCAGTACTCACATCAATTTAAAATCCCGAGGAGGGCGTTTGATAATAAAATAAATAAAATACCCAAAAAAATGTACGAACTTAATTTTTAAGCGACTTTACTCGGTTCTTATCAGCTATTCCTTTTTCGTCCAAAAGAAACGAAAACGTTTTTTCAAGATCTGGTTTGTGGCATTCGACAGCCGAAAGGAAGAATATATTCAGCTCCAATGACCCGCTAGGCAGGTCCATTTTTGTATCGAAATCAATGCTAGGCGTTGAATGAGTTACTAAATTTCTTCCTTTATCCTAACAAATTCATATAAAATGATGCATGTTTAAATAATAGCTCGTCTGACGACAGTCTGAGACATTTGACGCATGTGTGTATTCCTTTTCACAGTTACGTTACTTCGTTATGGCTTCTCTGTATCTATGAAGCCCTAGTACTATGGCAGGGGCTTCACGCACAAAAGACGTATTTTATAGCTATCGACAGTTCTTTTATGTTATGTGTATGTATGTATGTATGTAAACTCTTTATTGCACAAAAATCTAATGTGATCTTAGTACTTTCCAAAATAAAGGGACTGCTTTCCCATGGATAAGAGAGTCTGACAGATTTTTGTTTATGGCATGAAATAGGCCTATTTACAATCTGCAAATCCTAAGGAATGGTAACACACACCTACATTCACCCACATCTGATTAACTCTTAACTTGGCAGTGTGCACCACAGTATACATACCAATGTTCACTTTTTTTTTTTTTTTGATTGATATTTTTTTTATGCTGGTTCGAAATCAAATAAGGTTTGAATTCACGACTTTTTTAATTTTTGCCAATTTAAGGGTTATAACTGTGCGCACTTCTGCATTTCGTGCCGTGGATGCTACTTGGCTATTATATTAGCAACTGTGGGCAAACGTTAGGCAAGAGAATTGCAATTGTTTTATGTCAGGCTCCCCCAGTAAAACGAAATTGATTGTTTTAGAAGAAAATGATTCTCGAAATTAATATTTATATGCGTTGAAACATTTTAGTGACTTTTGGATGAAACTGGAAAAGACTGTTCAAAATAGACAAAAAATGACGGAAGAGGCCCAGGATTGGCCAATCTGTTTAATTTTCAAAATCCGAATTAACTTTCTACAAAGACGTCCTGTCAAAAAGTGTCCATTCCTGATTGCAACTTTCCTTTTAAAGTTAGACTTCGCGATTGGTGCAACTTGAAGAGTAAAGCGAGATGCATAATATCTCTCTTTCGCACATGTAGGAGGGATGTTAGTGCGATAGTGATAGATATAGGGTAAACGTTTTAATTGCTGGGTAGTTTTATTAGGTATTTCTAAAACTTTTGTACTTTGTTTTGCAAAATTTTCACTAAAATTATATTATAGATTTGGACACAAGTGGATAGCGTAGTTATATTGGGAAATAGCAAGAATGTTAAATGGGTTATTCGATAACGATTGCGAGCGTGTTTGATAGATCTTGATTTTTATTTCGTTTTGGTGTCTTGTTTTCTTTTTAAAAGAGATTTTCTATTTTATACTTAAAGATACCTTGGGCGTTACGGGTGTCGCAATCATAACTTTTGTACCTTGTTTTGTAAAAGATTATTTATATTATCAAAATATTGATTTGTTAGTGGAATATTAAGTATTTTTACACATTACCTGAACATATAAAGAGAAACAAATATAAAACATATATCTATGTAAAAAGAATCAGAATATATTAAATGAAAACGTATTTTGCGTGTTTAAATTGACCGAAACCTGAAGGTAATTGTGTTCTTTCTTTCCAAAAACAATTGTCAGTTTTCGGTTGATTTCGACAGGAGCTTTGTTGATTTATACTCAAAACAAAACAATTGTACCTTAAAGTAGACGAAAATGGAGTTTGAGAACCAATAGAAAATAAATGTTAAATTGTTTTTATTATTCTCGAATCACTTGCAGCAGAGTGTTTTATTTTAAGATACCTTTCACCTGTAACATTAATCTGACAAGAGTACATACAATACATTTATTTAAAATTACGTGTACCACATGGGTACGTGCACCACGAATTACCAAAAAACCAAATGGCGGCTTCAACTCCCGATATATCAAATGTCCGAAACGTTTTTGGCATAATTTTTCGTCAAAATTTTATCATTGCAGATAGCGTATTTGGTATAATTGGCAGTTATACGAATACTTGTTGAGTAAAATAATATATGCCATGCAAGTATATCCTGTATGAATATGCATTTAGGGGTCTCTATCGTTTGACCGAATAACATTATGCAATAATTTCACTTGCCCGAATTTCATGCGACATAATTTTATGTCATAACGATAATGTGCTATAATATTCTTTTGCCATAAAGGCAATTTTTCTGAAACCGCGAACTATTCAGAATTGCAATAAAACAAACCTTACCTAACCTATTGGGCTCTATACGATGGCATGTACAAATTACCTGAAAGGTTTACGAATTCAGAAAAAAATGCCTTTATGGCAATTTAAATTATTTTATGTGATATTAGGGGAAATGGAGGTCAGTGGCCATTATGGCAACTAAAATTATGAAAAATCAACGGATACCCGCATTTAGCATAGTGGCTAGTCACCCTGCCTAAGAAGCTAGCGCTCCAGGGTTCGATTCCAGGTCAGGGCAAATATAAGTGTGATGAGCGCGAGTATTTTGTTTCTGAGCTTTGGGTGTTTTCTAAGTCTTTAATTCTGTATATAAGTATGTTTATCGTTGTTTGGTAACCCTAGTATAAGGGTAAGAACCAAAAAGTTGTCCACGCTAACTCACTCAATTAATTTTTCTATGAAACTTTTCCGTTGTGACACGAAAATTAGCCATACATTTGTAGGGATAATTTTCGTGTCACAATGAAACTTTTTTCACTTTTGTTGTTTGTATGGTTAACTTCGCTTAACTATGGTCCAACTATTTGGTCCTTACCCAAAAGCCTAGAGCTTATTTTGGGACTACGTCAACTTGTGTAAGAAAGGCTTCCGGAAGTTATTTAATTTATTTATTTAATATGGATGAGTACTGATTTGCATAAATACGAATGTACTAATAATTGTTTTGCATAAAACAAATTGCATAATTTCGATCTGTATAATAAACTCGTTATATAACAATTACAATCCATAACACACAAAATGCATAATTTCTTAAAATATAATGGACTGTTGGTTAAAATCGTCAATTCTAACGTCTTTGACTTCTACTAATTTAATCACAGGTCTAACCTAACCTAACCTACATACATACACATACATAAAGTCACGCCTTTATTCCCAGAGTGGGGTAGGCAGAGCTACAGAATTACCAACAACTCTAAAAAACTTGTTGATAATTCTTTAACCACATTTTGCACAATCATAAGATGTTTACCAGTGTATTAGTGATAGGTTGCAAGCCCATCGCCTAACACTACTACAAGCCCTTATTCCCTTAGTCGCCTCTTACGACATCCACGGGAACACATGGAGTGGCAGTATTCTAACCCGGCAACCACACGCATAATAATAAATGATAACAGTAAAACGCATACGTAAATACTGACTACAGCATTGATAAAAACTAAATAAGGATGAAAGAGCAATTTTAAAAGCAACAGGCTGAAATATCAGTGTATTAGTGCTGGATGAGGGTCAGAATTCCTTGCGTTTAAAGGTGTACCTGCTTGAAGCTCCTTGGATAGGAGGAGAGGGATCATTCCAGCAGTCGGACGCGGCAAACCTATAACGACCTCTGAATGCTGCAGTCCGGTGCATAGGCACGATAGCAACTGCCTTCAGGTTAGGTTAGGTTTAAAGACTACACAACTATAGTCCTAGCCTGCAACAATGGTCAAATTTTCGTCCTTACATTATCCTTAAAATATGATAGCTCACTGCTATTATTTGGGTATATAATTATAAGTTAGGCCTAAAATAATTTGCTTTAAAGTCTAATCATATAGCTATCGTATTTTAAGGATAATGTAAGGACGAAATTTGGACCATTGTTGCAGGCTAGGACTATAGTTGGGTAGTTTTACGGAACTTAATATTTTTTTATAACATGGCGATGAAGATAAACGGCACAGTACAATCTTACTTAGGTACAATGAAAAAAACACAAAGAAACATGAAAAAAAGAAAACTTCTTATACATATCATTTACAAACCGTTGCTTTAAGAAACTGTTAATATTTCAAGGTTTATTTAAGGACCATCGTGTAGAACCGTAGTTAGTTTAATAAAAATCCTGAAATATTTACAGTTTCGAAATAAAAAACAGTTTTCCATATGTTATTTTATGTGAACTTATGTAAAATAAATTTGTGAAACGTTTTTTTGGGCAAACCCGAATTTTAGAATTGGAAAACCGATCAATAAGGGAGATTCCCCGCATAAAAGTAAATAATAGTTTAGATGAAAATAATTATAAGTCGGGTTTTTACCGTCGTGTTTTTGTTGTTTGTGGGTTAGTGAAGCGGCGTGCGTACGAGTGGAATGTATTATGTATTTTGATGGTTTCCTGTCGTTTCGTTTAGTGTGAGTGAGTGAGTAGCGTTGACGGTCGTGCCACTCGTGCTAATTTAAAAATAATGTTATTATCTGTGGAATTTTTGGTGGCCGATTGTTTGGTGATATAAATAAACTATAAACGCTGATAGCAACATTGTGCCTAAACTTTGGTTATAGTAAATAATCAGTGATTACGTATAGTACAATTGGATCCCATTAGGTAAGTAACATATTTGTTTTTAATGCTAAGTTGTTTAATTGTTTTTTTTAACCCTCTTTGTTATAGTTTGATTGGCCTTAAATAATACATAATTTTAGTAAACTTTCCTTAAATAAGCAAGAAATATTTGTATTTTGTATGTTTGTACCGAATAAACTCAAAAACTAATGAACCGATTTCTAAATTTCTTTCACCAGTAGAATGCTACATTATCACAGAGTAACATAGGCTATGTTTTATTTATCTACGCAGTCGGAGTCGCGGGCACCAGCTCGTCTTTATGTAAACACGTCAAAAAAGTCCTTGGCTTTTTTTTATCGATATTCTACAATACATTGCAATAATATATGATATTTTTCTCTTTTTTCTATCTCTATTTACATACATACATAACGTCACGCCTTTCTTCCCAGAGTGGGGTAGGCAGAGCTACAGAATACCAACAACTCTAAACTTGTTGATAATTCTGTAACCACATTTTGCATAGTCAGGCTAAGATGTTTACCAGAGTATTAGTGACAGGTTGCAAGCCCATCGCCTAACAGTACTACAAGCCTTTATTCCCTTAGTCGCCTCTCACGACATCCACGGGAACACATGGAGTGGCACTATTCTAACCCGGCAACCACACGGGGGATCTCTATTTATTGATGATTAAACGAATACTTGATTAGGTTTTTGGTTTTTAGTTGGGCAATATACCTAAACATAATTAATTCCGAGAACCACTGACTAAGAGTCATCAAAAATTCGCTCGCGACCCAGATAAGAATTTAAAGCCAAAAGAGCCTTTGTTGTTACCCGTTCGAGTCGAATTTAAACTTTATGGTTTTACTATAGGGTGTATTATTAAAGCTCTACAATGTGGATAATGCCGAATGGTATAATAATAAAACTTTGGTGTTTCCTTATTTAATAAATATACTTACTGGTTTGTCATTAACGTTGAGGAGAAAGACTGTAATGTTTTTTATTCAACACACACCCTAGCCTAGCCTAGTTGGTAGTGACCCTGCCTTCGAAGCTAGGGGTCCTGGGTTCAAATCCCGATAAGGGCAGGTATTTGTGTGATGAGCACGAGTATTTGTGCCTGTGTCTTGGATATTATCCATGTATTTAAGTATTTATTTCTCTATATAAGTAAGTTTATCGTTGTCTATTTGCCATAGTACAAGCCTAGAGCTTTGTTTGGGACTAGGTCAATTTGTGTAACATTGTCCTGTGATTTATTTATATATCTTACTAGCGACTCGCCAGCGGCTTCGCCCGCTGCAATATTGTTTTTTCCCCTTAGGGGTATGAAAAATAGATGTTGGCCGATTCTCAGACCTACCCGATATACACACAAAATTTTATTAAAATCGGTCCAGCCGTTTCAGAGGAGTTCAATAACGTACACCGTGACACGAGAATTTTATATATTAGAAGTTTTTATTTAACTGTCACTTTCAAATTCAGTAAGGCATAGGACAGCATGCGAGAAATTCGAAAAAACAATCGAAAAATTGTTACATTTCCATGAGATTTAACCATTAGTTAGGATTTTTTATAATTAGTTACTTTAACCACAGGTCAAACAACAGGACTGATATTCTCAATCCGAACTTCCATCACTTTCAGTAATGGCTGCCAAAAATATTTTCCCGAAGCAAGACCGACTCCTATATATAGAGAGAGTGACGAGAAGAGTCTGCGAGGTGTGCGAGGAGGGAGACCACTGCCAGGAGTCAAGGCATCGGACGAAGGTATTGTGGAAGCCCCTCATGAAGCTGTGTCATATATAATATAATTCAAACTAATTATATTACAACGTGTTACAAAATAATCCGTACCCTTATTAAATATCGTCAGTTCAGTGTCTTAGGTATGCAGGATACTAGGGTTGACACTTACAAAAGTAGTGTCAACCCTTATTAAACATCGTCAGTTCAGTGTCTTAGGTATACAGTATACTAGGGTTGACACTTACAAAAGTAGCGTCAACCCTTATTAAACATCGTCAGTTCAGTGTCTTAGGTATACAGGATACTAGGGTTGACACTTACAAAAGTAGTGTCAACCCTTATTAAACATCTCAGTTCAGTGTCTTAGGTATACAGTATACTAGGGTTGACACTTACAAAAGTAGTGTCAACCCTTATTAAACATCGTCAGTTCAGTGTCTTAGGTATACTGTATACTAGGGTTGACACTACTATTTCTTTTTTACGGATTATTTTGTAACACGTTGTATTATTATTATAACCTTTGTCACCCCCTAAATCTATTCCGATTTCCACGATTTTTGAATATGTTGTAGATATTATGAAAAACTAGGTCTGTACGTTTCTGCTTTCGTTTTTTTTTGTTTTCTTTCTAATGAATATTTTCTCGGAAAAGAAAACGAACACCTAATTATTTATAACATGTACAAAATATTCAAAAATCGTAAAAATCGGACATAAAGCGAGAAAAACGTTATCGCATTTAGTATGGTTTTTTTTTGCTACACAGTCCTCTTAAAAAGCCTGTTAAGTGCGAGTTGGACTCGCGCACCGAGGGTTCCGTGCACACTAATAACTAGTTATTTTTTTTGTAAAATTCAACAGAAAATAGTTGAACTAAACATAAAATAATAATGCATAAATAAATCACAGGAGAATGACGCGAATTGCCCTAGTCCCAAACTAAGCTCTAGGCTTGTACTACGAGTATGGGTACGAGACAACGATAAACATACGTATATAGAGAAATACATACTTAAATACATAGAAAACATTCAAATATCTGCCCTTACCTGGGAATTGAACCCAGGACCCCTAGCTTCGAAGGCAGGGTCACTACCAACTAGGCTAGCGTGTCGTCAAAACATAACTTAAAATAGCCGTCTTACTCTCGCTATTTTTAAATGTTTGCCAGAAGATACGAAGCATTGTTAACGCCATTAACGGATATCTCCGTCATGGTTGACAGCGCAAAATAGACCTGAGTATCTATGGGGCAAAGTTGACATTGGCTCTGGTTTTGTATTTGACATATCGTTGAAAAGGTTAAGGGTTTACGTTTACGTATGCCGAATCTGGACAGCCAAAATGTATATTATATGTAGGAGTGAGCGGATTAGACGATAGACCAATGATTGAGATGAATGAATGAATGGGTTGAAAAGGCTGAGAAAGATGAGAAAGTGAGCGTTAAAGAGGACGACTAGAAGAAACAGGAGTGATGAGACTGATGAGTTTAAGTAGTTTTTTAAAATTGTAATTATTAAGGGTTTTTTAAAGGTATAAACCAAACAATAAACTTAGTTAAACATTGTTTGGTGTTTGTATTAAAAACCAGTGTGCCGATCACGCTGCCTTGGGACTTAGTGTCAAATGACGTCAAACGTGAACTAGTTTTAATGAAAATTGAAATTATTAAAATGACAGCCACCCGGGGATTAAGTTGCTTAGTAATAAAAGGACTCAATCACACAAAATACTTTTATTTTAAACCTTAGTTCTGTATACTTACGTTGGACTTTGCAATAGACGAATTATAGTCCCGACCATATGTCAAAAATTGACCCGTGGCAGCGTGCTCGGCCCACAGATGCTACAGATTTTTATTTATTTAATATTTAGGTCGTGGATCGGTGGATTTGCAGCATCTGCGGTCAGGAATACCGCAGCAAGGCTGGCGTGATCCGGCATCTGATGGAGAAACATGAGAGGCAGAGAAGAATTTTCACAGACAGGTGCGTATTGTTACGTACTTGGGGTTAGGGTTACAATTTAGGAATATGAAAAGTCCTGTCAAAAATCCGGACATTTCGATAAAAGTCCGGACTTTTTAGTCACAAACCGGAAACTTTAAACACTTAGTTACAGTGGTATGGTAAGCATGATAGCTGACGTAGGCATTAAAAAACCCGGACAAAATCCGGACAAATCCGGACGGATAGTAGTACTACGTGGGGGTAAGTAACTGATAGAAATGCAAAAATGAATCGATAATTGGGTCATTATTCTTTTTAACCGACAGCGGCATGTCCCCCGCACAATAAAATCTATAATATTGTTTTTTAATACTAAGATTCAAATAACTACACTGGTCGTCAAGTTGCCATTAACTTGCGTTGTTATTTATATTTATTTAAGCGTAAATGTACAACGGGTCAACGGGTTGCCAAATGAATAGGTTGCGAAGCGGTCCATTTGTCAAAGATTTGTCGGCGAAAAGGCAGAGAACCCAAATGGTCAAATGGATCGAACCCATCACCCCATTGTGCCTAATAATCAGAGATCGGACAAATGCGTGTCATTACTCGCAATAATGTGGACATGACTCCATTAAACAAATTATATCACATTAATTGATTACAAATGATTTATATACTTTGCGGACACGAAATTTTGTAATGGCAATTTAATTTTATTTCTAGTATTAAAATTATGAATATCACAATTTTTAATAAAAGAGTCATGGTTCTTAATAACATAAATAATATTCTCATAAATAAATTGTGACGCTAGTCAAAATATTAATTTCTTTAAATAGTACTTTTAAGGAAACACGGGAGTTTAAGTTATTATATTGAACAAATTGCCCTTTTTTGAAACACGAATATAGTCTGTATATCAGTCGCTTTTCCCCAAACTAGAAGTTGCTGGTCGCTGAACATACCCAGAGATGAGAGGCTTCACCTGAACCAGAACCGAAGATAGTTTTATTTGACTAAAGTTTTGTGACAGAACTTAAGGACCAACTACGTACATACATACCTTCACGCCTGTCTCCCAATGGCGTAGGCAGAGAGTATGGAGCGCTAGGTGCCCCGGTCTAGACTTACAACTCTCGCTTCCTCTACATTCATTAACCTCTTCATGCGCGTACGTCGATTGCGGGTGCTTTTGATTTGGCCCTTGTTCAGTACATCGCGAGTCTGATCACTGTATGTGCGTTTAGGGCGTCCCCTACCGACATCCCCACTCACTTTCGCTCGTCATACCTCTTTCGTAACTTCTTTCATCCATCCTTTCTAAATGATCAAACCATCTTAGCATGTCCTTCTCGATATTTATCACTACATCTTCTTTCAATCCACATCGTTCTCGGATCTCGCTATTTCTTACTCTACCTATCATCCTATCTCGATTTTATCATTACGACTATACCAATGGAAATACAATAAATGCACGCGGTAAGTTTTACATGATGCTGATGTTGTTGCAAAGAAATAGCTACGGAAAGCAAATTATGGGTCATACACACTCTTAAAAACAAAAGTTATCTCTCCTGTGGTCAATAGTTAAGAGCTTGTGTGCAGAGCTTGTGTTTTTATATGATAGGTCTAAAGCAGTCCTGATGGTGTTGTTGCGGGAATGGGCTTAGCCAGAAAATTAGGCCTCAAAAACTTTAACTTTTGGTGTGTCCACAGAAAAGACGGTAACCTAAATCTGTGTATGACCCTTATATCTATAGCCTTATCCGTAAACAAACAAATGAATAAACGCTGCAAATATTGTAGCGTTACACAATGATAAATGAACACATGTTAATTTTCGATTAACAATGATGATGATTAGTTATTTAACCCCTGTTATCATTTCAGATCACCGCCATTGACTTGCGAGGAATGCGGCGACGAGTTTTTGCACCAATATCAGTACTACAAGCATCGCACCACAGCGCACTAGTGTGGGCCGGATTATACAATTTCAGGGGATGATTCTCTTAACACAGCGAAAAGATGAACGGAATGCTCCGCTGGGTGGGATTTTTTACGCTCAGGACTACTTAAACTTGCCGGAGAGATCCCCCCCCAGAATATTGTTACACAAAACCTGTTTAACTTATTTAAGAAGAATTTGAATGCAAGTTTTCAAACAAAACTACAATGGTACTGTTGATACCTGAGTGACAGACAGACGAACACACCAACAGATAAACTTATCAAACATTATCATAATCACGCCCCCACCCCCTCTTTTTGTTTGGCTTGGGGTTATCTCTACATATATACATACATCACGCCTTTATTCCCAGAGTAGGGTAGGCAGAGCTAGAGAAATACCAACAACTCTAAAAAGACGACGGGTCGCTAGTACGGTATGAAATCGGCAAAGGGCTTGTTTATTAGGCCACGAATGATTTTTTTTGGAAATAATTCGATATCATGCTAAATGTTTTGTAATCATTGTAATCAATCATAAAGCGTTATTTTGACGTACTTTAATTTTATATAGCAAAGTATTACCGTTGCTAGTAAAAATATACCATAAAACTAGGTGGAATTATTTGAAGGAACAGAACTAAAAAAAAGTTTTGGGAACATAGGTAAAAATAATGAACATAAAGTGGCTGATTTTCTCTGGGATATTCCCTTCTGTTACCATGAAGTTGTTACCACTAGTAACAGCTGGAAATATTTATCTCATCTTTTACCAGTGGTATGTAACTAATGGGAATAAAATTTCCCTTCTGTTATCAGTAACTACTGAGCTTTTATTTTCAGTGGTTATCACACTTCACCAAATGTTTTCATGGTAACAAATGGGAAAAATATTCCCAGTTGTAACCACCGAGTACTTTAGTGGTAAAAGATGAGAAAATGTTTCCAGTTGTTACCAGTGGTAACAAATTGGTGGTAAAAGGTGGGAATAACCCATTTTTTCTTAGTTAAAATTATTTTCGTTTATTCTGTTGGTATTCGTTCATTATTATGTGATGCAGGAACAAGAATAAAAAGATTGTATATTATTATATATATGAAAAAAAAGGTATGAATCTAGATATTTTTGAATGAAATGTTACTTATATAGTATTTTTGATCTATTTTTATAAATTAAAATATTTACTTTTTTTTTGAAGTAAAATTAGTGAGATAATTATATTATTGTCTTTAAATAGAAATAAATCGTTGCTTTTCTGAGGTATTAGAAACAGACCGACAGACATGACGATTATTTAAAGGGTTAAAGGAACCCGACATCGTCATGTCTGTCATGGGTTTGGAACCTTAAGTGGCTTTCTAGATGTAACTTAGTTCGTTAAGCAAATTTTTTATATTACCTTCCTTTATTTTTATAACAGATTTGTTAAGTAATAAAATATTACTTTGTTTATTTTTTGTAACTAAAGGATTATTTAAACATTAATGACAGACCTTTATGAATGTTCATTTTGTATTAATTACACTCGTATTATTTGCAATTAAATAAATTCGTTTTAAATAAATATAAGTGGATTTATAAAGACGAGGTTATCTAAGCTAACGGTCCCCACTTCGATTCCTAGTATGGGAAATTATTTGTGTGACGAGCTCAAGTATTTGTTCCGGAGTTTTGGATGTTTTTAAACAAGTGTATAAGTTTGTTGATCTCTATTACTAGTTTGGGATCGGGGGTTTGCCATACCTAAGGAATTTAGTTTACGATAAGCGTAAAGGACAGAGCTATGGCAGTCATATAGCTCTGTTTCTTTCTTTCACCGTAAATTGAATTGCTTTTTTTTTATGGCATCAAGCCACCTGGTAAGTGGAAACTGTGACCCATAGACATTCGCATTCACAAAACTGCAATCTTGAGACTGCAAATGCGTTGCCAACCCTGAGGACTAAGATGGAATGCCTCTATGCTAGTTATTTCACCGGCTGTCTTATCCCCAAACCGGAACACAACAATGCGAACACTGCTGTTTGGCGGTAGGTTAATGTCATGGTCACCCCCGATTCCAAACTAAGTTTGTGAGATTGTCCCCAAATATTTATTTTTATGACAAACCTCGTGTATGCTCCTAATAACATTTTCTACTGCAACCCTTAGTTCTTGTACAAGTCGACAGTACTAGGTATTGTTAATAAAGAACTTGTAATGAATATTAAATTTCATGGGTACCTGGTACAACAGTTCTTTTCTTTTTCATGTTAAAGTCTGGTCCTGAAATAAATCCTGAATTATCCAGTTTCGGAAAAAAACGCGGGTTGTCAAATGATATGTTTGTGAAATGAATCATTTGTGAAGCATTGGTTATGAAATGATAGGATTCCGACCATTTGAAGAAGGGTACGTTTGGAACCTGTCATTTTACAAACTGTGATTTCGCAACATGTATCGTTGCTTAAACCCTTATGTTTATAATACATAAGGTGAGACTGAGGTCAATTGCAAACCCATTTATGATTAAAATAAACACCCAGTAACTTGCAGTCTGTCTGTCGGTTTGTTACACTTTCATGGCTAAACCACTGAACAGATTTTGATTTGATGAAATTAGTAGTTTTTTTTTTTTATGTTAAGAAGAAGACACACTCAGGCTACCTGATGGTAAGTGGAATCTGAGCCCCATAGACATTTGAATTCTCGAGACTATAATCCTAAGACTTCAAATGCGTTGCCAACCCTGACGACTAAGGTGGAATGCCTCTATGCTAGTAATTTCACCGGTTGTCTTATCCCCACTCCCTGTTGCTTGGCGGGTGTTTAATGGATAGATGGTGGTAGCGATCCGGACTGACCCTGCACAGTGTCCTACCACCACTAAGATGAGTTGAGTAAGGTCAAATATTTATGATAAATATTATCTTGTTTAATAATCCTACCGATATTAAATTAGTTTTAGCTGGTTTGGTTCCCCGGTTGAGACAAGCGAATTTTAGAAGATATATGAATACAGTTTTTTTTTCTTTTAAAAAAAACTAAGCTAACTAAAGGATTTTAGGTAGTTCCTCCAGGGCCCTTAGATTTTTTCCACCAAACATGTCATGGCAACATAATATCGTCGTCTTACTTACTCAAACTCATATCTGCATATTTTTTTTGCGGTTGGTAATTTCATTTTCGTTCAGAAATACTTAGAGACAATAAGTTTACCAACGGCAAACAAAATATGCAGATATGAGTTTGAGTAAGTAAGACGACGATATGTGGCTACTTGAGCAAACAATTGCTGTGGATTTTTGCAAAAGCGTTATATAAATAATATATAAATAGTTTAGTGTAAGAATGTTAATCGGATCGTATTTTTTTATCTTGAATTATCTTACTGTTTCTGTCCAACGCCCGGACTAAAGCCGCCCTCTGGCTTCTCCACAATTCCCTATCCAGTGACTTCTCAACCCAGTCTAGACAGAACTGGGCCTCTATTCTACTGCATTATAACCAGAGATCGGACAAATGGGCGTCATTACTCGCAATAATGTGGACAAGACTCGATAGATTTTAATTAAACAATTTAAATTACATTAATTGATTACTTACCCTACAAATAATTTAGATCCTTTGCAAGGCAGTAATAATTAATAATTAGATGATACAGTAACTTGTTATTGTGTAGATGTATTAAAGCAAATAAACAGTATTTTTTATAACTTTTCCGTGGTTATTTTATTCCTTTTCACGGCTAAAATAAAATTATGAGGTGAAAGCTCCTTCCGCAATCCACGGATGTTAATGGAGGAAACTTATGTAGTTAAATTAATATAATATCAATGGCCACTCCTGGCGTCTTTGTATTATTTATTTATTACTATCCTGCAAAGGTTAAAGATAAAAGTTCAGATGATAAATAAATTAATGTAATTTAATTTGTTTAATTAAAATTGGAGTCATGTCCATGTTATTGCGAGTATTGACACCCATTTGTCCGACTCTGATTATAACGATATCGCGTTTGACGTGTTTTAGAATCGTTCATGACTCAGTCGCCATTATAGTAAATGACATAGAGTTATCAAAACGTTGACAATACGGAAACACGTCAAAGACGATATCGTTATTACCGTGTAGAATCCCAGCAATGGGCTTGTATTCTACTGCGTTATATCGATATCGCGTTTGACGTGTTTTAGAATCGCTTATGTCACAGTCGCCATTATTGTAAATGACATAAGTTATAAAAACGTTGACAATACGGAAACACGTCAAAGACGATATCGTTATTACCGTGTAGAATCCCAGCAATGGGCCTGTATTCTACTGCGTTATAACGATATCGCGTTTGACGTGTTTTAGAATCGTTCATGACTCAGTCGCCGTTATAGTAAATGACATAGAGTTATCAAAACGTTGACAATACGGAAGCACGTCAAAGACGATATCGTTATTACCGTGTAAAATCCCAGCAATAGGCCTGTATTCTACTACGTTATATCGATATCGCGTTTGACGTGTTTGAGTATCGCTTTTATCACAGTCGCCATTATAGTAAATGACATAGAGTTATCAAAACGTTGACAATACGGAAACACGTCAAAGACGATATCGTTATTACCGTGTAGAATCCCAGCAATGGGCCTGTATTCTACTGCGTTATATCGATATCGCGTTTGACGTGTTTTAGAACGTTCATGACTCAGTCGCCATTATTGTAAATGACATAAGTTATAAAAACGTTGACAATACGGAAACACTTAAAAAACGCGATATCGTTATTACCGTGTACTGAAACCAAGTCAATGATTATAGAAAGTTAGGAATAAATTCGTTCGATTAATAAATAAGTTTTTATTATGGTTTCACATTTAAATTCAGAGACAGCACAAGTATTTTTTAAAGTAATATTTTTTTCAACTTAATATCCGATAAAAATATATAATTTAGCTAGTCTATCTATCGCACTTTCTTTTGCTTTGGGTTCTCCTTTTGTTTCTCTTTCCCGTACACTAGATAAGACAGAGTCCACTGCATGTAGTAGAACGTTAGCAATAGCACGGCCACGACCAACATCATCACATGGAAGTATATAGTGCCGTATAATTTCTTCAGAATGGGGTAGAGCCATAATCCTTTCTCTGTGTGTGTGTATATAAGTCTGAAAAGAAGAATATTTCATTATAATAATAATAATAACAATAAATCTTTATTCAAAGCACTTTTTTACAATGTATAACTATACAATACAATACAATACAAAACACTTTATTGTCCACCAAACAAAAAAACATTACACAGAATTTTCACAATTTAGAAGACCCAGGTAAACAACAGGCGGTCTTATCGCTGATTAGCGATCTCTTCCAGACAACCTTAGAAGGGATAAGGTGCAAGTTAAAACAATTTACACGGTAGGTGGTGCAGACCAATTTCAAACAATAACAAGGAACTATGCTAGCTATAAAATACAATGCTATGTACTTAACAAAAACAAAGAGACTTAAAAATTACATGCCCGAACTAGGAAGCTCCTGTATCTCAGGCGTAGAAGGCCTTAGACTTGCTTTTAACATTTACATACAAAATATAATTAGGTATAAGTAGGATTTTTTAAAAATTATAATTATTTAAATTATCTATATAAATCATTAAAATTAAGAACATATAAATAATACAATAATACAGAAATATAAGGATGATTAAACGAGTGAACCTCGGACATAATGCAAGTGTCTGCGTCATAAAAATTAAACTAGGTTAAAGTCAATGTTGCATAAAATGTTCATGATTACTTACATTTGTTACGTCATAATGTTTACTCAAATTCCTACCTTACTTATAGTAAAATCAGTGTGTATACACACATCAAAAAAATCTAAGGATCAAAAATTTGGGGTCCTAGTAAAAAAAGGTATGTCTTCTGAAGATCAAGTGAAAAAGGGCTTAAGTCTTGTAAAACTCCAGTCATGTATATACCCTTTTTTATTACGAGTTAAGTCGACTTATACCCTTTTTCACTAGGACCTCAGAAATATGGTTAGATCTGCTGGAAGTATTGCTAGAAGAGATTTTTCAAATCCAGATACCCTTTAGGAATTCCTTAAATATTCAACATACATACATAATATCACGCCTTTATTCTCATACTAGGGTAGGCAGAGCTACAGGAATAACAACAACTCTAAAAAGACTACTTGATAATTCTATAACCGCATTTTTCACAAACAGGCTAAGTTTACCAGTGTATTAGTGACAGGTTGCAAGCCCAAACCAATAGCACTGCTTGGCCTGATTGTGCAAAATGTGGTTACAGTACCTATTATAAACGATTATTTTTAAAGTTGATATTTCTATAGCTCTGCCTATACCCTACCGGGAATGAAGGCGTGATGTTAGGTATGTATGTATGTAACTATTAAATGGATAAAAACCCTCGTTATGATAACCCATGGGTAACCCCACTTTCAGAGTTATCCTCGTTAGACCCCATACCTATTTTATTACCATTGTAAATGCAACCTTGTCACATTGCCTTTTATATTTAGCATTAGGTCCTCAAGTGAGAACCGGATAATATCTCTTAAACGACCTAACTGACTTTGATTTTGATGAAACTTAGCTAAGAAACTGTTTGAGAGTTTCGATGCCACAAACATACAAACAAATAAACGGTAACTCATCACTTCATCGAATTTCATTTCATCGAACGCTATTTTGTGCTGAAATTATAATGTTTGCAGGGTATCTTAAACATGAATTACGTAGGTTAGGTTAGGTTAGATGTTTAAAATATTCTTAAAACAATATGGTTTCAGCAGAAAATCGATAAAATGAAATTCGATGAAATGATGCATTCGATAAAAGGTTTTTCGATGAAATAATAGACACCCCAAATAAACAGATACACATGTATGCAAGTACATTTATATCATCCCTCTTTTAGTGTCTAATTCAAAATAAATACTTACACATATAAATACAATAGCATATACGCAACCAAGAGCGCGATATTCTTGACATGGGACACAGGTTTGAATCTCGGCTGAAGCAGTATCTCCCACAACACCACTGGGACTATGGCGGTATGCATTATGTGGTTCGATGTGGGGGTCAGCACTTTGTCGATAAAGTCGGGGAAAATTAGGCTTCTGTCGTATAGGAATAGGGTCCAGAATACCGTGAAGACGAGCTGTAAAGTATTAAAAATAATTACTTACATGTAGCAAAATACAACAATTAAGCAATTACAAATTAAGAAAAAACTGAAATCTAGACTTTAATTTGTTTAAATTACACTAAAATCTTATCACTACATAGTATAAAACAAAGTCGCTTTCTCTGTCCCTATGTCCCTTTGTATGCTTAAATCTTTAAAACTACGCAACGGATTTTGATGCGGTTTTTTTAATAGATAGAGTGATTGAAGAGGAAGGTTTATATGTATAATACTTTAATCCGGAGCGAAGCGAGGGCGGGTCGCTAGTATGCTATAACTGTGAAAGGGATGCGCCAAAGTTCATATAAAACCTGTTTATTTTCAGGATTTTAAAAATATTTAACTAGTAAATAAGGTAAGGTTAGGTTAGGTTTGTTTTATAAACGTCCTAAAATCAGGGCCTCTATTCAGGTGCGTTAAAACGATATCGTGTTTGACACGTTTAAGAATCGTTTATGTCACAGTCGCCATTATTGTAAATGACACGTCAAAAACGATATCGTTATTACCTTGTAGAATTCCAGCCCAGAACGGTTTCAGTAAAATCACTGTTGCTAGGTGTTGCGATGATTTTGAATAAGAAGCTATGATCAAAAAAAATATGAGGAAAAAAATTATGACAAGTGATTATTATGAATACAAATTGGTAGTAAAACAAAAAATAGGAATAAGAATTTTATGTGAGCCAATATGGACCCGTGTATTCGATGACTCGATCAACCAGAGAGAAGTTTTAAAGAGGATAACACCTTTGATTATAAGATATTTGGATCATAATACAGATTTAGGTCACCGTCTTTCCTGTGGACACACCGAAAGTTAACGTTTTTAAGGCCTAATTTTCTGGCTAAGCCCATTCCCGCAACAACGCCGTCAGGACTGCTTTAGACCTATCATATTATAAAAATATAACTTATATGCACACACTTATATGCTCTTAACTATTGACCACAGGAGAGACAACTTTTGTTTTTAAGAGTGTGTATGACCCATTTAGTACCTTACAAAACAGATCTTAGACTTAGTTTAAAAGTACGTACCCAAGTAGATGGCCAAAGTAAAGAAGAAAATACGGTATCCCGGCAGCCTTTCAGGAAACTAGGAAGTTTGTAGTTTTTCTTAACTGCGTTACGAATTATTAAAATCTCACAGTATAGACCCAAGACGGCGTATAACATTTGAAGGAACTGTAAAAAATACAAAAAAAAACATTTGTTTAGGCAAACATAAATAAATGTTGACAATAAAGGTTACATGAAATATGTTGTTTTTGTGATGTAATTTTGTGATTTGTATACGATATTTATAAATAAAATATCAGGGGATAATCTCCTACAAATTGACTTAGTCCCAAACTAAGCTCCATGCTTGTACTATGGGTACTAGACAACGATAAATATACTTATATAGAGAAATACATACTTAAATACAAAGAAAACAACCAATTTTTGGGTTAGGTAATTCTATTAATTTTGCATATTTCACTTGGGTTAATTTATCACTTTGCATAATATTACTTGAGTAACTTTCATCTTACATTTAATCGATTGCCAAGTGTTTTTCAGCAGAAAAGTTTTTCCAAATAAACGATTAGCATTGTGGACGACACGGTGGCCTAGTTGGGAGTGACCCTACCTTCGAAGCCAGCGGTCCTGGGTTCAAAACCCGCTAAGGGCAGATATTTGTGTGATGAGCGCGAATATTTGTTCCTGAGTCTTGGATGTTTTCTATGTATTTAAGTATTTATTTCTCTATATACAAGTATGTCTATCGTTGTCCAGTACCTATAGTACAAGCCTAGAACTTAGTTTGGGACTAGGTCAATTTGTGTGAGATTGTCCCCTGATATTTATTTATTTATACACAGCGTCAGGCGAGTGCCAGATCAGTTTTTTATGGAAATGTGCTACACTAGGTACCTATGCTTGTTTAAACTGATCATCCTTAATACATACATAACATCACGCCTTCATTCCCACAGTGGGGTAGGCAGAGCTACAGAAATACCAACCACTCTAAAAGACATGTTGATAATTCTGTAGTCACATTTTGCACATGTAGGCTAAGATGTTTACCAGTATATTAGTGACAGGTTGCAAGCCAATCGCCTCTTACGACATCCACGGGAAGATATGGAGTGGCACTATACTAACCCGGCGACCACACGGGAAATAAATAGTTAGTTCGTATAATTACTAACACACCTTTAGAGTAAACGGCTTTGGCAGATGCCCGATACGAGTCATATGACATTGTTTTAGATTTTGAATATTTGCAAACGGAATAAATTGACTACATTGAAATTGGTGATCTGGGCCTCTATTCTACAGCGTTATAACGATATCGCATTTGACATGTTTTAGAATCGTTTATGTCACAGTCGCCATTATTGTAAATGACATAAGAGCTATCAAAACGTTGACAATACGGAAACACGTCAAATACGATATCGTTATTACCGTGTAGAATCCCAGCCCTGATGATTACTGATGAATGACAAAATAATTAATGATAGTTTAATAAATATATTTATTAAACGCTTGCCAAAATGAAATTTTGCGACGAAATGCTTAGCAAATGATAATAATTAATAAGTTAACAATTTTTGGCAAAATATTGTTCTGTTTTAAACTTAAAACATTTTCTTCAAACCGAGAGGGTTGTTTGTTATACAAATAAATACACAATTTACAGGGTACATGATTTTTTTTAATAATAATTATAGACCTGCGACTGAGTAACTTAACGAAAAAAAGTGGCACGAATATTAAAGGAAAGGTTATTATAAAATATATCATAAAAATTATGCTGTAAGAAGTCAAAATTTTTGAAATCCTGAAATATTGCTTTTTGGAAACTAGATCACACTCCTGAACTAATACATCAAACACTTGTAACCTGGATAATCCCAGGAAAGATATGATATACTTACAAATGTCCAGCAAGTAAAGTATCTTCTCCTGGTACCAGCGAACATCTGCACTCTTTTGTCTTCTAGAATATCCCCTTTCAGATTCATTCCCACATACACCAGGTTCCCTATGTGCATGGTCAGTGTTGTCACATAGCCTAGGATGCGGAGGTAGCCGAGTTTCGACATTATGCTGGAAAAATAGAAATCGCATCTTTAGAATTATAGTGACCCAATCCAAATATTTCGACTTTCGATTTAGGTCTCTATAGTACTAAATTTATGACTCGAAATCGGAAGCTGAAAAGGTTTGAATTAGGTCACTATAATTCTAAAAGTGCGAAATATAGATTTATATTATTATTGTTAAGTAGATTCAGTTAGTATAAGTCGGCCGCCGCGTCCCATCGTACGTGAGTCGAATACAGGAGTTGCCAACGAACGAACGTTTATTTCTCTCGGTGATTCCCTAACCTCAAAACTAGCAATGGCGACGAGTCGTTTACGGCGTGTGCGCGTAAACGTTATTTACAGACATAGAAGTTTTTGTGGCAGGAACATCAATTAACTAGGGACTTCCTTCCGATATTAAAGTTATCGATAAGTGTTTCAAATAATTATTTCCGTGTGACATTTCATAGTAGATAGGTATCGTTCACCGAATAAAATAGAGAGTAAGTAACTAAAATGCTGACCGTTACCCATCGACGGGTTTCTTACACAAAAAACTTCTTTTAAATCGATTTCCATAGAAAATTAACTGAAACTAAACAAAAAAGGCCTATTTATAAATTGTATGACATTGTGTAGCATAATAGTAGGTGTACTATACATAATGTATAATGCTTACCTACTCAGTTATTGGAAAATTTATGGAAAGCACTCAAACTTAAAAAAATATTATAGGTAGATAATCATTTATTTTTATCGTAACGTTCATGCCACTTTAAAGTTTTGAGTTACGGTGTATGGAAATTTCATGTTCAAATTATACGTTATCTCATTGTCATAACTGTCATAAGAAAATACAAATTATCGATAAATTAATATCGTTCGAAAGTCCCTAGGACAATTTTATTCGTGCCACAAAAACTTCTATGTCTGGTTATTTACTTAAATGAAATGGAATGAAATGGAATGGAATGGAATGGAATGGAATGGAATGGAGTGGAATGGAATGGAATGGAATGGAATGAAATGGAATGGAATGGAATGGAATGGAATGGAATGGAATGGAATGGAATGGAATGGAATGGAATGGAATGGAATGAAATGAAATGAAATGCGTTTGAGTTATTTAAGTAACATCGCCATATTAACCATCACAACATTTAACCATGACTGGATTTTGTACAAAGACGGATTGGAGCAGTGGTTAGTAGTGGCAGTTTTAGCAAACGATCTAGGATATGCGGAGGACAAACCTAAGTGTAAACGGCGTGGGTGTATTGAGTAGTCTATTGGAAAATACCTACAAATTAATCCGGGATTTAGCATTCCCGGTAAACGTGGTGACAGCAAACTACGACCTTATTAAATTGTCAAATGACCACTTTAAACCATGTGGTTTCGCCGATTTTTTTATGGCATTGAGCAGGCAATCGAGCACACAGGCCACCTGATGTTAAAGTGGAGACTGACCCATAGACATTCGCATTCACAAGACTGCAAATGCGTTGCCAACCCTGAGGACTAAGATGGAACGCCTCTATGCTAGTTATTTCACCGGCTGTCTTATCCTGGAAGACAACAATGCGAACACTGCTGTGTGGCGGTAGGTTAATGGATAAGATGGTGGTAGCGATCCAGACGGACCCTGCACAAGGTCCTACCACCCGCAAATGTTCCAGTTTCACTCAGCGACTCAAGCAGTGCGGGAAATGCTCTTAAGGTCTTGCACCAGTTGTTTATTACAACCACTTTAATGTTCAATACCCATGTTCCAGTCAGTTGGTCCAAATTCAAGTATAATATAGAATATTAAGTAAAGTTCCTTATAATTTGCACTGTGTATGTAAACTTTAAGAAATTGAGCTTTATAGCATGTACATACTCAAGTCGTCCTCTCCTCACCAATGTTGCGGTGCCCAACAGGGTCCACAATTAAGTTTTTAATTTACATATTTTACATAGTAACTAAAACTTAAGTTTACCTAATATCTTGTAAGCTTTGTGGAATGCAATAAATGATTGAGTATTGAGTATTGAGTAATCATATCCCCTGGACGACCCCTGGCCCCTATCCCACAAAACTTTACAAGTGTACCTACAAGTTGACAATATTGTCAACTTTTTCTATGGAAAACCTTACAAAGTTGTCAAATTGTACACTTGTAAAGTGTTGTGGGATAGGGGGCTGGTATTACTCACCGCTCGAAACATGGAGACCATTGGCGTTGGAGACATGTCACATGTGGCAAAAATCCGAATGAAGAAACTATTAAACAAATTTACACGCGTTACAAGAACTTCCATGATCTCCTACGTGTACAAAACACAAACATGAGTCAAGAAAATTAGGCAAAAATAAAAGTAGCCCAAAAAAGCCGGTCAAGTGCGAGTCGGACAAACTTGACTTTGCCGTTGAAAAACTGTTGTCTCCCTACATCGACATAGATCGCGATTAGTTTACCAACTGCAAATAAGTTTACAATCGCAGTATTTTTTGTGACGGAGCAACAAATTAACGATGTTCGGATTTTTCCATTATCTAGTGCTTTATTACAGAGTTTCATGCTCTGTTTACGCTCAGAGAAAAGGACAGAGCTATGACAGTTCTATAGCTCTGTCCTTTTCTCTGAGCGTAAACAGAATTGCATTGTTATGTCATGATAACCCCCAGATGTATCTTTTGCTGTAAAAATATTGAGCAGATTTGTAAATTCGCCGAAATTATACTATTAATGAAGTAAAATTCGATAAAATAATCAGGTACCACCCAAACAAGCTTATGTACAAAGATATAACACTCTTCACTCGTCGTCACTTACATCAGGTGAAACTGAGGTCAAACGCTAACTCATTTTTGATAAAAAAACCAACAATGGATGCAAGTTCTTAACATTCGCATTTGTTATGCGTGTTATTATTAAAGCAGCACAAAGAGGTCGTAAGGTAAATTACAAGGTAATTTTAATAAAAAGCACTTTTAAGTTTTTGTATCTTTGACCACTTCAGTTTTTGCGCCCTTTAGTCTAAATAAAAATTATCAGGGGACAATCTCACACAAATTGACCTAGTCCCAAACTAAGCTCTAGGCTTGTACTGTGGGTACTAGACAACGATAAACATACTTATATAGAGAACTAATGTCAAATAAAAAGTAGCTATTCTAACGAAACAATTATAAAACAAATGTTTTAAGAACAAAACACCGCCTTCCTTAACGTAAAAAAATACGTCTTTAAAAAGTCGGCTGTTCTGTTGAAAATATTGTGGTCGCCGACTTCAGTTGGCCTACAATTTTAAAAGACGTTATTTTTTGTGTTTCTGAAGGCGGTTTTTTTGATTTTAAAACGGGATCCTTATCATTTCATAACCAATGTTTCACAAATGATTCATTTCACAAACATATCATTTGGTTTATTTCCAAAAATGAAAATAATTCTGGATTTATTTCAAGACCATCGTGTACAACCCTATAGGTATAGGTATAGGTTAGGTTAGTTTTATAAAAATCCTGAAATATTTGTAGTTACAGATAAAAAGCGGGTTGGCAAATGAATAGGTTGCGGAACGATGCATTTGTCAAATATTTGTCGGCAAAAAGGCAGAGAACCTTTTAAAAAAAAATACGCTGTTACGTAGTCCCACTTCTTGGTTGATATGAAACTTTAAGTTATTTCAAGCGCGCCGCAAGCAACGCGGCGGGAAAGTCATTGTCATATTTCAACTAGTAAATATTCTTCGTTGTAGTCGCTCAACTATCTTAATCGAGATATCTTATCGCCACCCTTGAAATAGGTACCGTTGAGGAGTTCCGGTGGCCATCTGTGGTCTTCATCATTAGTTCCACTTCCCCAAGTGATTTTTTCTGAATGCAAATGCTACCTATATTTACCTACAATATTTGAGGAATTCCCTCAATTCCCCACTGATCCAGTTATTATCACCAAATCTGAATCTAATGAGGGGAATAAGACCACCTCGGAAGTATACTATATCAAACAAAAAAAAAAATCAAAATCGGTCCACAATTAAAATTAAAGTACCTACAGTGGAACGTATAACGTCCTCCATTTTTGAATTCGTTTTAAAATGACAACCACGCGGGGTTTAAGCTACTTAGTAAAAAAAGGACTCAAGTCACACAAAATACACTTTTATTTTAAACCTTAACACTTTATTCTTACGTTGGGAAATGGAATAGACGGATTAAAGTCCCTAACCTATGTAAAAATCTTGCCCCGTTGCAGCACGTTAGGCCCACTGCAGGCAGATGTTAATGTTTTTATTTAAAAAAATAAAAAATATCTCGGGACAATGTCACACAAATGGTCCTAGTCCCAAACTAAGCTCTAGGATTGTACGATGGGTACTAGACAACGATAAACATACTTATATAGAGAAATGTATACTTAAATACATAGAAAACATCCAATACTCAGGAACAAATATGCGTGTTCATCACACAAATGTCTGCCTTTACCCGGATTTGAACCGGGGACCGCTGGCTTCGGAGGCAGGGTCACTCCCAACTAGGCCAACGTGTAGTCGTAGATGAAAACCTTACAGAGTTTCATGAAGTTTCGAGGCTTGATGTATCTTTTGCTGTAAATGTAGCAGTTATGTAAATTCGCTGAAATTATACAATTGATGAAGTAAAATTCGTTAAAAAAATCGGTTACCACCCAAACAAGCTTATGTACAAGAATGTAACACTCCTCATGCGTATTCACTTCACTCGTTGTCACTCAACATCAGGTGAGACTGAGGTCAAACGCAAACTCATTTTTGATAAAAAAAAACAAACAATGGATGCAAGTTTTTAACATGTAGCATTTGTTATGCGCGTTTTATTAAAGTTGCACGAAAAGGTCGTAAGGTCACTAAATTACGAGGCAATTTTAATAAAAAACACTTTTACTTTTTCTATACCTTTGACCACATGAATGCACCCATTCGTCTAAATAAAAAAAAACAGGGGACAATCTCACACAAATTGACCTAGTCCCAAACTAAGCTTGCTTGCACTACGGCTACTAGACAACGATAAACATACATACTTAAATACATAGAAAACATACAAGACTCAGGAGTCTATAGTAACTTAAAGTACCTACATGCTAGATTGTCCCAAAAATTAACTCAATCAAAGCTACTTAAACATACCGCATGACTCAGTTTCCTTTCATATTACGTGAAAATTTTTTAAGGGTAATTAATTCATTGAATTCCGTTAGTAAAAACTATCGAGTGTGACTCCGAAATACTTATTTATTTATTTAAGCCTTTTATTTCCTTAATAATATTACAAATAATTTATAAATTAACTATTAAAATTTCATTTAAATTTACGTGCATAAATTAAAACTATTATAATTATACAAAATAAAAAATTAATGTGAGTATAGTACATTACATTACCTACCTACCTACAGTAAAATTAGATTTATAAAACAATTTTTGATTCAATAATAAAATATTTTGCATGCTTCATGTAAATATTCTAATCGTACTAGAAAATAGTAATAATAAATAGTAAGTTAAAATGTAATTAATTGATTTAGGTATACATTGAATATATTGAATTTCAGTTCCATTACATTGATTAATTAATTTAAATAGTGTGTAAGTTAACTAGGAAGACGATTAATAACATTAACATCAATAATGTCTGCATGCAAAATAATAATCAAAGATTTCAATTTTACTAATAAGTAATTAATTGTTAAGCAAAATATTATTAAGGACCACTCATCGAGTGAAGGCCTCCTCCATTTTCCTCCAAATGATTCTATTCTTTGCCTTAGTAATCCAGTTATCACCTGCCGTTTTCTTTATCTCGTCTCCAAAATATACAAATTCATAATGTAAGTAAGTAGTCCGGTGAAATTACTAGCACAGAGGCATTCCATTTAGTCCTGGGTTGGCAACGCATTTTAGGTCTTAGGATTATAGTCTTGGGAATTCAAATGTCTATGGGTCTCAGATTCCACTTACCATCAGGTGGCCAGAGCGCTCGTGTGCCTTCTCCATAACATAAAAAAAGTAAACAAATTTAATTTCATACAATTATTTATTGATTTTCTGTTGTTATTCATAAACTTGAACATCATACACATTAATTGAATGGAGTGTAGTGAAATTGTTGAATGTATTCGGAATATGAAAATTTTATTAAAAACAGCATTGTTGAGCTTTTATGAATAATTATGAATATCAAAATTATGAAGTTGAAAATTGGGAAGTGATAAATGAAAATTTTTGTTGAAACATTTTTATGTGAGTCAATATGGACCCGAATATATGAATGTTTTCACATACCTAGGGTAAAAACTAGCGATATAAATGACAACAGGAACTTTCTTTAAAGATATTTTAACTAAATCACGAATATAGAGGTTTGTCTCAAAAGCAAACGATCTTTTTTATTATTTTTGTTAGTTAATTACTGCGAAAATAAATAGGCATCCTCGCATATAATTAGGGGGTTATTAATAAGAAGATTCTTCAACTTTCTCATAATATTGTAGATGTTTATTACTTGTTTCTTAGCATGCTCTGAGAAAATTTACCAGAACGAAGAGATTTCAACGGATAGAAAACCCACAGACGAAAAAAAACCAGATGTTTTGACATGATTTTCGATTGAAATCTGGGTTCTTTTTCTATATTATCTCAAAATAAGGTGAAAAAATATATATTGTAAATAAAACAATTTGTAGTGTGTGTGGGACATACAAAAGTAAGTTTTCACCATATTTCGTCAAAAATAACCTTCTTTTGTATAAGATAAAAATAAAAACCAAAAACTTGGTTATTTGAATTTTTCACAGACATTTTGAGGTTAAGTGAAAAAAGTGTTAATACAAAAAATGTAGATCATTTTATTAAATTAAATTAAGTCATTTTTTTTCATAGGACTTGTAATTTTGCCGGAAATCGAGATGACCGTTTTTTTATCCTAAACCCCCCTATTTTTCCTTTAAAACCTGTAGTCATTCAATTAGACTTACTCTTGTCTCGCATAACAGCGATTAAGTTGTCGCATTGTACATTTTTTTAAATAAAATATTTTACATTTAAAGTACTAAAAGTATTAATTTCATTACTATGTTTAGTGATCGTACTAGATGACCTAATTGAAAATCTAGATAAATTTGTCATACTAGTTGATAAGAAATTAGATGTTGTTGCGGCTTTGGCAAAAGCATAACGTAAACCGGTAGTTTTTAACATTATAAATTTAATATTTAAAGATGCCAGGTAGGTATGCAACTTTTTAAGCATTAAAAACGACATTTCTACTTGACAAATGTCAGGTACCCGTGCATCTGTCATACTCATGTTAAAACAAAGGTCGTCGTTTAATAAAACTATTACAACAATAACTTAACATTACTGATTGACTGACCTAATATAAAGATAACACCAATGTTATCATGTCATTACCACTATAGATAATGGTTCATTAAATATTAAATATAAAACAAACTTACCTTATTATCTTTAGAACACTCAAATCAGCTTAAAACCATTGATACTACAACATGTCCTCACCACATCACTCGATTAACTGTATTTCACAAAGTACACTATGAGGTTAACGGTATAATAACTCAATTATAACCTGGTCTGTCTTATAGTATCCAATTTCCCCTCTTTCATACTTTCAACACTGGTCTCAAGAAGCAGGGTAGATCAATGTATTCTGGTCGATTTTAACTCCCCTTTTAAACGTCGTAAGTGACGGTAGCTGTTTATCGAGTTTGGATTGTGCTAAGTTTTTACAAGGTATGTTCTTGATTGAATGTGGGCAAACTAACCTGTTATTATGTTGCCGTGTTGAAGAAGCGTATTCAATTAGTTCCGTTCAGGGCCAAAATTACCAATTCCTTTAAGGAGTGGAGTCGATGTAGGTATTCGATCTGAGATTCTGAGAACCGTTGCTACGGTCCGCCTTGCCTTATAATATAAGCAAAGCCTGATTGTGGTGCGGGGACACTTTTATCAATCGATGTCGATAAAAAAAGTATCATGTACTGTATCACCTTTACGTAATTCCGAAATATTATAATTGTACACGAAATAATACTTAACTGTTTGTATTATTTAATATTTTATAGAAATTTCGTTGAGTAGGCTAGCGTGTCGTCAACGTACAACATAACGTTCGCATAACGTATGTTTAATCTAATAACGCCTATAATAACGCTAAATAATTATAAACGCCTGTGAATTCTTCATTAGCAAATGCAATGAACTGAATATTAATCTTACAAGTTTTTATGGAAGGAAAAGAGTTTAACAAACTAGTTGACGGAACTCCGCTGTGCGGAGCTCCTATTCCGCGAGTTATGGCGCTTCGCGCCTTGACGCAACTCTAACCTAACCTAACCTACCCTAACCTAACCTATAAGTAAAAGTGAGATTGACCTAATTTAGCAGATTGGTTTACATGATCTTGGTTTAGACATATTATAATTTATAAATAGTTACATCACCTTATCATTATTGCAAATGATTTTAAGATTTTAAATAATAATACTCACTAGTATATCAAATGGCATTATCCCATATGAATATTATACTTTGTTTATTTAATCGTATGGCATTAGTTACAAAATAGGCATATAGAGTGATTAAAAAAAGATTTTTTATGTCAGAGATAGATACTAAACAACACATAAAACAAGCAGAAGGGGCGTTTCACAAAAAGCCCGACTGGCTGTTCACAATGGAAAGTTGGCCCTTACTCTGATGTATGGTAGTGAATGTTGGGTGTGGCAGGATAAGCATGAAAGTCGCATAAATGCAGTAGAAATGCGCTCTTTGCGTAGTATGTGTGGTGTGAAACTGTGTGATAGAGTAAGGAATGAAAACATCAGAGAGAAGTGTGGTCTGAAAGAAGATGTAGTGACTAAAATTGAAAAGGGCATGCTTCGATGGTTCGGTCATTTGGAAAAGATTTATGAAAAAAGATTGACGAAAGAAATATACAGTGCTAAAGTGAGTGGAAGGGTCGGAAGGGGGCGCCCTAGGCGTACTTTTTTGAATCAAATCGGGGAAATACTGGAAAAGGGCCGAATCTTAAGTACCCGAAACCGACGTGCATGCATGACTCGATGTATGAATGTGGAAGAAGCGAAAGAGCTTTGTCAGGATCGTAGCAGGTGGAAAGAAGTGGTCTCTGCCTACCTCTCTGGGAAACAGGCGTGATTTATGTATGTATGTATGTACATAAAACAACAATAGAGAAATGTTAAAGATATCTGATTTTAAATGTCAACGTTCAGTGACTGGAGCCACGCTAACGCACTGGGTGTTAGGTACATACAGCAAATCCTCCGGGGTCCCGGGTTTGAGTGTAGCGGGCACCGCTGTATGATGTTCCACAGTTTGGTTCTCTTCAAGGTTGTTATGCTAAATGAGTGTTATACTATGTGACTGTTATGCTACAAAAAATCTACATTTTGTTGCTATAGGACGTTTAAATATACATTTCGCAGTAAGTTAAATTAAATTATACAAGTTTTTATACTGATTGAAGCGCACCTCGATAAAAAGAGTTCTTAATTACTTTGTACCCACGATGTTTTTTTTTTAAGACAAGGAGAAGGGACACGAGCTTTTAGGGCACCTGATAGTAAGTGGAATCTGAGACCCATAGATATTTGAATTCTCAAGACTAAGACCTCAAACGCGTTGCCAACCCTGAGGACTAAGATGGAATGCCTCTATGCTAGTAATTTCACCGGTTGTCTTATCCCCACACGACGACGACGACGACACGACGGTTGCGATAAACATAAATGAAAGAGGATTGCATATAATGGGAAAAGTACCTAAGTATATAGTATTAATCCTCTTATTTAATTATAACGATCAATCAAAAATCGCTTCATATGGATGTCGATAGAAGAGTCGATATTTATTTAAACACTAGCAGAAGAGCATTACTGCTCCCGTCAAACCGGGGTTTGAAACTTCATAAGTAAATGCACATTTTAGTGCTTTGTCATTTTTAAGTTGTGTTTGAATTGATGTACTAATCTGCCACAGGCGTTAAAATGACAAGGTACAAAAGAGTGGAGCTACTTATAAAGCTGACTGTACTTTACGTGAAGCTCCGATGGCCCTTTCTAACTAGTCCATAACAAAAGAGATGCACTGAGTGATATAAAATAAGCAACATAATAAAACTTCCGTGTGGTTGCCGGGTTGGAATAGTGCCACTCCATGTCTTCCCGTGGATGTCGTAAGAGGCGACTAAGGGAATATTTAAGGGCTTGTAGTACTGTTAGGCGATGGGCTTGCAACCTGTCACTAATACACTGGTAAACATCTTAGCCTGATTGTGCACAATGTGGTTACTGAATTACCAACAAGATCTTTTTTAGAATTGTTTGTATTTCTGTAGCTCTGCCTGCCCCACTTTGGGAATAATGGCGTGATGTTACGAGTACGTATGTATTATAAAACTTTGTAATGGAGGTCGATTTTTGAAAATCGAATCGAAATAGATGGAAACGGTAAAATCGTTAATTTACCGTTTTCTTTATTTTTTTAATTTTGGCTGTGATGGTCCTTCGCATGCGATTTATGTTCGTGTATTAAAATACGAGTATGGTTTTTTTTATTTTATTTCCTTGATTTACCAGTTTTAATAATTCACGTGCATCACGTGTAAAGTCGAGGCGTCAAATTAATATACGATTACGACACTATCAGATTTTTTAAAGGTTTTCTTGTTGCACAATTATTATTAATTCTTTTATGAATGACACTGGTCGAAAAGGTAGAGTTAAATATAATATAAATCACACTACCTTGAACTTTGTATAATGTTTAATGTATTTGCATAAAAATGTAGCAATATTTATTTAAAAAAAATACTGTTGAGTTTCTTGCGGCGTTTCTTCTCAGCAGTGGTCTCCTCTTGGGAAGCGCTGGTAGAATTTTGACGTGTAAAAGTGCCCGTGCGGCCTACTGAATAAACAACGATTGGGTCGTTCTACTTTTTTACCGACAATACATCGTCATTTTTCTATATTTTGCGTTTTTCAACTATTGATAATTATGGTTTTAATTTTTAATTTTAAAATACGTTGCGTGAATTTTTATTTAGACTAATTATTGATTGTGGTTTTTCAGAATATACTGTGACAGAGTGGCCGTTTTCAGAGGAGACTAAATTTTATATTACCACTCTGTCACGCGATTCTATGAAAAACAAACTTATAAAAAAAAACACTGGATAGAGAAAGTGAAAGATTATTTAGTACTAATAGATGAATAAATGTTTGGACGTATTTTCAAACACTAAAACATTAATAATCAATACTCTAACTAATAACGTATGGTAAAATGAAGACAGGCAATTGTCGGTACAAAAGAAGAATGACCCGATTATCTCTTTTTTTTTAAGGGCGTATATTCGAGTAAATTAAGTATGTTGCCTGCTACAAAATAAAAGATTGATATATGTAGTAGACTTAAGTTTGTATTTGACATGTTTAATAATTAAGTCTTCTTCGTAAACGTTTTTTTAATAATCTTTTTGTAAGACCTTTTGGAACATTGTATAATACGAAATCTGATTACATTTTTGCTTAGTCATATTTGACATAATGTTTTAATGACATAATTACTATACTTGGTAGTTTTTTTCTGTATATAAGAATTATAAAGACGATTAATTAAATGTATTAAAAAAAAATGCGGTAACGTGCCTCTCCCCTTATAACCTTGTCTAATTTTAAGGTTTTTTGTTAAAATAAATATTATAAAAAACTAGGTCTATACGTTTTCCTTCTCAGGAAAAAAAAACTCGAAAAAAAATAATATACAAACACAAACTTAGTTTTTCATAAAGACTATAATAATATTAAAAAATCGTGAAAACTGGACTTGTTTTTTTTAAATGTAGTCATGATTACCGATTTCTTTGTCAATTGTGGAATGATTTTCAATATGTATTTATTGATAAGAGTAACAATTCCAGCAATTTTAAAAGTATCATGTGAAACTGATGATGAAGACCACTGATGGCCACCGGAACCCCTCAACCGTACCTGTTTGAGTTACTAATGTTATGTCTAATTTTATAAATAAATATAAAACATAATATTTATTGTATAAGAATAAAAAAAATACAAAACACAGGCGAAGATCCCTTTAATGGAGTTTTTATTTCGGCTTATCAACAAAATCTATCTTCTAAACCGTAACAGCTCTAATTCTTTTTACTTTCTGAACTTTTCTGACCCCATATCCAAGAAGTGAGGAACCACTGAGATTTGTAGATCAAAGCTAACAAGAGGAACTGGTACACCATGAACACGGGGAAGTATATAGTGCCTTCCAACCTCTCCAGGATAGGGTACATCCAAAAGTTTTGATTTATGTAGGTGTAGAACAATCTGGAAGAAAGAGAAAAACCGCTAGCTTCGCAGGCAGGGTCACTACCCAGTAGGGCTAGACAAGTTACATTGGACAATCGCTAGCAATAATGTTTTGATTGAAAAATATATGGAATTGACGTAAGTACCACGTGGCTATCTCGGTGGCTTATGTCAATTGCATACATTTGTGAATCGAAAGATAATCGCTAACGATTGTCGAATGCAACTTGTCTAGCACCACTGGACTGTTATGGACAGAATATACAGGGTGTTTCAGAGTCGAGGGTTATTATTTTTAATCTAGGGGGTGATACAGAATAAAATCTTAATATTTTATGTATTACCTATTCATGTGAAAACTTCTGAGCATGTTTGAAAGTTAGGATTTTTCTTTCAACAACACAAAAAACAGCTGAATGGATTTAGATGAAATTTGGCACACCGATAGTTCATAATATCCTCATATACAAATTAACCCAATCCCAAACTAAGCTCTAAGCTTTTACTATGGGTACTAGACATTCTAGACTACAATATATCTATATAACTAAATAACTTAGTAATTTAACAAACTTGATTAAGTTAATAGTCTTTGACGACACGGTGGCCTAGTTGGGTTGAGAGTGACCACTGAAGCCAGCGGTCCTGGGTTCAAATCCCGGTAAGGGCAGATATTTGTGTGATGAGCGCGAATATTTTGTTCCGGAGTCTTGGATGTTTTTTATGTATGTATTTCTCTATATAAGTATGTTTATCGTTGTCTAGTACCCATAGTACAAGCCTAGAGCTTAGTTTGGGACTAGGTCAACTTGTGTAAGATTGTCCCGTGATATTTATTATTATTATATTTTTATTTTTTATATTGTACGTCGTAAATGGATGGAGTTGAGACTTTTTGTTACCTTTGTATTTACACAGTTATACAATAAATATTATTTCTATTGTTACTTATATAGAGAAACTAGTTGTTTCCCGCGACTCCGTCTGCGTCAAATTCGATTATCGCTATTCCATCAGGAACCGTCCAATTTTTCATGATATAAAGTCTCTGTCCTTCCTCGGGATTCAATCTATCTCCGAGTTACTTTCACATTTATAATGTTAGTAGGAAGTATGGATACGACTACTGAGTGTGGGTTTCGAAGGAAAATTTGATTTTCAGAATTTATAGGCCAAATCGAACCTGGGACCGCTAGCTTCCAACATCGTCTAGAAATAAATCCGAAAAGGACTAAAATACTTACGTTGACCAATACAGCGCTATATACACCAAAAGTATACTAACATACTTTGTATGGCTTTTAGGCGGACTTCGTGGCTGCAATAACATCTCCCAGACAACTACTGGGACTATTGCGGTGTGTATGACGTGGTTCGACTGGCTAGTCAGTATTTTGTCTATGAAGACAGGGTAAATTAAGCTCTGGTCGTATAGGTAGAAAGGCCAGAATAACATGGCAACTTGCTGAAAAAAAAGGAAAAATATATAATAGGCATCAATGTAAGGAATTATTGTGGCTAAATCAATACGGATGGTCAAATGATACCTAGTAAAAGACCGAAGCAACCTATATTTAGTAAAAAAAAATGTGATACTAAATCAGTTTTGAGAAGCTTGTGTTGGTGTATACAGGGCGTCCCACGGCTATGCCATATGGCATAGCCGTCCATATGAAAGGAAAGTACCTTGAATATTGTAGATGGAACATTTTACTGAAAGAAGACTTTATTTTAATTTAAAAAACAATTTAAACTGCATTCATAGATATTTCAATAATTACATGGTTGAACCGGGAATCGAACCCGTTACACGAGAAAAAGAATTACCCTGTAGCTTTATCATACCGATCGAAAGGCTTCATCATAAGGATTATTTTTTGCTAAATAACATAGTGTCAGAAATAAAAGGAAGACCATGAATTTTAACATTTTTAATACAAAATTAATCAATTTATCAAATGCTCAAAATGAGTCCCTTCCTGTTGAATACAAAGTCGCACTCTTTTGATTATTTCGGTCCCTGTCGATTTTTTGAATTTGTTGTGGTGGATATTGTTTGTAGCTCGTGGACACTTTCATACTGGTTCTTGTAAACAACATTTTTGAAATAACCCCATAAAAAAACTAAATCTATCTATCTTTCTATCTATCAGCTTTTCATTTTTCTGAACAAAATTTCACATCAAATGTTAAAATTCATGGTCTTCCTTTTATTTCTGACACTATGTTATTTAACAAAAGCAATCCTTATGATGAAGCCTTTCGATCGGTATGATAAAGATATAGGGTAATTATTTACCTCGTGTAACGGGTTCGATTCCCGGTTCAACCGTGTAATTATTTAAATATCTATGAATGCAGTTTAAATGGTTTTTTAAATTAAAATAATGTCTTCTTTCAGTGAAATGTTCCATCTACAATATTCAAGGTACTTTCCTTCGATGTGGCATAGCCGTGGGACGCCCTGTATAGTTTTATTGTAGGTCCGCATACCAATTTGGTGGGTCAAGAAAAAAAAAGGATGTGTTAGCGACTGTACTTTTATTGTACAGTCCTAGTGTTCTTAGACAGACCAAAAAACCAATCCCTTTTCGGCGGGTCAAGTAAAAAAAACTAAAACTAAAAATATTGAAAAGCGTATGTTCGTGACTGTACTTTTATTGTACAACCATAGTCTGCTACATGAAACAAAAAAACAACCACAATTCGGTGGTTCAAGAAAAAATAACTAATAAACATATGAGAAGCTTGTGTTGGTGACTGTACTTTTACTATACAACATACAACCATAGTCTGCTAAGTAAGACCAAAAAATAAATCCCAATTCGGTGAGTCAAGTAAAAAAACTAAACAAAAAATATTGAGCAGCTTGTGTTGGTGACTGTACTTTTACTATACAACATACAACCATAGTCTGCTAAGTAAGACCAAAAAATAAATCCCAATTCGGTGAGTCAAGTAAAAAAAACTAAACAAAAAATATTGAGCAGGTTGTGTTGGTGACTGTACTTTTATTGTACAGTCACAGTTTGCGTAGAGAGAACAAGAAACAAATCCCAATTCGGTCGGTCTACGTTAAGCAATCATTAAATGATAGAGAATATTTAATAACTCCATCTTAGTTCTCAGGGTTGGCAACGCATCTGAGGTCTTAGGATTACAGTCTTGAGAATTCAAATGTACATGTGTCTCAGATTCCACTTACCATCAGGAGGTCTGAGTGCTCGTGTGCCTATACCATGCCGTAAAAAAAACTGAACACCTAGATAATGTTACAATCTTAACAAACATAGGTAAAGGATCAAAAATTGAATTCTTAGCAAATAAGTACTCTCACTAGTTTATGAGTTGATCTGCCCTTCAGGTCGTTACGGAACGACGAGTGATCGGATTTCCCGGTGCAACACGGGGTGAATGGCCTCAAACATTATACTAATATGGATTTGTCCCGGGATTCTGGGACTTATGTTGTTGTGGGACGATCGTGAAACTATTTTATTTTACATAATATTAATTGACAATACAATACAAATACATTAAAAAAAAATGTTTACATTTTTGAAAAAAAAAACAATAAAATAAATAATTAATAAGTAATAACAACATACTTTAAAAATTCGCAAACAGAATCACAACTAAGAATTAAAATAATAACATATGAAAATATTAACAACTATTATTATTACTTTGTTTATTATTATTATTTTATTTATTTGCTCTTGTGTTTATTAGAAGTTTCGATACTTTTTCCTGCTTAACTACGCATGATAAGTTTTTTTTATAATAGTTTTATATAATGCTAGGTTAAGTTCTATCATTGTCATAAGCAATATTTAAAAAAAAATGACTGACTGTTGAGTTTCTTATGGTGCTTCTTCTCAGCAGTGGTCTTTTTGAAGCGCTAGTAGAATTTTGACGTGTAAAAGTGCCCGTGTGGCCTACTTACTGAATAAACAACTTTTATCTATATTTTTAATTTTTAATATGGAAATATTTTACTGATAAAAAAAATAAAAAAGGGCGGCAATTTATAATTCTCGCTGTACAACATATATACGTATTTTAAAAAAATACGTATAACACTTAACAGTATTTTTTATGCTCGTACGAACGCGGTTGCGGGATGGGAGTCGCATCCATAGTAAGATTACATCTCGATATCCCGCGAATTGCATCCGGAATTCCGATCACTGATAATGATCTAACTTTTATAATTATTTAAGTACCACCTATATATACATTATGGATACATAATTGAGTACTGTGATTCTGTGAAACCAAATATTTTTTTGGGAAGCTTGTGTTGGCGGCTGTACTTTTATTGAACAGTCATAATCTGCTTAGTGACACCAATAAAAACCAATCCCAATTCGGTGGGTCTATGTTAAGTACAATCAGCATCAAAAGTAGCTTAGCAGAATAACATGCTCTCTTGACAATAGAGTCGAGTGCAGATCATTTTGAGCTCCTCGGTTGCGTAGCTACTTCTGCTGCTCTGCATCGGAAAACCTGATGCCAGCTCCAGGTCCATTATCAGATCAGCTCTTAGATACCATAATATTGCCTTTCCCAGGTTTACTTATGTATTCTTTCAGCCTATTACGAATTGACTTGTAAATTTTAAATTTAAATGACAGACATACGCACATACTCAAAAAATATCTAAGCGTAGGGTACAGTTATCCAAGTGTGTGCAAGAATTTTGCTTTGTTATTTGAGAAAAAGTAACAATGAAAAACAGACATACAGCCGAAAAGATTATAAGGGGGGTTACTACGCAACCCTAAAAAATCTTGTATAAAACATAATTAAATTTACACTTTTGTACCCCGTGTGGTTGCCAGGTTAGAATAGTGCCACTCCAGGGCACATTGTTTTGAATGTTTTCTGTGTATTTGAGTAAGTTTACCGTTGTCTAGTACCCATAGTACAAGCCTAGCTTAGTTTGGAACTAGGTCAATTTGTGAGAAATGGTCCCCTGATAAATACCAATTTACTTAAATACATAAAAAACATCCAAGACTCAACACTCAAGACTCATTATACAAATATTTGCCTAAACCGGGACTCGAACCTGGGACCGCTAGCTTCGTAGGCAGGGTACCAACTAGACCAACGCGTTGTCGACGTATTCTAAGGATTAGGAAAAAACTTTTTGAAATTCAAATGAAGTCTTGTGGATGTCGATCAAAGATGTTTTGAACGACAGACGTTATATTAAAACGTTGTTGGACCGGTAAGTTTACAAAAAAAGTATTACATACATACATAACATCACGCCTTCATTCCCAGAGCGGGGTAGGCAGAGCTACAGAAATACCGACATCTCTAAAGAGACTTGTTGGTAATTCTGTAACCACATTTTGCACAATTAGGAGGGTTATTATGAGGTAGCTATGCAGTTCATTTTACGTGAGCGTAAAAGACAGAGCTATGGCAGTTGTACATATAGCTCAGGGGGTTTATCATGACATAACAATGCAGTTCTGTTTACGTTCAGAGAAAAGGACAGAGCTATGGCAGTTATATAGATCTGTCCTTTTCTCTGAGCGTAAACAGAACTGCATAGTTATGTAATAACCCCCCAGGCCACCAGTTTACCAGTGTATTAATGACAGGTTGCAAGCCCATCGCCTAACAGTACTACAAGCCCTTATTCCCTTAGCCGCCTCTTACGACATCCACGGGAAGACATGGAGTGGCACTATTCTAACCCGGCAACCACACGGGACTAAAATAAAAACTATCACGACTAAGTAGACGTCATTGGTTCCTGAGATACAGGCGACTAAAGTGTTTATACCTACTAAAATCATCTAAGACGGCACGGAATGACTTTAACTAGTAAATTAGTTATTACTTGTTAATTTTTATGTTTGTAGTGCTTAACGACTTCGGAACCCTCCACTGGGCATGGTCCGACATGCTCTTGCCCGGTTTTTTAAAACCAATCGCGTCACTGGTAGATCACGTGACTTTTCGAATGACGTGATCTACCAGTGAAACGATTGGTTTAAAAACAAAACGAATAGAAACGCTAGTTAGCGTACTCATCTTGGCTAGTGCCACTAGTAATTTAATTATATGTATTTTTCACCTATATCGTTCTATGTGTTGTAATTATTAACTTATTATTTTAAGTTAGTGGTGCTAGGACCCCGTGCAGGATCCGTCCGCATCGCTACCACCATCTTATCCATCAATCACCCGCTAAGCACCCGTGTTCGCATTGTTGTGTTCCGGTGTGGGGATAAGACAACCGGTGAAATTACTTGAGAATTCCATTTACCATCAGGTGGCCTGATTGCTCGTGTGCCTACTCCTTAACATAAAAAAGTACCTCTTAAGTTAAAATAAGTATACTTTACTTACGAATGCGGAAGGCCACACGATTGCTGAAAAAAACGTATTCCTGCCGTCACTCAAGTAAGTAGGTAACTTATAATTTTTGTTTTTTGAATTTTTTAAGGTAAGAACATCACATAGCAGTCCAAGGCTGGCGTAGATAATTTGAAACACCTGAAAATAAGAAACGAGTATTATTATTTATGAATAGAAGACGCCCGCGACTAAATCTTAATGGTATTTTTTTAATTTTTACGTTGCAAAAGGTTTTAAATGTAATATTATTCGTAAGCTAAGATTTTCGTACTTCGCCTGGCATAACATAATGTAGTGATACAAGTAAATAAAATAAATAAATAATCACAGAACAATGTCACACAAATTGACCTAGTCCCAAACTAAGCTCTAGGCTTGTACTATGGGTACTAGACAACGATAAACATACTTATATAGAGAAATATATACTTAAATACATAGAAAACATCCAAGACTCAGGAACAAATACTCATGCTCATCACACAAATAATAAATAAATAAACAAATATCACGGGACAATGTCACACAAATTGACCTAGTCCCAAACTATGCTCTAGGCTTGTACTATGGGTACTAGATAACGATAAACATACTTATATAGAGAAATACATACTTAAATACATAGAAAACATCCAAGACTCAGGGACAAATACTCGTGCTCATCACACAAATATCTGCGCTTACCGGGATTTGAACCCAGGAACCTAGCTTCGAAGGCAGGGTCACTCCCAACTAGGCTAGTGTGTCGTAAGTATCTCTGTCTACCATTGTAACCAGTCTTACTTAAGTTTACATTTAAGTTCACTTTGACTTTGGCGTCACGTCCGCGTGGATTTAGTTTTCCGCTATGTGTATGTAGACGACACCATTAAATCCTTATTTGTTAGTGTCGTCTATATTATGTCAAATACCTCGTTTATCGCTATTTCCTCGGGAACTGTTCAATTCCGGGATAAAAAGTATCCTATGTCCTTCCCCGGGACCTTAGTTATCTCTTTTTTACGTTTTTTTTTTTGTATGTACCGATTTTGATTTTTTTTTTTGGTTTGATAGAGTATACTTCCGAGGTGGTTGCATTGTCACCAAATCTGAATCTGATGAGGGGATCAGTGAGGATTTAAGGAAACTCCTGAAATATTGTAGGCAAACATATAGCGATTTTAGTATTTTTAGTAACAAATCCAGCACTTGCATTCAGAAAGCATCATTTAGGGTAGTGGAACTGATGATGAAGACCACAGATGGCCATCGGAACTCCTCAACGGTACCTATTTCAAGGGTGGCGATCACATATCTCGATTAAGATAGTTGAGCGACTACAACGAAGAATATTTACTAATACTCGTGCTCATCACACAAATATCTGACCTCGGGTTTTGAATAACTCCACATTAGCGAAATTAAAATTAGAATTAGGTTTATACATTTTTGTCCTATTAACACGTTTAGCTAGTCTGTAAGTGTTAATTATAGGAATTGAAATAATGTGATAATGATGAATTTGATACTCACAAAGTTCCAGCAGGTGATGAACCTCGCCTGCAACTCTATGAAGGCGCGTATCTCAGGATCTCTCTTTACTTCCTCCGTGTGGAAACTTGTCATATACGCGATATTAGTTATGTGCATCACCAGGGTTGAGGCATATCCGAAGATACGCAGGTAAATACGCAGCGACATTCTGAAGTTCCAACAAAAACAGTTTGAAGCCGAGTTTTTAATAGTTTTGATATTAAATTAATATACTAAATATTAAATGACCCTTACTAGGTCATTAAGTTGTAAGGTATTTGAGATATAGTCATTTAAAAAAATACAAACACCCTAAATTATTTTTGACATTATTCCTTCGTAATATCTTAGTTCTTTAAATTAACTTCTACTATGCTAGTCTGCTAATCATTCTTTTTTTGGCGCACAGCATGTTTTATATATATATATAAAACATGCTACTTTGCATTAAAGTAACGCGGAACAAATAAAAAATGGTACACTAAATTAAGAGTAGGTATGTACATTTTCATAATTAGACAGGGACTGCCTATTTCACCATCATGACGTTGACACGTGACGGGTGACAATTCGGTATACATTTCAAATTTAATACACAGATACATCACTAGATTTCATATACGTATGGTGAAATAGAGGCCTGTTGTTCGATCAGTAGCTAAACCAACTAACTATTTAAAATCTTAATTAATGGTTAAATCTTTAGGACATGTGTCTAATTTTTTTATTCTAGTTTCGATAAAAAAAAAAACCACCCATTCCAGTAATATTTACCCGTATTTGGAATCTGACGCCTGTATACAACATGACATGTGTATGAACTTTAATAGACACACGTCAATTAAGAAAGCTAGCAGTCCTGGGTTCCATTTCTGGAATAGGCAAATATAATATGTGTGATGAGCACCAAATATTTGTTTCTGAGTCTCGGATGGTTTCTATGTATATAAGTATATTTCTCTATATAAGTATGTTTATCGTTGTCTAGTACCCATAGTACAAGCCTTAGTTTAGGACTAGGTCAATTTGTGTGAGATTGTCCCTTTTTTTATCATTATCAATATTTTTGAATTCGAAAGTAAGATATGTAGATCTTAACCGGACAGCGATGCCATAAAAAAATACCAACACGCACTGTTACATGTCATTTTTCTGACCGTTTCGCGAGTTAGTCTTTTTTGGTAATCCATTGCAACTTTTTTTTATGGCTCGCTGTCCAGTTAGATCTATCTGGGCCTCTATTCAACTGCGTTATAACCAAGGATCGTTAACTGCGAGCGAAATCCATTGAAATGACGTATGACAACAAGTTAGGGATGGCGATGGTTCTAAATTGATGAACTAAAATATTATGTACTAAAATAATACACATAAATATAACTGAACAGAATCCCAGTCTCAGTTATTATTACAGTTAAATGGTAATTTTTTGTATTTTGGTTCTTGCTTTTAATGTGACTTTCTAAAATAAATTTTATTGGTTTTAGTTTTTTATTACAATATGTACACAAAACCGATATATCTTCTTTTTTTAAAAACCTATGCTCTTCAAGCTGTAGCTCCATTGTTACTTTAAATTAATTATTGTTACAAAACTATTTGAAAATGCAATAATAAGCAAACACAACCAGTACTTGACGGAGTCACATTGACACTCATGACAAGAACATACTTACTAGTTCGTAAATTTATCTATTGACAATATATTTATCAATTCCAAGAAGTTTTAGTTTAATGTCATAGATAGCACTTATTACTTATTAGTGTCTAGGTGACCTAGACACTGATAAGTATAATATAATGATATTAATGATAAATAAACACATTCCTCCATACATATGAATAAGTAGCATAACTGACGATTCGAAAGTGCTTGTTTCTAAGCCTACTCAATAAATAATTTTTGCCTTTGACTTGACTTGACTGGGTAGCAACCCTAGTACTTCAATGGATTTCGCTCGCAGTTAACGATCCTTGGTTATAACGATATCGTTTTTGACCTGTTTCCGTATTGTCAACGTTTTGATAACTCTTATGTCATTTACAATAATGGCGACTGTGACATAAACGATTCTTAAACGTGTCAAACACGATATCGTTTTAACGCACCTGAATAGAGGCCCTGATGGTGACTGTACGAGTAAGTGTCTGTATGAGCTGCAATAAATAAGTAGATTATTAAGGATGCACTGATACTTTCACCCGAGATAAATAGAGAAAAGTGAATAAAAACAATTATATGTTACTGTCACGAATTTAGTTCGTCTTTTTTTTAATGTTAAGGAGAAGGCACGCGAGCACTCAGGCCACCTGATAAGTGGAATCTGAGACCCATAGACATTTGAATTCTCAAGACTATAATCCTAAGACCTCAAATGCGTTGCCAACCCTGAGGACTAAGATGGAATGCCTCTATGCTAGTAATTTCAACGATTGTCTTATTCCCACATCGGAATACAACAATGCGAACACTGTTGCTTGGTGGGTGGTTAATGGATAAGATGGTAGTAGCGATCCGGACGGACCTTGCACAGGGTCACCACCACTAAAACTTAAGAGGCAATATACAAAAGTTTGCCGATTTCGCTGATGTACGTAATTTTACACTTGAAATACTTTTCTTCAAATTTGAATGCGCAACACGAAAGACACTTTCGATTTTCAACGACTGAATGAGCTACTTTTTTGTTTTTATTACTTTAATCTGATTAATCGAACTGAAAACGGCGACTGTTTTGTGAATTTTGCTCTAAAATGTTTGGAATATCGCATATTCACGAATCGTTTTGATGACTAAAAGGTACGAAAAAATAACAATTTAATGCTGTGAAAGTCGTCTGAAAAATGTATAAATAACATTTTACCATCTTCATAGATTTTGTTCGTGTAAAAAATAATTAACTTGGTATTTTTTTAAAGAAAATCCATAATACTAAAACAACAGTAATAAGCAACAGTTCAAAATCAATCCGTAACCATAAAAAAAAACATCCAAACAATGAAAAAAAAATAGCAATGTATAATGTTTTAAAACAACCTAAATCTCGCATTACAATAATCATTCATTCGTAACTCATTTACTCGATCATAACTGAAATGATATTTCATGATGTGCATTTAAACTTATATAAATGGGTCGTTCTACTTTTTTACCGACAATACATCGTCATTTTTCTATATTTTGCGTTTTTCAACTATTGATAATTATGGTTTTAATTTTAGATTTTAAAATACGTTGCGTGAATTTTTATTTGGACTAATTAATGATTATTTCGGTGGCGATAATGTTTTTTCTTTATGGTGGTTTTTCAAAATATACTGTGACAGAGTGGCCGTTTTCAGAGGAGACTTAATTTTGTATTACCACTCTGTCACGCGATTCTATGAAAAACAAGACTTGTAAAAAAAAACACTGGATAGAAAAAGTGAGAGGTTATTTAGTACTAATAGATGAATAAATGTTTGGACGTATATTCAAACACTAAAACATTAATAATCAATACTCTAACTGATAACGTATGGTAAAATGAGGACAGGCAATTGTCGGTAAAATAGAAGAATGACCCAAAAGCAGTATTTTAACTGTAAAATCACATAAAGAAGCAAACCCGGCCAAATTTCGTGTACGGTCTCTTAATTATAATCATACAAAATTAAATAATAATCGAGTGTGGTTCTTGACACAGTTAAAAGCGAGTTTAAAACAAGATCGGAATTATTTCGTAATGGTTGTATAAGATTATTTCACGGTCCAGTAAAGAGTCATGAATGGTCGAGAGTTTGACCAATTCTTTTAAAAAATAATCTTGCTCCTAGGGATGGAAATGCCATTTTTATTCCGCTATTGAGTTTTGGACATCAATTCATTCCGAAGAGGAGCGATGAAGATTTTTTCGCGCATGATGTCACGGATTTATATGTTCCTGGTACATCTATAAAATTAATATAACGTCTACAAAGCCTTTAAGTTTACGTACCGGTTCAATAATAAAAAAAATATATTGGCAAATTGTATAATCTAAAAAAAAGGGGACAATCTCACACAAATTGATCTTGTCCCAAACTAAGCTCTAAGCTAGTGCTATGGGTACTAGACAACGATAAACATACTGATATAGAGAAATACATACTCAAACACAAAAAAAACGTTCAAGACTCAGGAACAAATATTCGGGTCATACACAGATTTAAGTTAGCATATTTCCTGTGGACACGCCGGAAGTTAACGTTTTTAAAGCCTAATTTTCTGGCTAAGCCCATTCCCGCATAAACGGCGTCAGGACTGCTTTATACCTATCATATAAAAACAAACCTTATATGCATATAAGCTTTTACCTATTGACCACAGGAAAGACAACTTTTGTTTTTAAGAGTGTGTATGACCCATTCGCGCTCATCACACAAATATCCCTTACTGGACCCAGGACCGCTGGCTTCAGAGGCAGGATTACTCCCAACTTCGCCAACGTGTCGTCAAACCTAATGTAATATGTTTTTTTATGTAATTGTATAAAGAGAAACGGATGCCATACCTTCAACAAAGTTTATACCACAATATAATAAAAAAAAAACTTATTACGATTTCAAACTAGTTTTGTTTAAAATTAGGGACGCGTGCGCCGCCTCGAGCAGCTTGCTTCCAACTAATAGATAGGAGCGACCTTTATCTGTTGCCTGAAACGGTTTTAAAAGGGTTTTTTGTAACGTTGATGTATGTCACTTGGATAATATCTTGCTTTTTTATGACAAAAGTGACAACTACAAAATACGTTACTTAATATTGAAATATATGTGGCCACCGAGTGAGAGTGAAACAGAGTCAGATGAAGACAAAAAGTAATTACCTGTTACTTGATTACCAGTTAATATTATATTTATTTTTATTTTATACTGTATTTTTTAATTCTAGAACTCTTGTTATACGCAATATTGGTATTATAATATGTATAACTAGTAAGTATTAATGTTGCTTTGCATAGGCATTTACTACATTTTAAGAATTTAGTTGCCGGGTTAGAATAGTTCCACTCCATGCCTTCCCGTGGATGTCGTAAGAGGCGACTAAGGGAATGAGGGCTTCTAGTACTGTTAGGGAATGGGCTTGCAACATGTCACTACACTGGTAAACAAAACACAAATACACACAAACAAAAATGTGGTTACAGAACCACCAACAACTCTTTTTGTACTTGTTGGTATTTCTGTAGCTCTGCCTACCCCACTCTGGGAATGAAGGCGTTTGTGTGCAAAAATGTATTCTAGACTGGTAGACCACTTTTCTATGCTGTAATATTCTGCCCTGCTAACACAAAAGGCAGTATCTCAGACAAAACTCCTTTAGAAAATACAACCTTATTACTAACAGGATAGGATTGAATCTGCTTTGGCCATTGAATTTGAGATACTGCCTTTTGTGTTAGCAGGGCAGTATTGGCGTCCATTCATATCCCCACTTCTACCCTAATATTATTGGTAAAGAGCACAGATTTGTATTTTTGTACCTAAGTTTGAAACGAACAAACTCAAAAACTACTGGACCGCTTTCAAAAATTATTTCACTATTGAATATTACATTTTCAGTATTATCAGATCACATAACATGGCCCATGTTTTATATTTTTTAACACGAACGGAGTCGCGGGCAACAGCTATAATGTATAATATTATAAAGATGAAAGTATTCCTGTCTGTCTGTTTGTTACGCTTTCACGGATAAACCGCTGAACCGATTTAGATGAAATTTGGTGTGGAGTTAGTTTCAGTCCCGGGGAAGGATTTAGGGTACTTTTTATCCCGCGCGGACGGAGTCGCAGGAAACAGCTAGTACGAATATAAAGGTAAGGTGTGGTGAAACTACCGCTGAAACAAGACCATCACTGTCTAAACACGCAAAAAAAAATACTATTTAGATAAGTTAGTCGTCAGAGCGTTATTATCAAAGCTCGGAAAGAATCGGCTGTCTTGAGAGTTTTTTTTAGAAGGCACACGAGCACACAGGCCACCTGATGTTAAGTGGAAACTGTGACCCATAGACATTCGCATTCACAAGACTGCACATGCGTTGCCAACCCTGAGGACTAAGATGGAATGCCCCTATTCTAGTTATATCACCGGCTGTGTTATCCCCAAACCGGAACACAACAGTGCGAACACTACTGTTTGGTGGTAGGATAATGGATAAGATGGTTGTAGCGATCCGAACCGATCCTGCGCAAGGTCCTACCCCCCACAAAACATTGCCATTCCCTGCCATTGAATGTCCCATGTGATAGATGTATAGAAATTAGAAGATGTCGTGGCTAGAAATCTAGACTTGAATGTGATTAAGGAGTATGCTGAAAAACTTTCGGAAGGAACGGATGTGGACAGTATTTTAATGTACAATTACGCCCCACTCACTTTAGTGGATGTAGAAAGATTTTTTCAATCTATCAGTGGATATTAAACGTAAGACGACACGGTGGACTAGGTCAATTTGTGTGAGATTGTCCCCTGATATTTATTTATTTATTTATTTTAAGAAGTAATGCATTAAAAAAAGAAAGTTTAGAAAAAAAAATCCGGGGACGATCTCACACAAATTGACCTAGTCCCAAACTAAGCTCTAGGCTTGTACTATGGGTACTAGACAACGATAAACATAGTTAAATACAGAAATATATAGAAAAAATCCAAGACTCAGGAACAAATCCGTGCATGGCTTGAATAAGTTATTAAAATTTGTATTTGGAACAAATTGCATATAGTTCAAATTACTTTATTCTTTTTCACCGAGTTATCAACTTATTCGCGCTCATCACACAAATATCTGCCCTTACCGGGATTTGAACCTAGGACCGCAGGCTTCGGTATGAACTGATAGCATTTATTACAACTGCACAGAATATTTAGAATAAATAAAAAAGCTTAGTCAGTACGCGTCTTGCAATGCATAGTCATTTTAGTTGAGATAATCACTACATAGCATAAAACTAAGTCGCTTCCCGCTGTCTGTACCTATGTATGCTTAGATCTTTAAAACTACGCAATGGATTTTGATGCGTTTTGTTTTTAATAGATTGAATGATTCGAGAGGAAGGTTTATATGTATAATACTTTAACCCAGAGTGAAGCGAAGGCGGGTCGCTAGTAATAAACAGTTTTAACAAAAAAAAACAGGGTGTATCCATATTAAGATCTACAAATTGCATTTTTGACCAAAGAATTGCTCACACTATCCGAGCACTGATTATTTTATTATAAACATGACGTCACTACTTTGAAAAAACCTCGTATATCATATTTCGTGATGAACGATATTAAACTTAATTATTTTCATGTTTAAGTTTAAAATCGTACATCACGAATTATGATATACGAAGTTTTTTCAAAGTAGTGACGGCATGCAATTTTATTTAACATTTATGTAGACGACAATAGCAAAAACGCAATAGGGTTTTTCAAACTTGCTTTTTATTACACTTATTGTTTTTATAATATATTTACAGAAATAAAGAAAGAAATACATTTAATCATGACAAACATCAAGAAAGAACAGAGGAATACGCACAAGAAGAATGTGGTCACGAAATGTTCCCAACTCAGCGTAATGCTGGCATTTGTCAGCGCTGGTCTACCGTTGGAACCACCAGGTGAAACCATGAAAGATTACACACACATAATAATTTAAACAAAAAAATATAGCTAAGAATAATAAACTGAAATAATTTAAATCACGTAAAACAAAATTTTCGCAACCTTTTACGTCCTACTTTTTGGCTGAACGGGCAAAGGAGACTTACGCATACGGCTACAAAAAAGCCAGTCAAGTGCGAGTCGGATTCGCGCACCGAGGGTTCCATAGAAACTTATAAGAATGTGAAATTGTATTGAGGGACAAACTTGACTGCCATTGAAATACTATTGTCTCCTAAAATCGACATCATCGACGACGAAATCAGTTGCGAAGCGTTTATAAAAATATCAAAATACAAAAGTGCTAGATGCACTGCATATTATCGACGTGATATTAGGTTAATATTTTTATTTAACTGGTCATATCGAAATTGGTCTTAAGTTTGTAGTCTCTGTTTTATCCTTGACTTAAACAAGGGTATATATAATCTTACTGTGTTTCATCACTTGTTAAATAAAGTAGCTAGATAAGGCGCAATTATGTCTTAGATGGACTGTAGAAGTGTGGAAGGAAAGTTGATAAACTACTGCACTATCCATTTTTACTCGTACATTGGCGTATCTAGATATATTTTCCAGGGGGGTTCAGTAGGTACACCAGTAATATTAATATCACTAAAAGGTAATAACGTTCTTGACAACAGGCTTCCACGATGTAAAACCGTGGCGGTCTAAGTCCAGCAGGTGCAGGCGGAGGCTGAGCCTGTCGTGCTTCTGCGAAATCCTTGCCTGATAGTGATTTGGATTATGACGATGATGCTGGTGCTTCCCATTGGAAGGCAGTGGAGATTAGTGGGATGAAAATTTTAGGATAATATATACAGGGGAGAAACAAGGAGCCAACGGAACAGCAATAGTATTACTAAACAAACCCTGACCCTGACCCTGACCCTGTGCAGGGTCCGTCCGGATCGCTACCACCATCTTATCCATTAACCACCCGCCAAGCAACAGTGTTCGTATTGTTGTGTTTCGGTGTGGGGATAAGACAACCGGTGAAATTACTAGCATAGAGGCATTCCATCTTAGTCTTGAGAATTCAAATGTCTACGGGTCTCAGATTCCACTTACCATCAGGTGGCCTGAGTGCTCGGGTGCCTTCTCCTTAACATAAAAAAAAAAAAAAAAAAAAAAAAAAAAAAAAAAATGGCGACATTTAGTAGAAAAACAACATGCCGTGGCGGTCTGAGTCCGACAGGTGCAGGCGGAGGCTGAGCTGGTCGTGATCCTGCGAAATCCTTGCCAGATAGGGATTTGGATTGTGAGGATGATGCTGGTGGAGTTAAAAGTAAAGAGTTGAAGATAAAGATGGAAATATTAAAAATAGGTGTTTTAGGATTATGTGAGATAACATGGAAAGGCAGGGGAGATTACTGGGATGAAAATTTTACGATAATATTAAACAGAAAATGGGAAAATTTATTAGAAAAAACCAAACATTAAGTGACCAAATAATCGCCAGTAGCATAAAGAATGAAAAAGTAGAAGACGTATAATAACAATTTAGATTATATATTAGATGCAGTGGAAAAAAAAGATATAGATTTCAATTCATTTATTGGGGAAGGTACAGAAGAAAATATAGGGAGTGAATTTAAACTAGGAAAGAGACACTATAGTCTATTCGCTTAGAAAGTGTCGCTAAAACTGCACGCACTTGTGGTTATTGTAATAAAATACGAATTTAACTCGAGGTACGCCGCTCGCATTGTTCGTTTACGCGGCGGCATCCTTTGACAAAGGGCGGCGCGTGCCAAGGCGGCGCGATATAAAGGAGACGACACTATCTAAGCGAACGAGCTATATATGAGAACTTACTTACACTTCCACACTTTATTCTAGCAGTATTCGAAATCAATAGAAATAACTTTCGTGTATTATAATGTTACTTGGTAAATATATCACAAAAATAACATCGAGGTTAGATTTTAACTTTTTTATTAGGTATTCTTAAAATTGTATTCCTCATCTATTTCAAGATGAGAAAAGTGGTAATAAGCTAATTACTTTAATAAAACATATTTCGAACAAGATAACTAAACAGAAGTTTGAGATAACAAAACCAGCACTATATTGATCTTAGAATTCATACAATCTCTTAAAGTTCGGGGGTCCAAGTTTGCTGGTTATTTCTGAGTGCGTTTACTTTTCTTTAGAAAAGATGAAAAAAAAAAACTTTGACGTCAACGGAGTCGCCGACAAAATTAAGTTGTTAATAAAACAATATATATTTTAAACGAAACTCTAATGCGTAGTGCTAAGTGCAACTCGCACTTGACTGGACCTACTTTTCCTACTGATTTTGGCCACGCTTCGCCACTGCTGCAAATAAGTTTGCAATCACAAAAAACATTGTAATAAAATGTTTAGTCCTTACGACAAAAGGTTGCGAACGTCGAAAAAAAAAAGACATCCGTCAGAGTTTCTTACAGGTTCTTCTCTGATCGGTCGCGATTTGAACCTGCAGTCAATTTAGGCTAAGTCGCTACTATGCCGTTTCAAAAGAGTTTATTATTTGTAAACCGACTTGAATAAAGATTATTTATTTATTTTTACCTTCCTTGCTAAATTTCAGGATTCCAAGTCTATCGGAAGTACCCTATAAATTTTATTTCCCTTGAAAGCGTCGAAATACTAATAATATAAGTTTTATGAGGCATAAACAGCCGTATCTTTTTTTTCGTTGTTATTTTTACAACTTCAAAGTACTGTATAGTTGAGTCTATGGTTTTTATTTCATCTTGATACCTCCACACGTTCCCGAGATATGTGTTCCATTATTTCATTTTGAGGTACGGAACTCAAAAAAACAGACACAAACGAGAATTAGAAGTAAGAACTAACACTTACAAACTAAAGTTAACCCTAAAGGGAGTGAAACAGTTCAAAACTCTATACTTTTCACCTTCGACCCCCAAATCAGTCGAGTGATATACCATTGCATATGATAGAAACACAGTAACTTAAGGCCTATGATAATAATTATAAGTGGGAAATAGATGGTCTTGTATGCCAGTCCGAACACGGGATACATCCATACACCCTTCTCGAAGTACGTGTAGCACAATCTGTAACAAATAAAAAAAATTAAAGTACGTATGTATGTAAAGTATGTATACAACGTGTTACAAAATAATCCGTAAAAAAGAAATTACCAAAGTAGTGTCAACCCTAGTATACTACCCTTAGTGTACCTAAGATACTGAACTGACGTTATTTAATAAGGGTTGACACTACTTTTGTAATTTCTTTTTTACGGATTATTTTGTAACACGTTGTATATATATGTATGCATATATATATTTATGTTAAGGAAAAGGTACACGAGCACTCAGGCCACCTGATGGTAAGTGGAATCTGAAATCCAAAGACATTTGAATTCTCAAGACTGAAGACTAAGATGGAATGCCTCTATGCTAATAATTTCACCGGTTGTCTTATTCCCACACCGGAACACAACAATGCGAACACTGTTGCTTGGCGGGTGGTTAATGGATAAGATGGTGGTAGCGCCTGCACAGGGTCCTACCACCACTAAACCAACTAACTTGTCTTATTAACCCCAAAAAGCATAGTTTTTGGCTTAAACAGCCGTTTTCCGGTGAATAAAGCAACTAGAAACGACACGCTAGCCTAGTTGGTAGTGACCCTGCCTTCGAGGCTAGGGGTCCTGGGTTCAAATCCCGGTAAGGGCAGATATTTGTGTGATGAGCACGAGTATTTGTTCTTGAGTCTTGGATGTTTTCTATGTATTTAAGTATATATTTTTCTATATAAGTAAGTTTATCGTTGTCTAGTACCCATAGTACAAGCCTAGAGCTTAGTTTGGGACTAGGTCAATTTGTGTGAGATTGTCCAGTGATTTATTATTATTATTATTATTATTTAGAGACCAAACTTTGCACACTATTTTCCTGATTTTACGTCTTGGATGGCGTTTTTTATGATAAAATTGTAATTTTAGGCGAAAAGGGAGCATTTTGAAGTTATAAGTCTTTACTAAATAAGACAAGTGAGATGTATGAAGTATATGTAAACTCTTTATTGCACAAACAAAATATAGCAAGGTAAAAACGAAACAGAAAGACAAAAGTTCGACCTAAAATTAACTGGAAGAGGTCCCTTAAAGGGATAAGTTCACCTTTGTACTACTTATATTTCTGCAATTTTCATATTTTTGTATGTGTTTGTTTTAGTTTATTCAAAATTGATACGGCGGTACAAAGTTTTGTTAGATAATTCAGATAAGGTCAAATGACATTATATCTATCACATAATCACATAAAATAGAACAAAATCCAGAAAATAACATTAAACGAAAATAATACCCCGTGCAGGATGCGTCCGGATCGCTACCACCATCTTATCCATTAACCACCCGCCAAGCAACAGTGTTCGCATTGTTGTGTTCTGGTGTGGGGATAAGACAATCGGTGAAATTTCTAGCATAGAGGCATTCCATCTTAGTCCTCAGGGTTGGCGACGCATTTGAGGTCTTACGATTATAGTCTTGAGAATTCAAATGTCTATGGGTCTCAGATTCCACTTACCATCAGGTGGCTTGAGTACTCGTTTGCCTTCTACTTACAAAAAAAAACCTTAATATTTTTTGCAAAAATTATCAACTGCATCAAAAAAAAGTACAAATTGGACAAAAAGTTAGTTAGCCATACTGCCAGATTGTACAGATATTCATAATGAAATTTAAGAAAATAATTGCAAATGCATTGTTTTATATACAATAAAATTGTTTGCAGCCAACTTTTGAACGTAGGAAATAAATCTTGGCTCTTTACTAAACCTCCTTAGTCTGAGACGACTAAACTCATAACTCTCTCGGGAGTTATAAAAATGCATAACTCCAGTGGAAGTTCGGCTATAAATGCTCTATATGCCTGAGTGTAACATCCTTTCCAAGCAAGTGTGATGACAATGTATTTTTCTTTTTCATTCTTTCTTGAGACAAATGATAAACATCCTAATATCCTTCTTCCTACTAATATTATAAATGAGAAATTTTGTGTGTGTGTTCGTTTGTTTCTCTTTCACTCTTCAACGGCTTTACGGATTAGAGGAAATTTGAAATGGAGATAGCTTATAGCTGCCACGGGACTTGGTAGTAGTCAAATGACGTCAAACGGGAACTAGCGTCAAATATTATTATGAAATTATAAAAAAAAAAATAAACACCCGGGGATTATTGCTTAGGACTCAAATCACACAAAAAACTTTTATTTTAAACCTTAGTTCTTTATACTTACGTTGGAAAATGGAATAGACGAATTAAACTCCCGACCCTATGTCAGTAGGGTATTATTGGGGATTCTGGATCATTTGTCCTCGCTGCGCTCGGATGATCCAGAATCCCCAATAATGATCCAGGATCCCCAATAGTTTCCATCGATCAGGGATCTAGTCGGATGATCCAGGATCCCCAATAGTTTCCATCGATCAGGGATCTAGTCGGATGATCCAGGATCCTCAATAGTTTCCATCGATCAGTGATTCAGAATTCCATAAACTCAACAGGTAAACGAATGACCTGACAATCCTTCAATGGTAAATTTGCATATTCTCGCCTCATAAATTTCTATAACAAAATATTTTGTATAGAGAAGCAAAACCGGAGTGCCGTATAATTCAATTTTATATTACTTATATTTTTGTTTACGGCACTCCGGTTTATTTTTCATAAATTTATTACTTTGTTTATTCATCTTTGTTTATTCATCTTTGTCCCTGTTAACACTTTCCACACAACCATTGCTGTACTAATGTTATAGGATAGTCCCGCTAACAGTTTTCTGGAGTGGCCAATTCCATACTAATTGTTTAAGGACAAGGCGGTCTTTCGATACGTTCCAAAGGGGCGCCTCCTCTGTACTGATATTTACTCAACCAAGATAATACTAGAACGCTGATCTATATATGCGACCGATCGTAAAAACTTTGATAGCGTGATTCAGGTCTTTTTCAATTATTACTGTCAAATCAAAATAAAAACTGCAAACTTTTTTTGATTTCAAGCTATCTTCAGTTGTTATTAAAAACCACATTATTAAAAGTGTTGATTAAAGTGAAATACATTAATTATTCCAATATTTGTGTATTATTCAAGTAATGAGAGATTGTTACGACATCTATTTAAAAAGGTAGGTACTTAACATCTGCTAGTCTGACGATAAAGTGACTCACGCGCTTCTCAATGTTATTGTTAGCGTAAGATGGCGCTATTTGACAATGCTATTTGAATGGAATAATACAGTGAAATGAATCTGCGGTCTTTAATAAAGTAAAAATTTCGTAGGTGAACTGAAACTTTAATAAATAAATCGACTGAAACTATTAAGTTTATCTCAACACTGTAATCGTTCGCGATGTACATCAAAGTTCGAACATTGTTACGACATCTATTTAGGTAAATCAAGTGTCAACTTTATTGCTGATTGACAAGAAACTCCGCGCTGTGTTTACTAATCAAGAACTTCGTTAATCAATGTTAAGATGGCGCTATTAATACAAATAATCGATATGAAACTAGCACGATGTTTTTACTGTTTACTAAGAACTTCGTTAATCAATGTTAAGATTGTGTGCATGAATGCAATAAAGTAAAATAATTTCGAACCTTGAGAGCCATTACATAGCATGCTGTATGACATGTAAATAATAGGAAGCGTAAGTAATTTATGTTCATGCTTCACATGATTCGAACAAATATATGTGTTTTTCTTTCTTCTTTATAGCTAAAGCCGATTCACAAATTCTGAGAGTTAAACAAGTTATTTAAACAATAAGTATAGTAAGTCGTTGCTGTCTTCAAGCCAACCAGTGCCTGTTTTATATTTCCTTATTTTTTTTTTTTTTTTTTAATAATAAATATCAGGGGGACAATCTCATACAAATTGACCTAGTCCCAAACTAAGATCTAGGCTTGTACTATGGGTACTAGACAACGATATAAATACTTATATAGAGAAATAAATACTTAAATACATAGAAAACATCCAAGACTCAGGAACAAATACTCGTGCTCATCACACAAATATCTGCCCATACCGGGAATCGAACCCGGGACCGCTAGCTTCGTAGGCAGGGTCCCTACCAACTCGGCTAACGCATCATATCGTCTTCATAGTTAGGCTACATTCGGTACATAGAAACGCATTAAAGTACATGCAGCTACCAAATACGAATAAGGTTTCAGGTTAACGCAGCAAGCTGGCGCCGCGCCTTATAGGTGTAAAGGATTGGGAGTGATTCACAATAATTATATTTTATTTTCTAATAGACGAACGTCTGTAATGCAGAATTAAGGTTTGATTTTGTTTGGACAATCTCATTTGAAATAAAATTATATTACTAATAATTTTAATTGGTAACATCTAAATGCAGCCTTAGTTTATAGGGTTATAAATGGAGCTTCCATTTATTTGAGCATTCAATTGGTAGTGGCAGTGCAGTGAGTGAGACAAGTAATTAAAAAGAAGCAGCAAGTATGTACGTAATATTTTTTATTTTTTATTATTTATGTTGATTGTGTTTGGTTAGTGATGCTTATTCAAATACTTTTAATAAAAATAGGTCGGCAGTGTTCAATCCGTTCGATTCCGATGAGGAGATTAGCTGTGCCCAGCAACAGACTGCATCTACCGCTTCTACGAGTGCAGCGAAAGTTAAGACGGTAAAGGCGAAGCAGAGAAGAACTAAGAAGGCGGCGGAACTGCACGGCTGTGATTCAGACCTGGACAGCGTCGCGAATGCATCAGCTGCTCAACCGAAAAAGAGACGAGTCGCTGTGTTTCTTGATTCCGAGGTAAGATGCCTATCTTGGGCGATTGTTTATCAAAAATACTTCGAGGATACGATAGCTTAGTTGGTAGTGACCCTGCCTACGAAGCTAGCGGTCCCGGGTTCGATTCCCGGTATGGGCAGATATTTGTGTGATGAGCGCAAGTATTTGTTCTCAACTATTGGCTAGGTCAATTTGTGTAAGATTGATTTTATTATTATGATGATTTCATTAAAACTGTTTTTACCCAACTTTAAGCCGATTTCAGTTGGACTGACCTAGGTCATGATAACAGTTTGTCGCTGGATTTTTTTAATAATTTAAGTGATTTTCTTAATTGTATTTATAAAGGTGAATAATATAAGGTTGCTAAATAATTTCAGGGTGACGAAGAGGAACCGATCAGGGCCGCTCCGCTACGTAATTTTTTGACAAGAAGGACGGGCTCCGGGTACACGCTGCAACGAGATCCCAGCCGGCGCGGGGAGTACTACGTCGAACTCCGAGTCTTCACCACGCGGGAGCTTGAGCCGGTAGCGACGGAAGCAACCAGGTGGAAACATGCCTTTTTCACATATAAAGGGGCTGTAAATAATAATAGCCCAGTTTTCAAAGCGGTCAGACAAGTTGCTCAGGCTGCTAAAGAAGAGTATAAAGGCGTGCAGCCTGTGTTGTACCCGTCAAATACTTTTTAACTAATTTTAGTTATGTGTTTATTGTAATCTGCTACTTTACAGTCGGTTTAAAGGCAAATTTAAAACTTTTGCGGTTTTCAACAAATGTAATTATTACAAAACAAAGCACGTCTTACATAGAACAAAAATAGTATAAGATGTTCTTTTGCGATGTATGTAATGTTTCCGTTCCAAAATTAGCAGCACATAAAAAGACTAATATCCACAAGTCTAATAGTTTGTTAAGTACGCGGCTTGAAAACGTTTATATAATAGCTAATGCTTTTCGGAGTAGAATTGTTAGTTATAAAGTCAATCCCTCAAATACGAATATTACCCCAGATTCATTTTTATGTGAAAACTCTGATATAGCACAACAACTTATTAAAGATTCATTACAAAAGCATGTCTCACTCAAAGTTAATTTGGAACTTTTCGTAAAGTATTGTTTGCCAAAAAATAGTGAAAGTTCCATTAAGTCATTTAACACTAAATACGATATAGTTTTGCAGAGTACAGACGTTTTATCATTATATAAATCACTTGCTGATGTACTAATTACTAAATGTGCGGAATTTGAGCTCTCGGAATCAGGATGGACAATCGAATCAGTTAGTCACTTAGAGATAAACATAGTAAAATACAATCCTTTGAGAGCTGGATCGTTTATACCATTACCAAAACATATTGCTAATACAAAAGCTTGTTTGAATATAAATAATGAGGATAATCACTGTTTTATATGGTCTATAATGGCTCACTTGTATCCTAGCAAGGTTAACTCAAACAGAGTCTCATCTTATCCCAAATACCAAAATGTTTTAAACACTTCCGGCATGGCATTTCCACCAAGCATCTCTGATATAAGGTGGTTCGAAGCCAACAATACTGATATTAGTTTTAACATCTATGGTTTAACAAAAAATGGTAGTGTTATGGGCCCTTTATATAAAACCGCTAATCGTAAATTACAGCACATCAACTTGTTATTAATAACTAAAAATAGTAAGGCACACTTTTGCCTAATAAAAAACTTTGAGAAACTTGTTCGCAAACAAATAACTAAACATAAATCTAAGATACATTTGTGTGAAGATTGTTTTTTATATTTTTCAACAGAGGAAAAATTAATTCAGCATAGTTGTGCAGGGGTACAAACTGTTTTACCAGAGGCAAATACACAACTTTTTTTTTCTAATTTTGAAAGAACTCAGGAGGTGCCTATTGTGATCTATGGTGACTTCGAAAGCTTATTACGAGAGTATTCAGATAAAAGTAAATCTATGTACGTGGAAAATATTCAATTGCATGAGGCATCTTGCTTTGCATATTACATTTGTTGTAGAAGCGAGCCTTATTTAAACGACTATGTTTCTTATCGCGGTCCCAACTGTTCGAAAAAGTTTGTGGAGTCTATATGTAATGATGTGCAGCGATTGTACTCAATATTATCTGTCAGCAAACCTATGATTCCGCTTACGCTAGAGGAACAGCTATCATTTGAAACTAGCACTGCTTGTCATATTTGTAAAGACAAGTTTTCATCTAGTGATAACATTGTAAAGGATCATGATCACTTCACAGGTCGATATAGAGGGCCCGCTCACAATAGTTGTAATTTAAATTCAAAACCTTGCCCATTTATACCAATAATTTTTCATAACCTTTCCGGATATGACTGCCATTTGTTTATTAATGAACTCACAAACGTATGCGGTCGAATAAACCTTATCCCAAAAAATAAAGAAAAGTATATTTCGTTTACGAAGTTCATTCCAATAGACCAGCAAAATGTAGCTCAATTAAAATTTATTGATTCTTTCAACTTTTTGAGTTCAAGTTTAGACAATTTAGTAAATACAATGAAAAAAGATGATTTCCAACATTTAAAATCATTTTTTGGAGATGGGGCCAAGTTTGATATAGTGCGAAGAAAGGGTGTCTATTGTTATGATTATATAAACTCTTGGCAACGTTATGAAGAAACCCAGTTGCCTCAGGCTTCCAATTTTTTTAGTAAACTCTCATCAGAATCTGTATCTTCTGAGGATTATAATCATGCCTTACATGTTTGGGAAACTTTTGCTATTAAAAACTTAGGAGAATATACAGATTTATACTTGAAATGTGATGTGCTTCTTCTATGTGACGTTTTTGAAAAATTTCGAAGCATGAGCCTTAAATACTACAATCTTGATCCCTGTTATTACGTATCGTCACCATCATTAAGTTGGGATGCTATGTTATTATACACAAAAGTAAAATTGGATCTACTCTCCGATATAGATATGTATCAAATGCTGGAAAACGGAATAAGAGGAGGTCTTGCTCAATGTTCACATAGATACGCAAAGGCGAATAATAAATATCTTCCAGATTTTAACATTAACGAGCCGAATAGCTTTTTAGCCTATTTAGACTGTGTAAATTTATATGGATATGCAATGATGCAGCATCTGCCAACAGGAAATTTCAGGTATCTTAACGATGATGAATTAGCAAACTTTAACGTTGAAAAACAGTCACGCGATTCTGATACCGGTTTTATACTTGAAGTCGACCTTCACTATCCTGTTGAACTTCATGAGTCTCATTCAGATATGCCATTTGCAGCTGAAAAATTTGCTCCTAGAGGAAGCAAAAATAAAAAATTAATTGCTAGCCTCTACGACAAACATAGATACATTATTCACTACATGCATTTAAAAGAATGTTTGAAAAATGGTCTTGTTTTGTTAAAAACATATAAAGTTTTAGCTTTCGATCAAAGTAACTTTTTAGAACCATACATATCTTTAAATACCACCTTGAGACAAAATGCTAGCTCAGATTATGAAAGGGATTTTTTCAAAAAGCAAAACAATTCAATATTTGGCAAAACGATTGAAAATAAAAGAAAACAGGTTGATGTAAAACTTGTTAATATCTGGAAAGATCATTCAAATAACACAAATAAATTTTGCGGCGCAGAAAAATACATAAGTGCTCCCAACTTCAAAAACTTGGCAGTTATATCTGATTCATTAGTAGCAATTCAGTTGCAACAGACAAAAATCGTTTTAGATCGACCCATATACGTGGGTTTCTCTATTCTAGAAATAGCCAAAAGTCATTTGTATCGCTTTCATTATGATGTGATGAAACGTGTTTATAAAAATAAAATTCATCTTTGTTATACGGACACTGATAGTCTTTTGTATTTAATTCATACAGAAGATTTCTATGAAGATATCAAAACACACATAAAGTATTTTGATACTAGCAATTTTGATGCTAGCAACATATTTAATATGCCCTTAGTGAACTGTAAAATTCCAGGATATTTTAAAGACGAAATGGGGGGTGAGATCGTGAAGGAATTTGTAGGTTTGAGAGCAAAACTATATTGCATAGATACCCAAATTTCAACAATCAGGAAAGCAAAGGGAATAAAAAAGTGTGTTACAAAAAAACTTAATATTAATAAATACAAAAATGCTTTATTTCAAAATGAATGTTTTAGAGATAATATGTGTGTAATAAAATCAAAAAATCATAAAATTTTCACGCAAAAAATCAATAAGCTAGTTCTTACAAGGGATGATGATAAAAGGTGTGTATTAGAAGATAATGTTTCGACTTTGCCTTGGGGACATTACAAATTAGCATTTTAATGTGGCAGCACTGTAAAGTAATAGAAATTTAATGCAAACGTGTGAATTGTAACATTTATATTATTTTTATAAAAACAATAAATGATGAATGTATGCCTATTGTTTTTCTTTCATTTACCTCCGCCAGCTAATTAATCACGTGCTTAGTAATAAACCCGCCTAACTCAAAACTATTAATCTTTCCATATTTCAAGACGCACTCTTGATTTAAAATAAGTTGGCTTTTTTATTTTGAGTTACGCTGGTTTTACACCTATTGCAATCGTATTATCATGACTCGATCGCTTCTACTGTCAAGTCAATAAGAGCTATCACAACGTTGATAATACGTTAGCAACAGGGAAACAATCAGACAATATAGAGTGAGGAGCCATTAATAAAAATTATTAAATGGGACAACCTCACACAAATTTACCCCAGTCCCAACTAAGCTCTAGGATTGTGTTAGGGTACTAGACAACGATAAACATGCTTATATAAAGAAATAAATACTTAAATGCATAGAAAACACCCCAGACTCAGAAACAAATACTCATGCATGCATTACACAGATATTTGCTCTGAGCGGGAATCGAACCCGGGACCGCTAGCTTCGTAGGCAGGGTCTCTACCAACTAAGCCAGCCACGTCACCAATAGAGTGGCTGAAATATTGATTAACTTTAAGAATTTAATTAAACAAAGTTGCTATTCTTTTATTTCGTTATAATTGAGATTCAGACAAGGAATTTGATACTGTTGCAGAGAAACAAGTCATAACATGTTAAAACGAGTTGTCCCTGCTTGTTTAACTTTGGCTCGGCGCGTAGGAATGTGGCTACGTAAAGAGTTGCTGACGCGGCGTGCGCGCAATTCGACTTTATCTTCTTAGTGTATGACCCAAGTTAAATAATAAAAAAATAATGTCGGTTTGTAGTTCCGCTACAATACTGTTGCAGAGGAAACAAATCATGACATGTTATAACGTGTTATCTCTGTTTATTTAACTTTGGTTGCACGTAAAATAAGTTCCACATTCTATATGAACATCATTTATTAAAATAAGGTTGATAATAATATTAAACTTAATAAGGTGAAAGTACAACAATAATAATTAAATAGCAGGCAGACTTCTTATAAACCATTGTCTTTACTAATTTACACTTAATGAGACAAAAAATAACATATTTATAACGCCAAATTATTTATAAATAAACATAAATTAAAGAAATTTGTGATAAAATTAAAACAACGCTACATTAATTACATTACGGAAGAAAAATAATAATAATTACTATTTTTCTTCCTTAATTCAAACTTCGTTGACAATAACTTATATTAATTGGCTCTACAAAGTAAGTAAATAACAATATAATTGGCATAAATTGATTTTATAATTCAGAACTATAATATAAAATAAACATGGAGATATAATAGAAATAAGTCACAATTATACATATATAACTAACACCGAAATTAATCACTTTCAAGTTTTTTCATAATTTTTTTTAACACATTTTCTGTGCTGTCCAACACTTCATCATACGGATCACACACGAGATATTGCGCACTAACTGAACGATCACTGTAACACTCGTCCATTGTCTCAATGTTTATTTTAATTAAATATCGTCCATTGCGAATGTTATTTTTAATTACAAATGATGATCCTTTTCTACTACGATCCTTTTTATTAATACCCGATTTGGTATTTAATGCTTTCAACTCCCTTTTGTCCCGCGGAGCGTCAGGCTCTCGCGTTACGGTTGCGTTACACATGTTTTCTCTACGGGCTAAAAGCTCTTGCCGCTTTTTTTCCACTTTTTCCATGTAACCGTCAACGTCTTGAGCATAATAAAAAGGATGATCCTCCGGCACATCGTGGAAAACGGGGCTGACATCATATATGCTGCCAAAATCAAGTCGATCATTCTGCGTGCTGTCTTCCATAATTATCTGAAATATAAAAGTGTCATAAGTTTTTATTTAATAAAAATGGCAATAAATCCAACATAACTGGATGAAGCAATAAAAAATAGATTTACTTACCTATATATTTTAAATACGCAGGACCCACGTTAGAAGCGAGACAAATGTCGACTGCGACTGACGCTCGAGTAGCAGCAATTTAGATCTCGGTGTATAATATTCTTCGCCTAATATAAGACAGGAATGTGTAATTAGAGAAATGATAAAGACTTACAAAGATAATTCATTGATTTAGGATGATTATATTATTACAAGTATTTATTTGATATTATATTAAATTACTGAACAGAAGGCGAAATGAAATTTATTAAACAGCCTGTGTCAATAGAAATCAGCAAAATAAGTGATGGATCACATTGCACTAATTATAATAACAGACATAGTATGCTTCTTCCCAACTCTATACGATGTATTATATGTGGACCATCAAATTGTGGAAAAACAAATATAATTTTAACTTTATTGCTTCATGAAAATGGGTTAAAATTTCGAAATGTCTACATTTACTCTAAAACAACTTTTCAACCTAAATATAGATTTTTAGAGGAAGTTCTTAAAAGAATACCCGAAATTAAACTGTTTATGATCCACGATGAAAAAGAGGTAATCTCTCCTCATGAGGCGATGCCCAATTCAATATTTATCTTTGATGACGTAGCTTGCGAAAACCAGACTAATATTCGTAATTACTTTTGTATGGGCAGACATAAAGGAATAGACTGTTTTTATTTAACGCAGACTTACTCTAAAGTGCCAAAGCAATTAATACGAGACAATGTTAATTTTTTGATAATTTTTAAACAAGACGATATCAATTTAAAACATATTTATCGTGAGCACGTAAATTCTGACATTAGTTGGGAAAAATTCAAATCGCTTGCCGCAAATATATGGAAAGATTCACATGCGTGTCTTATAATTAACAAAGATTGTAAATTAAATAATGGTCGATATAGAAAGTCATTCGATGTTTTTGTAAAATTTGAATAAATATAAATGATGACTAAAATAAAATCACTTTACTTATAACAATAAGAAACATCGGGGGTCTTTTTAGACCGCGTTATTGATTTGCCATGGAGACAGACATAAAAACACAATTAATTAAATCTGTAAAGAATATTAAAAATAAGTTAAAGAAGATGCAGCAAGAGGAGGATGATTTAGAATTAAAAAATAAGAAGATTTTGAAACCATTAACCGATCCGCTAGAAACCATGATGTTTCTTCATAATTCTCCTAAGCAAATAACATCTTATAATGAAAATAAGCATAATAACAAAAATATATTATCAAATGATGTAAACGCGGATTGTATCAAAAAGGATAAAATAAATATTCCCAACATACTTGAAATAAAAACTCCTACGAAAATGGAAAATAATGTGGCAAAAGTAAAAAGCTTTGAGGATGTCGATTCTTATTTGCAAGTCCCAAATAAACCTTTTAATGTTGCCTTTGGAGTAAGACATGACGGTGAAACACTTATGATAGGAAATTCACCTGCAACGCTTAAATCTTATGGGGAGAATTCTCCTAATAAAATATCTACGATTAATGTAAATGATAAAAGTTATGAACTAACGCCGGGTTTAAAAGAGCTTTTATTTCAAAGTAAACCGAATTGCGACAAAATAAATGAAAAGGATAAAATAACCTATAAAGATATTTTGGTGCACACTAATGTCCATAAGAGAGGTTTTAGTCCTCAAGGTCAGATACAAGGTAATTCAGGAATGAAATACTGTCAAATTATTAAACCCCTATTTCAAGAATCCAGCACGGCAAAGCAAGGTGGTAATCTGCCTTCCTTAAAAAAATATAATTCAAATACGGATTTTGTATATTGGGATGATCCTAATGAGTTGATTGAACGTTTAAAAATTTTAATTGCTTCTAAAGATGCTGGCAACACTAACCATGATAACGAAATAATTTCGATTATAGAAGAACTAAAAGAAGCAGACATCATTAAGGAATAAAAAGACTTCAGAACCAACTGTTGATTCAGTCTCATTGTGTTGGTTGAACATGAATGTAGATAAGTTTGGACACCATGTGTTAAAAAAGCATAAAATGAATAATTTTAATGAACCTCCCTTGGCTTTCATAAACGTTACCGATTGTTTTGATGCAAAAAATAAGATAATTAAACATATTGGAAAGCCTGTCGATCCAGAGGACTGCGCCACAAAACAGTATGTTGACAATACTGCAGATAAATTGTTTAATAAAATAAAATTAATTAATCAAACATTAGCTCAGCTAGAGACAGAAGTAAATAGCCTGCAACAAAGTATTGAAACAGTTTCATTTAAGAACAAATACAAGAAATGAGTAAAGCAATCGTAGTAAACGAAATACATAAACAAGCGCGGAAAAACTTTCCTCGAAGACATGTAGTGATGAAAGATATAGATGATTTATGGCAAGCTGATCTTATTGATATGCAATCTGTTTCAAACAATAATTTACAGTTTAAATATATTTTAGCCATTATTGATACTTTTTCTAAGTATGCGTGGGTATATCCATTAAAAAAAAAGAGTAAGGAATATATAACTCAAGCTTTTTGTGATTTGTTCCAAAAAAATCGAATACCCAAAAACTTGCAAACTGATTTAGGAACTGAATTCTATAATAAAAAAATAAAATCATTACTTGAGTTACATAAAATAAACCATTACTCTACATACTCTACTAAAAAAGCATCTATAGTGGAAAGATTCATAAGGACTTTTAAGAATAAATTGTACAAGCAATTTAGTTTAAAAGGAAACTATAAATGGATAGGAAACACACTTTCGGAAGCAATTAATGAATATAATAATACGATACATAGAACAATAGCTCTTAAACCAATTGAAGTCAGTGAAAATAATAAGGATGCTGTATTACAGAAATATAAAAAGCTTTTATCAAAGAGGAGTTCAACAAAGGAAAAAAATAAATTTGCAGTCGGAGATTCCGTTCGTATAAGCAAATATAAAGGAACATTTGAAAAAGGATATACTCCCAATTGGTCAACTGAAATATTTACTATTACGAAAGTACAAAACACAAACCCAATAACGTTTATCATAGAAGATGCTAGACATCGACCCATCTTAGGATCATTTTATGCTCACGAATTGCAAAAACCTAAATATAAGAACATTTATCTTGTAGAAAAAGTATTGAAGAAAAATGGTCGAAAATTATATGTAAAATGGTTAGGTCTACCTTCGCAAGAAAATAGTTGGATTGATAAAACAGAAATCTTATAAGCAGCAAACATCATAGTTTAAGCGCATTTTAATTGCGCACTTGAAACTGGACAGAGTATTTCATCGAAACAAAAAATAACTTATTTATTAATAATTTATTTACAATTCAACAAAAATGGTAGGGTCAAAACCTAAATCGAATGGAAAAAACAAGAAAAAAATTGTGTTCACTCCCTCACAGAAAGCCAAGTCTGGCGCTGGTTTTAAAAACACTTTCAAAAATATTGTTTCTCTTACAAAAAAACATATTAAAAAGTTAAAACCTACATGTAAAAAAGCGGCTATTGAGTTAGCAGTTGCTGTTGCACGAGAATTGACGAGGGATTCAGATACTTCAGTAAACATTCCCCGGGTGATACCTGTGCCAAAAGTTGGAGGAGTTTTGCCCCTAATACCCATTTTTGCCGGATTGTCTGCTGCAGGTGGTTTAGCAGGTGGCGCAGCTGGTATTGCTAGAGCGGTAGAAGCTATTAAGTCTGCTAAACAACGTTTTCAAGAACTCAAGAGGCACAATCAAAAAATGGAAGAATTAAATTTAGGAAGAGGGTTGCATCTCAAAGAGCACAAGAATGGATTAGGAATTTATTTTAAAAATAAAAAAAACTAATGCAGAGGCTACCTAAACGAGCGTTAACTAACATCGACATTCTCGAATATTGCAAAGAAATTCCCAATTTTCGAGGAGTTTTCATGCGAGATCAGTTGCCAAAACGTCCATTAAAAAAAGAATGCGGAATTATTAATCTTGATAGTTCCCGGAATTCTGGCACTCATTGGGTAGCCTATGCAAAATTTAATAATTATATCGAATATTTCGACAGTTATGGTAATTTAAAACCACCTGAAGAATTTTTAAAATATGTTGGCTTAAATATTTTTTATAATTACGTTAACAAGCAAAAAACTCATCCTTTCATTTGCGGCCACTTGTGTATAGACTTTTTAAACTCATTTTGGGATCTTCATAAATAGCTTACACTTTCAAAAAACATTTTAGTCAATAACAATGTCTATTACATTCACAATCACTGGAAATGAATCCATTCTTCGATCAGAATTAAATACTCATTTAATATTAGAAGACGATTACGAGTGCGGCTTACTGTATTTTTCAACATTTAATTCAATACCTAATATTACTGACAGCAACAATGTATTCGCTTACGGTAAACAGAAGGATATTAAAATTCCTTGCGGCGCATATGACCTGTCTGATTTATATGAATATTTAAAAAGTAATATGAACAATTGTCAGTTTAAAATCGTTCCTAACAACAATACTTCTAAATGTTCAATTTTTTGCAGCGAACCGATTAATTTTAAGGTAAAAAATAGTGTAGGTGCATTATTAGGGTTCTCAGAGATGTTGGATCCAAATAAATGGCATGAATCAGTCAACCCTGTATGCATTATTGCTGCGTCTGTGATACGGATCGAATGTGATCTTGTCCAAGGTTCCTATACGAACGGTTTGCCTACACATATAATTCATGAATTCGTGCTTAACAGTCCGCCCGGATATCAAGTAATTGAAGTACCTAAAAATATAATATATTTTCCTCTAAAGAAGAAACATATTTCGTCAATTACGGTGAAAATATTAGATATACAGGGAAATCTAATTAATTTTAATAACGAAAATATTAATATAAGTCTTCACTTGCGAAAGTCAAAATGATAATTTTTAACGATGATATCTGTAACAAAATACAAAGACAAAGTCGTTCTAACTCCACTGTCAAGCGCAACGTCAGACGAACTAGACGCAAAAAGGTTGTAGCAATAACAAAAAGTAATAAAGAGTTTCTTCGCGCTCTTGGATTAAAAATATGAGCATCCTCCATATAACCGACGATCCGCAATTCGACAATTCAATTGAAAGTTATGAAATCCATACTTATAACCCATACAATAACAGTTTTAATGAAAATGATGAAATACGAATACCTATCCATCAGCAAGATATATACGTATTACCTTCAGCTAGCGCGTTATACATAGAAGGATATTTTTCTATAACAGCTAAAGACGTGAGTGGTGTAAAAAAAGTGAAAAATGTTAAGTTGACAAATAACGCTATATCATTTCTTTTTCAAGATATTAGATATGAAATGAATGGGATTGAAATAGATCGAATTAGAAATGTTGGAATCACTACTACAATGAAATCTTTAGTCTCAATGAATGGTGGAGAAAGTAAAGCTGCTGCAATGTGGGGTTGGAACGTGGACGGATTTGATGATCACAGTGGAAGATTTAGTATTCTTTTACCACTTAATAAACTATTAGGTTTTGCGGAGGATTACAAGAAAATAGTTATTAATAGTAAACATGAACTAATACTAAATAGAAGTAGTACAAATCTTAATGGTGTTGTAACCGAAAAAGATGATTCAGTGGAAGTTAAGGTAAATAAAGTTCAATGGCGCATGCCGCATGTTAAAGTTTCAGATCATCAAAGGCTTGCATTGCTTAAACATTTAGAAAAAGATAAACCTATGCAAATAGCGTTTAGAAATTGGGATTTATATGAATATCCATTATTACCAAAAACAACCAAACATACATGGTCTATAAAAACCACTTCGCAACTAGAAAAGCCTCGATATGTAATTTTTGGATTGCAAACTAATAGAAAAAATAACAAATTAAACGATAGCGCTGTATTTGATCATTGTAATCTTAAAAATGTGACTTTATTTTTAAATTCATACTATTATCCATACGATAGTCTTAACTTGAAATTTGATGAGTACAAATACAGTATATTATACGATATGTATGCGAGATTTCGTCAGTCGTATTATAACCTTCCTATAGATCCGCTGCTTGATCTTATACAATTTAAGGAAAAAGCTCCATTATATGTGATTGATTGTTCGAGGCAAAATGAGCATTTAAAAACTGGACCTGTTGACGTTCGTTTAGAAATCGAAACAGAAAAGGATTTGCCGGATAACACTAGTGCTTACTGTTTGATTATTAACGATCGTTTGGTGGAGTACAGACCTTTGAGTAATATTGTTAGAAAGTTGACATGATGTCGACAGCAATAGTTGATGTGCAGGGGTTTAAAACGGACAACAATTCATTCATTGTCAAAGAAGTTGCAATAGCTGTTAATGAACAATTACTACACCTACTTATTCTACCACCTTGCCCACTGCACAATCTCTCTCCAACCGAACGTAAACAAGTATCGTGGATACAGAGAAACAGAAAAATTAATTGGAATGATGGATTTATACCTTACGAAAAATATTTAATGTATATCCAAGAGTTTCTGATTGATAAGACGATTTTATGTAAGGGTCTGGAAAAAGTTACCTGGCTTAAAACTATTTTAGATCATAATGATGTTATTAACCTGGAAGATATGAACTGTCCTAAATTGTTAAGTTTGTACGAAGAATATAGATTGTCAAGTGATGTGTTTAACTGTATATATCATCCAACTGTATGCGCGCTAAGAAATGTAACTTGTTTAAGAAAATGGTGTTTAAATAAACATGTTTTATAAATTCTTTTTATTTATTATCTTATAAAGGTAATTAACCCTGAGTTCTCAAATCAAATAGTATTTACTTATTGAATTACGACAACGTCAATTACTAATGTCAATTTTAATAAAATTTAATCAAACCAAAAGTAAGGTTAAGAAGGATAATGGGGCTACATACGAGTATATCATGAAAATGGCTGAAAGAGAGCAAACATGGAGAATTTATTTTAAATCGTGCTATCAAAGTTTTTACGATCGCTCGCATATATAGATCAGCGTTCTAGTATCGAAAGACCACCTTGTCCTTAAACAATTAGTATGGAATTGGCCACTCCAGAAAACTGTTAGCGGGACTATCCTATAACATTAGTACAGCAATGGTTGTGTGGAAAGTGTTAACAGGAACAAAGATGAATAAACAAAGATGACTAAACAAAGAAATAAATTTATGAAAAATAAACCGGAGTGCCGTAAACAAACATATAAGTAATATAAAATTGAATTAAACGGCACTCCGGTTTTGCTTCTATTTACAAAATATTTTGTTATAGACATTTTTGTATCTACATTTCGACAGTATCAGTCGAATGAACGAGGCGAGGATATGCAAATTTACCATTGAAGGATTGACAGGTCATTCGTTAGGTCACTACCTGTTGAGTTTATGGAATTCTGAATCACTGATCGATGGAAACTATTGGGGATCCTGGATCATTATTGGGGATTCTGGATCATCCGAGCGCAGCGAGGACAAATGATCCAGAATCCCCAATAATACCCTACTTATGTCAAAAATTGACCCGTGGCAGCGTGCTCGGCCCACAGGATTACTGGCTACTTATGTTACCCGGATTTTTTTTAAAATTGGAGTGTAGGTAAGCTGTTCCTAGTACTTACATATTTAAATAAGTGACCATGTAAACCATCAGCATGGTGACATTGCCGCTATGTGCCTTCGGAACAGCCCGGGGCTGCAGACACACCTCCCACAGCGCGATTGGGACGATGGCGGTGTGGTTGATGTGGTTGGCAGCCCGCGTGAGGATCTTGTCGGCGAAGGGGGGGTAGATGAGGGACCGGTCGTAGTGGTACAGGGTCCAGAACAGCGTGAATACCAGCTGTAAAGTAAATATTATCGAGGCATAAAATTGTGAGCTGTTTTAATGGACAATGATCCGAGTCTAAATAGGCATGCATGAAAAACAGGATTGGTGGTGGTTTAGTGGTGGTAAGACCCTGTGCAGGGTCCGTCCGGATCGCTACCACCATCTTATCCATTAACCACCCGCCAAGCAATAGTGTTCCGGTGTGGGGATAAGACAACCGGTGAAATTACTAGCATAGAGGCATTCCATCTTAGTCCTCAGGGTTGGCAACGCATTTGAGGTCTTAGGATTATAGTCTTGAGAATTCAAATGTCTATGGGTCTCAGATTCCACTTACCATCAGGTGGCCTGAGTGCTCGTGTGCCTTCTCCTTAACATAAAAAAAAACTATGACTTTATAAAGCTTATGAAAAAATTACACGACAATTTCGCGTATAAAGTTAACTTTTGCTTTCATAGCACTTCTCAGATAGCGTAAGAAAAAGAGTTATACATGTTCCCTATTGTGCAGTTTAACATTATTGACTGTGATGGACTAAACAGAAGCATATCGTCGGTGATACTGCAATACCGCGTAACTAACAAATTCAATAAGTTGCAAAATGTACCTAATTGAGTTACTCGCTAAGGTGTATTTTTCACCGTATTTAATTTGTTAGTTACGAGCTATTGCAGTATCACCGACGACATGGGGCTCAGCATGGGCGGAGAAATGGGCATTGCTCCACGCGCTTCAGTCAAAACCGGCCAAGTGTGAGTCGGACTGGCGCACGAAGGGTTCCATACCATTATCTTTACAACACTAGACACCGTATTATAACATTTTTTGTAGTTTCACCTGTCCGACTGGTGTTAGTAAAGCGTGTTGGCTAAAGCTAGATAATAAAACCGGGCAAGAGCATGTCGGACCATGCTCAGTGTAGGGTTCCGAAGCCGTTAAGTACCTACTACAAACATAAAAATCAACAAGTAATAACTAATTTTCTATTTAAAGTCTATTGGTGCCGTCTTAGATGATTTTAGTAGGTATAAACACTTTATTTGTCTGTATCTCAAGAACCAATGGTGTCTACTTAGTCGTGATAGTTTTCCTTTAAAATTCCTTATTCTCTTTCATTTATGATTTTTTGTATTTTTTAGTTTTGGCTGTAGGGGGGGGACACACTTTAGTATAACAAAAGTTTGCGCTTTAAAGCTTAATATTTCATAAACGGATTACTTAATCAAAAAAGTGCAGTGACAAACCCGTAATATTTTTGAAAGACCTATCCAATGACACCCCACACTATAGGGTAGACAAGGAAAAAAAAAATAGGGGAGGTTCCCTAAAAAAAAATTGTTTTTACTTTTTATTGTGCCATTGTGTTGCCGTGACCAATATGCATATTCATGCCAAATTACAACTTTCTAGTACTAACAGTCTCTGCGTTAGGCTGCGGACGGATGGACGGACATGGCGAAGGGTTCCTAGTTTGACTACGGAACTCGAAAAACCGTCTTTAATTCAGTATATTTTACGGAATTTTCCGTTGTAATCTGCGAGGTGCTTTGTTTATATACAGTAATTTAAAAACTATGGCCTTGTTTACCGTACCAAGGATCACAATCGTTATTCCGTGCAATAGTCACGTTCAGGTAATAACACGTTTATTGCCTGGATCATGTAATGTGACCCTAGCGATACAAAGTAGCTGGCAATAATAGGCGCCGGAATTAAAATAATTATGCATAATTATACGTACTATTAATCTGAGATACCTATGGTTAATTCGCTTCAGAGGGCAGAACAGGAAACATGCATGAAAAACAGAATTTAGTTTCGTTAATGCGATTTAGGCGAATACATTCATCACGCCTTCATTCCCTGAGTGGGGTAGGCAGAGCTACAGAAATACCAACAACAATAATTCTGTAACAGCATTTGGAAAAACTAGGCTAAGTTACAAGTGTATTTATTAGTGACAGGTTGCAAGCCCAAAAAAAATGTTGTTAATAAACGCAAGTCTAAAAAGACTTGTTATTAATTCTGTAACACATTTTGCACAATCAGGTGGTCATTTGTCTATCGAAACAAACGATAACTATTATCGAAAGCAACTTGTCTAGCCCCACAGGCCAAGAAATTTACTGGTGTATTAGTGACAGGTTGCAAGCCCATCGCCTAACAGTACTACAAGCCCTTATTCCTTTAGTCTTGCAACCCGTCACTAATACTTTAGTAAACTTCTTGGCCTGAATGTGCTTAATGTATACAGCATTATAAACAAGTATTTATAGAGTTGTTGGTAGCTCTGCCTACCCCACTGTGGGAATGAAGGCGTGATGTTATGTATGTGTCTATTCTGTTCTCGAGCCTATCGTACAAGGCTGTCCCACTGTTTTAACTAAGCCAACCACGACGTCAAAACGAATTATCATTAATTTTATACTTACAAAAACTGTAGGCCACAAAATAGCAGCAAAGATGGCTTCCCTGGTTCCTTGCAAGACCTTTGGCAATCTGTATTCAGCTTTAGCGGCGTTTTTCAGCGTGAGGTAATCACAAGCCAAACCCAGCCCTGCGTGGAACAGCTGTACTATCTGAAACGACAAAAAAAAGATAAGTCGTCTAAATATATACATACATAACATCACGCCTTCATTCCCAGAGTGGTATAGGCAGAGCTACAGAAATACCAACAACTATAAAAAGACATGTTAATAATTCTGTAACCACAATTTGCACAAGTAAGCTGAGATGTTTACTAGTGTATTAGTGACAGGTTGCAAGCCCATCGCCTAACAATACTACAAGCCTATATAAAATAAATAAAAACACAAAAAAATAACAATAAATAAATATATACACATTCATTAAATCACGCCTGTTTCCCAGAGGCAGGCAAAGACCACTTCTTTCCACCTGCTACGATCCTGACAAATCTCTTTCGCTTCTTCCACATTCATACATCCAGTCATGTATGCACCTAGATAAAATTCACACATACACACACACATGTACGTGTACTAAGAACACTAAGTAAATTAAATCGATTAAGAGTAGATTAAAATGAAGTCACCGTTGGCAAGAGGACGAGTCTGAACTCACGTGTAAGCGAGATTTAACGCAGGGCGCTGAAACCTGATTTGGCTTTTGCTAAGTACTTAATTATAACTTTACCTAATTGTACCTACCTATTATTAACAAGGCATACCCAAGACAGTTTTGAGAAGAGCGAGACCTCCTGGTCGAACACTGGTCTATTCAGACCTAAAAAGAGATCTCAACCTAATTGATTTTTAGTGGTGGTAGGACCCTGTGCCGGGTCCGTCCGGATAGCTACCACCATCTTATCCATTAACCTGCCGCCAAGCAACAATGTTTGCATTGTTGTGTTCCGGTGTGGGGATAAGACAACCGATGAAATTACTAGCATAGAGGCATTCCGTCTTAGTCCTCAGGGTTGGCAACGCATTTGAGGTCTTAGGATTATAGTCTTGAGAATTCAAATGTCTATGGGTCTCAGATTCCACTTACCATCAGGTGGCCTGAGTGCTTGTGTGCCTTCTCCTTACCATAAAAAAAATAATTGTATGTACCATAAATTTTGCTAATGGAAATAAAAAAAAAATATTATAATTACCGACACAGCCCAAACCGCTGGATATAGACTTGAAATTTGGAGGGAGTATTAAGAGGGTCAAACTAAGAAAGGATTTTCCGAAAATCAAAACCCCAAGGGAAGAAATGGGGGGAAAAGCGGGAAACTAATTCTGCGCGTACTAAATCGCGGGCGTTATCAATAAACCCCGGATTCTTGTCGCAATTACGTCACAATATGATAGTGTGAGGAGTAAATGGAACGGTGTTAATTAATACAAGAATTACCTAGTCAATTGATCAATATTATCTTTTGGTATATAACTTCAAACCAGGGATCGTTACCGGTATTCTGAGTACCGGTTTAAAATGAGGTATAACCGGTTATAATGGCATTTCATTATTTTTACCGCTAAAGCTCTGATTAGCGGTATAATCAATACCGGTATTCGAGTACATGATCGGTTTAGGCAACTGACAACAATACCTCTATTTGATACTTTACCCATAAAAAGCATTACCGGTAATACCTGTCAGTGTCAATATACTTGTTTATTTGTTTTCGTAAAAGTTTTTAAATCTATTATGTAAATCAAAATACACACAATCAATTTACTTATCCAGGTTCTAGTAGACACTAGTTAACCAGCCATGCACAATAATGTCATCGCGTGACGTACCCTGTTACACTTGGTATGCTTTAGTAATAATGTCAAATTGACGTCTTTTTTATCAGGTGCATTGAATAGCGGTATTGCATACAGGTATTTAATACTGTAAATAGTGTATACATAGCGATAAAAACAAAAGCGGAATGACAACAATACCTCTAATTCGAATATAGGTATTATTTTTTTAGCGGTAATAATTTGACAATTTAAATACAGGTATTCAATAAAACCGGTTTTGCAATCCCTGCTTCAAACCATACATTTGAGCGGGCGAAATAACCAAATCAGTTTAATGTGCAAATGTATGGCTTGCGGTATTATACCAAATGATAACATTGATCAATTTACTAGGTTATTTTTTATCGTGAATGCCTAGTTATTACAATTTATTCGCTTAAATCCGGCAGTTTTGTGTATTAATTAACACCGTTCCATTCAGTAAATGGAACAGTGGAACATGATTAAACATATTAGAATTATCTTTATCAATTTATCAGCTTTAACCTATTAAGTTTTGACCTAAGATATAAAATATCATGAATGCCTAAATATATATTTTTTATTCCGTAGAACACCAATGATTAGGTTACCGTAATAATTAACACCGTTCCATTTACTCCCCAAACTACCCTATTGTGACGTCATTGTGACAAAAATCCGGGGTCTAATTATCAAGCGTTATAAAGCCTGACAAGTTTCTATTTGGCCCTATTTTTCCTGGAACTTTTCTCATGCACAATACTAATATTCAGCTATTCTGCCCTCCTATCCTATGCCAATAAGCAGTATAGGTATCTTCAACTCAATGGCCAAAGCAGATTAATCCTATGTGGCTAGTAATAAGGTTGCATTTACGACAGGAGTTTTGTCCGAGATACTGCGTTTTGTGTTAGCAGGGCCGTATTCAGCATTAGGTACATTTTACTAGTTGCAATGTTCTTACATTGATAGCGAAGTCGCCCATACTTCAGTTTAGCCATGTTATTTTTATTGAAATACGGCCATATAGAATCTTGTCAGGCTTTAATAAATAACCGGCCAAGTGCGAGTCGGGCTTGCACACGTAGGGTTCCGTACCATTATTTGTATCGGCTATGGGATTTTTCATTACCTACATGTAGTTTTAGCGGCAAAAATAGCGATAAAAATGGAATTCTGAAACAACACTACATTTGGACCAATTGGAGTTTTGATAATAAATTCTACTGTATGTATGTATAATACATACAGTAGAATGTATGTATGCGTGTAAATTTCATACGGGCATATATTTTATCCTGACGTAGTTAACGATCATACAAATCATGTGAGAAAGATATTTTGTTGGTAACTTTTATTATTGAGGAGCAGTTAATTTTTTAAAGTTTGTCTTAGGAGCAATGTACGAAGTGTGCGAGAGTCCATCGGTCGTCAATGTATCGCCTGTATCCAAGTGCAAGGACGAAATGTGTGAAATACCAATCTCAGGCGAGTGCACCGCCTGCACCGAAATTTTTGACTTTCATGGGCGAAGTAAACAAATGGCGAACCATAACAATTCGTGAGCATAACATGACTATTATGTAGATGCTTTAATTTAATTGCGCAATGTCATACATTGCTTGCTGAATTAATTAGTAAGAAAAAAAGAAATACAACTAATGTTGCTGTTACACACGTTTTTATGTTAATTAGGGTGTATATTAACTATTGTTAAAATATATGCCCGTATGAAATTTACACGCTGTATAAACACTTTATTTTACAAAAACAAAAACAAAAAAGATACAATGACGATAAAAAATTAACAATGGCGAACCTATCCCTTTAAGGGATCTCTTCCTGCTAACCCTTAGTAAGCAATTGTACAAATTTGTTTAGTAAAAGAACATACAAATGAAACCAATCAATAAAGCTAAAAATATAAAATAAATGCATTCAAATAAGTACATAAATAGATTCGATACAGAAATACATAATTAAATAAATATGATGGGATAATCTCACACAAATTGACCTAGGCTTGTATGTACTATGGGTACTAGACAACGATAAACATACTTGTATAGATAAATACACACCTAAATACATAGAAAACATCCAAGAATCAGGAACAAATATTCGCGCGCATCACACAAATATCTGCGCTTACCGGGATTTTAACCGACGACCGCTGGCTTCGGAGGCAGGGTCACTCCCAACTAGGCCAACGTGTCGTATATACAATATATTTGGTACACTTCCTTTTCGCCGAATAACGTTTCCCAAACTGATTCATTTCCCCACTGTACGTATCATTTGGCATAATGTTTTTTTCGGAATCTGTATTTTTTTCAACAAGTCTTTTTAGAGTTGTTGGTATTTCTGTAGCTCTGCCTACCCCACTCTGGGAATGAAGGCGTGATGTTATGTATGTATATATTTTTTTTAGGATTTATTTCACGACTATCGTGTAGAACCCTTTAAGTAAGGTTAGGTAAGTATAAAAAATCCACACAAATGGCAGTAAGTATGCCAAATGATACGGTTGGGAAATGAATCAGTTTGGAAAATGTTTTGTTGCGAAAAGGCAGTGAACCATACAATACATCAAAATACATACTTGAACTTACATAAAATGGCCTGTAATAGGAGCAATAAATTGAGGGATCGTTTCCACACCACAAACGTAACAACATTTATTCTACAACTTTTGGAAATAACTTATTGTTAACTTAATATTAATGAATTTAGATTTTCGAAGCAAGCAATGTATTGCGAAAACTACGAAGTTTGTGGGCTGACAGTAGATGTCAATTAGACTATTGGATGGAGTACATTGAAAATGCTATTTAGTTTGTTCTAAAAAATCACAAATAATAAATTACATATTTTATTAAAGTTGTATAACAAGCGTTGTTTGTTAGCCCGTGTGGTTGCTGGGTTAGAATAGTTCCACGTCTTTCCGTGGATGTGGGAAGAAGCGACTAAGGGAATAAAGGCTTGTAGTACTGTTAGGCGATGGGCTTGCAACCTGTCACTAAAACACTGGCAAATATCTTAGCCTGTCTATGCAATCTTGGTATTTCTGTAGCTCTGCGAACCACACTCTGGGAATGAAGGCGTTATGTTACGTATGTATGTTTATTCTGTTTATACGCAGAACAGAATATTTGGAATTTAGTAACGTTCAAAAGGAAGTATTAACACATTTTAACTCGTCTTAAATGATCTCTATGATCCCGGTTGAGGTACGGCCACTAACAGTCGGTACTCGTACTTAGCAATGCGTGCGATGAATTTAAATAAAGTCAAGAGCAATGAAGACGGGTCATTTAGTATAGAATTTCCACAGAAAGTGACCCGTTTATATTGCTCCTGAGTGTACAATTTTGTGTCTTTAAATGGGCTTCCTAATTTACCCGTGTCATAATCTGTCTGTTAGTATGTAAGTAACATATACCTGTATATGTAATGTAAGTAATGCGCAATGTTATAGGATTGTCGTGTTTTTTTCAAATTATTTTAGTATTTTAATTCATTCCAAGAGTAGGGTAGGCAGAGCTACAGAATTACCAAATCTAAAAAAGTTGTTGGTAATAATTAGGGAATGCAAATAACCGGTTAATAACCGAATTTAGTATGTAAAAGACGGTTAATAACCGGTTTTAACCGGTTATTTGCATTCCCTAGTAATAATGTAACCACATTTTGCACAATCAGGCCAAGATGTTTACCAGTGTATTCGTGACAGGTTGCAAGTCCATCACCTGACAGTACTGAAAGCCATCTTAGTCGCCTCTTACGACATCCACGGGATGACATGGAGTGGATAGCTTATTAGTCGATGGGCTTGCAACCTGTCACTAATACACTAGTAAACACCTTAGCCTGATTGTGCAAAACGTGGTTACAGAATTATCAACAAGTTTAGAGTTGTTGGTATTCTGTAGCTCTGCCTATTCCACTATGGGAATGAAGGTGTTACGTTATGTATGTAGCTTGTAGAAAGAAGTTTCACTTACTAAGGTCCACACGGTGAAGAACCTAATATGCAGAGCCACGAACTGCTTGACGTTGGGGTCTTCCATCGCCGGGCCCTCCAGGGAGTTGTTCATGTTGATCATGTTCCCGAGATGAACGGCAGCCGTCATGGAGTAACCGAACATTCGGAGGTAGAGGATTGTAGACATTTTTCTGGAAAATTAGAAGGGATTTTAACTAAGGGGATATAGAAGCTGCTTACGGCGAAATGAAGAGTCAGTTAATGACGATTAGGTCACAAGTAAAAATAAAATCTCTGGGCCTGATCCTTTAACTTTATTTTCACGTCGAAAAATTTTTACTTCTTATTTTTAATGTGTTGTTTTTTTTCAAGTTTGTCTCGCTCATTAGTGGTTCGTGGTGGGACGAAAGTTGCCTACCCTTTTCAGAAAACTTAAAATCTTCAGAAATAAATATGAGGGGACAATCTGACACAAATGGACCTAGTCCCAAACTAAGCGTAGGCTTGTACATACTATGGGTACTAGACAACGATAAACTTGCTTATAGATATAGAGAAATGTATACCTAAATACATAAAAAACATCTAAGACTCAGAAACAAATACTCGTGCTCATTACACAAATATCTGTCCTTACCGGGATTTGAACCCAGGAACCTTCGAAGGCAGGGTCACTACCAACTAGGCTAGCGTGTCGTCGCTTTGTTATTTATAATCATCTCCAGGATTAACTAAGGCTTAGAAGGAAACGCTTTAAACATACCTACTGACTTTTGGAAGGCGTATCTCGAACACCGACAGTATTAGAATTAGTAGTATTTAGCTAGATAATTGCGATACCGCGTAACTAACAAGTTCAATAAGTTGCAAAATGTGCCTTACTGACTTACTTGTCAAGGAATGTTTTGCAACGTATTCAGTATGTTAGTTACGCGGTATTGCAGTTTCACTGACGATATGCATATTGTGTTTACCTTTTCTATTGTTTGAATTTGACATCTATTATTAGTTTTAATGTTTTTTTTTATTTTTTTGGCATTTTAATTGAATAATATACATAATTGCACGTTTGCATGCACGCCAGACACATCAAACTTATGGTACTGTAACATCCCTAAACTGTATCTATGCAAATAAATAATCTCTGATGTAATTTATAGTTTATAATTTTCCGATGTTTTTTTATTCAAGAGTGTACTAGTGTGCAGGATATCTTGGCTACAGCATCAGACCGCGTCGATAGGTGTGGGGAGACCCTAAAGATTGCAGTCTTGAGATTGCAAATGCCTATAAATGTTAATAGAGCAGGCAACAAAAGCATTTCAAGATGGTCCCCAGTTATAAAGATCACGACGAGAGATGATGAAAGAAAGATACATGTCGTCCCTTTACTGTCTCAACCTCGTATCGTATCTAATTGATTAGTAGGAAAAGCAATCATGTCATAAAACAAATAAAGACTACTTTCCTATCAACTATTCGATCAGATACGAGGTTGTGAAAGTAAAAGGATGATATTCAACGTAAGTACAAGGAAACAAATTTAAAACAAAAGATAAACTAAAATTAAATGTTTTTTTAACGAATGCGTACCTATTGGAATCGGTAGGTATATTCGTTGCTACGCTGTGGATCACTGTTTTGTTTTTTTTTTTGTATGGCATAAACGCAAGCGAGCACACAGGTCACCTGCCCCTATATCACCATCATGATTCATGATTCAATACACAACAATGGCAGGTGATAGGTGAGATTTGAGTGTAATGGCATATGAGAATGTATGAATTAAAGTGAGTCAAAACTTGTTAACTTTGAATACAAAAGTTGACATCTCTCCCCTATCATCGTCAGGATGGTGAAATAGGGCGCCGCTGATGGAAAAGTGGAACCTGAGACCCATAGATTACATTCTCAAGATTACAATCCTAAAGGCTTGTTGCCGACCTTAAGGGCTAGAATGGCATGCCTCTCTGCTAGTAATTCCACCGATTGTCTTATCCCCGCGACAGAACACAATGCTTGGCAGTAGGTCATAGGGTTCACTGTCAACATATCAAGATTTAGAATAACCAGTTGATGGATAAAAAACCACGGATATGCCCGCCTGCGCGGCGCCAACAAAATAAAATTAACTGACATTGTATTACCTATCATAGATATATGATAGGTTAAAATAAATGGTCCTGAATCACCATTATTTAATACTCAGATATTTTATTAATACGTTGCCCCATATATACACATAGCACGAAGAAATGGATGTTTTTTTTTTATATTAAGGAGAAGGTACACGAGCACTCAGGCCACCTGAATGGTAAGTGGAATCTGAGACCCATAGACATTTGAATTCTCAAGACTATAATCCTAAGATATCAAATGCGTTGCCAACCCTGAGGACTAAGATGGAATGCCTCTTTGCTAGTAATTTCATCGGTTGGAACACAACAACAATTCATTAAAAAATTTAATTCATTCAATTTTAATTTATTACTTATTTATTTAGTAATAATAATCGACACGATGAGTTTCGCGCATCTCCGACAAACAATCAGTGTCCTGGACCTGGAAGCCATGGACGGCCACAAACGCGGTCCTGTGACGTCAGAAGCGAGAAAACACTGAAATAGTGATGTTAATTGGTCGACAAAATGTGTGAGAAACCTACAAATAAAACCGGTCCTGTTTACCTCATTGTCACACAACTAACAATGATCATTAGTTTCATAACGAAATACTGCGCAGGCGTCTTGCGTATGACACATGTAGATATGCCGCGTGTACCTATTCTACAAACGTAACAAAAATGCAAGCTAAAAACGGCCGTACCCATACTTCATGAAATCTAGCTAAGAATCATACATACATACATACATAAACGCCTGTTTCCCGGAGGGGTAGGCAGAGACCACTTCTTTCCACCTGCTACGATCCTGACAAAGCTCTTTCGCTTCTTCCACATTCATACATCGAGTCATGCATGCACGTCGGTTTCGGGTACTTAAGATTCGGCCCTTTTCCAGTCTTTCCCCGATTTGATTCAAAAAAGTACGCCTAGGGCGCCCCCTTCCGACCCTTCCACTCACTTTAGCACTGTAAATTTCTTTCGTCAATCTTTTTTCATCCATCCTTTCCAAATGACCGAACCATCGAAGCATGCCCTTTTCAATTTTAGTCACTACATCTTCTTTCAGACCACACTTCTCTCTGATGTTTTCATTCCTTACTCTATCACACAGTTTCACACCACACATACTACGCAAGAATCATCCAGATTTAATTAGGTTTCTTTGTATTAAAAATCGCGTATAGGTATATCTGTTTTGGAGCTATGTTATAATTTACTTATACATTGCGCTCATACTCATGGGTGTATGTTTTTGGTGCCTGCGGGGGAGTGGGGGAATGTTTGGCCCTTAAGATTTGTCTGGCTGAACAACATATATGTTTGAAGTACTCCCTTAAATTTATACTAAAACTATAAATGTGAAAGTAACTGTCTGACTGTCTGTTTATTACGTTTTCACGTATAAACCGCTTAACCGATTTACATGACATTTGGTATGGAGATAGAGTCCCGAAGAGACGGACGGACGGAGCCACGGGCAACATCTAGTATCGTAAATAAAAATCACGCGTCAAAATACTCTCTGGCAGTGTTCAATATTATTTTTTAAACATATTTTATGGAATACTAGCATTTGTCCGCGACTGTCTGCGTAGAAGTCGTTTATCGCTGTTCCCTCGGGAACTATCCAATTTTCCGGGATAAAAATGAACCTATGTCCTATTCCAGACTATAACCTATCTGCGTGGCAAATTTCATCCAGGCCCTCTATTCAACTGCGTTATAACGATATCGTTTTTGACCTGTTTCCGTATTGTCAACGTTTTGATAACTCTTATGTCATTTACAATAATGGCGACTGTGACATAAACGATTCTTAAACGTGTCAAACACGATATCGTTTTAACGCACCTGAATAGAGGCCCAGATCCATTTAGCCGCTATGGCGTGATTGAGTAAAAAACATCGATCCAATCTTTCACGTTTATAATGTTACTAGCTACTCGTCGCAATTTTTTGACATTCCCGGAATCTTTCTTTGTTACATACATACATACATACATATAGCATCACGCCTTCATTCCCAGAGTGGAGTAGGCAGAGCTACAGAAGTACCAACAACTTTAAAAAGACTTGTTGATAATTCTGAAACCACATTTTGCACAAGTAGGCTAAGATGTTTACCAGTGTGTTAGTGATAGGTTGCAAGCCCATCACCTAACAGTACTACAAGCCCTTATTCCCTTAGTCGCCTCTTACGACATCCACGAGAAGACATGGAGTACACACTATTCTAACCCGGCAACCACACGGGGTAAACGGGGGGGGGGTTTCTTTGTTTTTCTTTCGTCCACCTTTTGCTGACGATAACGGACACAACAAAATAGATTTACTTAACGAAATCGGTTCAGCCGTTCGTGCGGGATGCTGTGACCAAGGGATTCTATTTTAAATAATTAATTATATAGATATGATAATTATGATATGTAAAGATCAGCTTAACTTAAATTAAGTTAGTCCTATTTTTAGTTACCTTTCTCACTCAATGAGCCGTTTAGCCAACTTAACAAGTATGTTGACGTATCTTGACGACACAGTGGCCTAGTTGGGAGTGACCCTGCCTCCGAAGAAGCGGTCCAGGGTTCAAATCCCGGTAAGGGCAGATATTTGTGTGATGAGCACGAATATTTGGTCCTGAGTCTTGGATGTTTTCTATGTATTTAAGTATGTATTTCTCTATTTTACTGTGTTTATCGTTGTCTAGTACCCATAGTACAAGCCTAGAGCTTAGTTTGGGACTAGGTCAATTTGTGTGAGATTGTCCCCTGACATTTATTTATATTGGCATTCAATGTACATATAAACACTACTCTAGGCTCTCTATTTTGTGTTTCAGAACATAAAGTATGTCTGAGAGCAGACAACTCTGGGCTCTCGGACTATTACATTACGTACCAGTTTTACTCAGCAGTTGTTTTAAATCTCATAGTTATTAGTAACCTGAATATAAGCATATAATCAAACCAATTACGTGTAATTACCGCTTGAACACTGTGGCAAACCTTTAACCCCTCGTATGTAGGAGGGGGAGGTCAAAAAAAAACCAAGTGCTAGTTTCTTACGGTATAGTAAAAAAAACAGCTTAAAAATAAAATAAAAAAGATGTCTACTAAAGACGCACGTTGTCCAAAAAAATTGGTTAAGCGCGAGTCGGACTCACGCCCCGAGGGTTCCGTATTTAAATTTAATCTTAATTGGTATTGTAGATGGTGCTAGCCGTAAACGTTTCCGTAAAAATATGTAGATAATTTTGTTATTAAAATAAATAAATAAAATTAAAATGTATTTATTGTACATAAGGTAGAATTATTTTGAGCATTTTAATATGACTTAAATATGTTATAGTAAAGACACTTCATCAAATAGTGTAAAACAAAGTCTCTTCGCGCTGCCTGTCCCTATGTATGCTTGGATCCTTAAAAGTACGCAACGGATTTTGATGCCGTTTTTTTTAATAGATAGACTGATTCAAGAGGAAGGTTTATTGTGTATAATACTTTAACCCGGAGCGAAGCGAGGGCGGGTCGCTAGTCCATTATAAAATCCTCTATTTTAGAACCCCTTTGAATTTATTTTTTTGGAGAAGGCACATGAGCACTCGGGCCACCTGATGGCAAGTGGAATCTGAGACCCATAGACACTTGAATTGTCAAGACTATAGTCCTAAGACCTCAAATGCGTTGCCAACCCTGAGGACGAAGATGGAATGCCTCTATGCTAGTAATTTCACCGGTTGTCTAATCCCCACACCGGAACACAACAATGCGAGCACTGTTGTAATATAAAAAAATGCAGTTGCCAGGTATAAACAGGTGAGTAAATGTTATTTATATACCCTAATCAATTAATATACGGTTAAATAAATAATGAGGGTATACAAATAAATTACATTTACTTACCTGTTTACACCTGGCAACCCTACAGTAGCGCAGGGGAGCAAGCAGGCAACCTTTACTTTAACAATTCTGTTGGGTACATATTATCTTAACGATAAACCCCCTTACTTATGAACGTGGAATAAGCTTGGAATAGTTTATGCCATGCTTTGTCCTTATCTGTAATTGTGACATTTGCATCTGACAGAAAGTGACAAAGCATGGCATAAACTATTCCAAGCTTATTTCACGTTCATAAGTAAGGGAGTTAGTGTACGATTTTTTTTAATAAACAATGAGGGAAGTAGAATACATACATACATAACATCACGCCTTCATTTCCCAGAGTGGGGTGGGCCAAGATACAGAAATACCAACAACTCTAAAAATACTTGTTGATAATTCTGTAACCAAATTTTGCACAAGTAGCCTAAGATGTTTACTAGTGTATTAGTGACAGGTTGCAAGCCCATCGCCTAGCAGTACTACAGGTCCTTATTCCCTTAGTCGCCTCTTACGACATCCACGGGAAGACATGGAGTGGCACTATTCTAACCCGACAACCACACAGGCAAAAGCAGGCAGGCTAGTAGAATAAATAAATGAAATAAAAAAAATATATATTATCCGCACGCAATTTAGCGCAGAGACTACTAGTAGTAGAAAGCTGTAATTTGGCATGAATATGCATATTAGTCACGCCAACAAAGTGGTACAATCAAATATAAAAAACAAGTATTTTTTTAGTGTACCTTCCTTACACGTAACGTGGGGATGTTTTTTTTTTCTAGTTTACCCTATAGTGTGGGGTGTCGTTGGATAGGTATTTCAAAAATATTACGGGTTTGTGAAAACAGTTATTCGAATAAGTAATCCGTTTATGAAATATTAAGCTTTAAAGTGTTAATTTTTGTTAAACTCAAGTGTCCCCCCCCCCACCCCCCTACAGCCAAAACTACAAATACAAAAAATCTGAAAAAAACTTAAATGAAAGAGCATATAACGAATTTCAAAGAAAAACTATCATGACTAAGTAGACATCATTGTTTTTTGAGATACAGACGATTAAAGTGTTTATACCTACTAAAATCATCTAAGACGGCACCAATTGAGTTTAAATACAAAATTAATTATTACTTGTTGATTTTTATGTTTGTAGTACTTAACGGCTTCGGAACCCTACACTGAGCTTTGCCCGGTTTTTTTTATCACTACATAGTATAAAACAAATTCGCTTTTTCTGTCCCTATATCCCTATGTATGCTTAAATCTTTAAAACTACGCAACGGATTTTGATGCGGTTTTTTTTAATAGATAGAGTGACTAAAGAGGAAGGTTTATATGTATAATACTTTAATCCGGAGCGAAGCGAGGGCGGGTTGCTAGTCTTATAATAAATTACAGATGAGGGTATATATTTCTTATACCGGATCTCGCACTATTAAATTGACCGATATTATTTTACGATTCGGCCCGAATTGTTAGTTGCAATAGTCTGGTCGACCGGTTTTTGGATAACATGAAAGTTGTTTCATTGCCAAAATGGTCACATGCTAGCTTTTGCATGCTTTTTGGCTTATTTAAGCTCAAGGTTACGAAAAAACACGGGTCAAGTGTTTTTATGGCGAAAGCAAACGCTGAAAACGTTTCTCTTTTCTATCTACTCGAAACGTCTGTTGACATAGACGAAGTTTAGTATGGAGATGGTTTGAGTGGGGAAGGGCTAGTGTACTTTTTATCCTGAAACACTGGTCGGTTCCTCGGGCGGATGGAGTCGCGGGAGAAAGCTAGTTCTATATATTTGGTCGATTCTCAACGCTAATTGGCCTCTGTTCAACTCAATAAAACATTGCCTGACGTGTTATGCTATGGTTTTTAACTCTGCCGCCATTACTATCAAGGAAATAAGAGCTTTTAGTGGTGGTAGGACTCCGAACGCTACCACCATCTTATCCATTAACCTACCAAGCAGCATTCGCATTGTTGTGTTCCGATGTGGGGATAAGACAACCGGTGAAATTACTAGCACAGAGGCATTCCAGGGTTGGCCACGTATTTGGGGTCTTAGGATGTCTTAGGATATATGATTATTGTCTTGAGAATTAAAACGGCGTGAGTGCTCCAGTGCCTTCTCCTTATCATAAAAAAAAGTTAACAATAAGGGAACCGTGTAGAATCACAGCCCCTTACCTACCTAAAGCCATATCGTAATGTCAACGATATCTTAGCTTTTATTAGAGAATAACGTGAGTCAGTATCCCAATTCTCTATTTACGTATAGAAACGAACACAAATAATACGCCATGTTTTATAACTGATGTAACTAAACAAACTTGTTTTAATCTTTTCTAGTCGTCCTTGACCTGCTTTTTTTAACGAGGTCATAGCGGACTTATTTTTGCCCGATTGGCGAAGGAGGGCGGTAATGTTTTGACCTGTATGTAAGGTTCTTTACTCCGCGGTAGAGGCTGTATGGATGGGTGTCGATTTCAAAAGCGAGGTGTCGCTAGATTCGTCTTAACGTCGCGAGTGTCACGGTACTTAAATTAAAACAGAAAACAATATGGCGTAATAGATAAGTATGGGATAATTTCAAAAAAATTGTACATGGGCTTTAATTAAAACAAAACTTAATTGATTCTTTTGTGTTACGAAAGTTACCTATATAGTTTGTATGACTAACTTTCGTTACACAAAGGAGGCGATCGTGATTTTGTTTTCTATAACCCCCTTACTTATGAACGTGGAATAAGCTTGGAATAGTTTATGCCATGCTTTGTCCTTATCTGTAATTGTGACATTTGCATCTGACAGAAAGTGACAAAGCATGGCATAAAATATTCCAAGCTTATTTCACGTTCATAAGTAAGGGGGTAAGTCTTTAACTATGTAATTTATGACAACCGGTAAAATTACTAGCATAGAGGCATTCCATCTTAGTCCTCAGGGTTGGCAACGCATTTGACGTCTTAGGATTATAGTCTCAAGAATTCAAATGTCTATGGGTCTCAGATTCCACTTACCATCAATCAGGTGGCCTGAGCGCTCTTGTGCCTTATTAAGAAAAAAAATCTTGTCCGATTTCGACTTTATTTTTAATTGATTTTATGAAAAACTAGGTTTGTACGTTTCCATTTTTGCGTTTTTAAATTGGTTAATTTCGTAATGGTCGTTTTATTTGAGATGATGCTATTTGCAGGGCAGAATTGTCCTTCCACCCTTAAAAGGTTTACAACACGTTTAGTAGATACTATACTAGTAGACACTGTACGGTAAAATAAAGAAAGCCACTAAACAACTTTTTTTTGACCTTTTGAACTAGAAATTTGGTTAAAAATTGAGTATTACATGTATTTAATTCGCATATACTAAGATAATCACTACATAGTATAAAACCAAGTCACTTTTTCTGTCCCTATATCCCTATGTATGCTTAAATCTTTAAAACTACGCAACGGATTTTGATGCGGTTTTTTTTAATAGATAGAGTGATTGAAGAGGAAGGTTTATATGTATAATACTTTAATCCGTAGCGAAGCGAGGGCGGGTCGCTAGTACACATATATAACATCACGCCTTCATTCCCAGAATGGGGTAGGCAGAGCTACAGAAATTCCAACAACTCCAAAAAGACTTGTTTATAATTCTGTAACCACATTTTGCATAATCAGGCCAAGAAGATTACTAGTGTATTAGTGACAGCTGCAAGCCCAACGATACTGGTATTATGTATTGATATCTGATTGATTGATTGATTGATTGATTTTGGTTTTATTTTGGTTTTAGTGGTGGTAGGACCCTGTGCATCGCTACCACCATCTTATCCATTAACCACCCGCCAAGCAACAGTGTTCGCATTGTTGTGTTCCGGTGTGGGGATAAGACAACCGGTGAAATTACTAGCATAGAGGCATTCCATCTTAGTCCTCAGGGTTGGCAACGCATTTGAGGTCTTAGGATTATAGTCTTGAGAATTCAAATGTCAATGGGTCTCAGATTCCACTTACCATCAGGTGGCCTGAGTGCTCGGGTGCCTTCTCCTTAACATAAAAAAAAAAAAAAAAAAAAAAGAACCGCACTTGGTCTGTATTTTTTTATAGAAAATCGTTAGTATAGAAAAGGTTATTTCGTTCTAAAACAGTTTAGAAATAAATATGTCAGGCGTGCAAGGTTACCATCAAACAAACTAATTTAACATAAAAACATCTTTCGACATAACGCAACATGTTTACCTTGTAAGAACTTAAGGACAACAAATTATCTTAAAATTTCATTCAGGAGTACGTACTCGGAATCTTGTCTTTCTATCGTTCAACGGGTTGGGAGGAATCTTTTTAACAAATAAGTCTGCGTTAGCTTTTATGTACCTATACCAATATTATAAATCTCTCTCTACCTGTTTGTTTGTTACACTTTCACGGAAATTGAACGGTTCCTGAGGGAATAACGCTAAACGACTTCCCCGTAAAAGGGGTCGCGGGAAACAGCTAGTAACATTATAATGTGAAAGTATCTTTGTCTGTCTGTTTGTTACGCTTTCACGGATAAACCGCTCAACCGATGAAATTTGGTATCGAGATAGTTTGAGTCCCGGAGAAGGACTTAGGGTACTTTTTATCCCGACAAATTGGATGGTTCCTGAGGGATTAGCGATAAACGACTTCTACGAAGCCTGAGATGCGGGAAACAGCTAGTTAGCAATATGAATGTATGTCTACAGTCGCCATGTATTATATTGGAGTAAACAAGTTGCTTAATAACCACATAAAAGGTAAAATAGCGGTCAAGAGCATGTCGGACCATGCTCAGTGTAGGGTTCCGAAGCCGTTAAGTACTACAAACGTAAAAATCGACAAGTAATAACTAATTTTCTATTTAAAGTCTATTGGTGCCGTCTTAGATGATTTTAGTAGGTATAAACACTTTAATCGCCCGTATCTCAAGAACCAATGCTGTCTACTAAGTCGTGATAGTTTTCCTTTAAAATTCTTTATATTCTCTTTCATTTAAGATTTTTTGTATTTGTAGTTTTGGTTGTAGGGGGGGGGAGACACTTTAGTATAACAAAAGTTTGCGCTTTAAAGCTTAGTATTTCATAAACGGATTACTTATTCGAATAACTGTTTTCACAAACCCGTAATATTTTGTAGTAGACCTATCCAACGACACCCCACACTATAGGGTAAACAGAAAAAAAAAAACAACCCCACGTTACGTGTAGGGAAGGTACACTAAAAAAATATTTGTTTTTTACATTTGATTGTATCACTTTGTTAGCGTCACTAATATGCATATTCATGCCAAATTGCAGCAGCCGACGGACGGTCGGACGGACGGACGGCCATGACGAAACTATAAGGGTTCCTATTTTGACTACGGAACCCTAAAAAGCGGTCAACAGCATGTCGGGCCATACTCAGTGTAAGGTTCCAAAGCCGTTACTGCTAACACAAAAACTATCTCTTAAAGCCGCAAGTACAACAAAATTTTATAGTTACAAATTTAGTTATTTGATCACAGTCAAAGTCAAAGTGATTTATTCGTAAGCATAGGTAAGACTGGTTCTAGTGGTGACATTTACGAAAATCAGTAAAATGCATGATACAACAAAACGAAACTAATTCGTAATACCGGACGACACGCTAGCCTAGTTGGGACTTGGGAGTGATCCTGACTTCGAAGCCAGGGGTCCTGGGTTCAAATCCCGGTAAGGGCCGATATTTGTGTGATGAGCACGAGTATATTTGTTCCTGAGTCTTGGATGTTTTCTATGTATTTAAGTATATATTTCTCTATATAAGTAAGTTTATCGTTGTCTAGTACCCATAGAACAAGCCTAGAGCTTAGTTTGGGACTAGGTCAATTTGTGTGACATTGTCCTGTGATATTTTTTTTTTTTAAACCTTTCTGCTGGAGCTGTATTTAGTTATTTGGTGCTGTCTAAGATGATTTGTAGTAAATAGTTTTTAATACTTTAGCCTTTTCTAAAGAACCAAACAAGTTTGCATTGCATGTGATTTCATTTATGATATTTTTTAAGATTTTTATTGCATTTAGTTCTGGCTTTTCACACACATACACTTAACTCGAGTGCAAATTACACTTTTACAGTTCAACACCTGTTTATCGAATTAGATGAGAATAAATTATGATAAGTATATAACGTTAAACCTTCCCTTGATAATTTGTCTAGATGATTCAAAGAAAATAATACTCGTACGACCCTAAAAGACTTCTTGATAATTCTGTAACCACATTTTGCACAAACGGGCCAAGAGGTTAATCAGAGAAAAACTACTAACCGTAAAATCGATTTGTGCAATGATTTAATCTACGAGCAGGCCCACCTTTTGGATTTGATATGAGTGCATTTTCAAAATAAAGTGTACCCTAAGGAAAATTAAGAAACTTTATCTTTGTCAGTTTTTTGCCAAACGTTTGTATTTACAGTGTATTTTTTAATAGGTGCACAAATTTTAATATTTGCTTCGCTATTGTTAATCAATCAATAACACATGTCGTGTTATTAATACTCTAGCTTAAAAAATATTAGAGATATTGCCGATTCAATGATTCCACTACCTTAACGATATCCATGGACCCTCTAATGCAGGGGTGCGAGGAGAGGGGAGTGTTGTTAAGTAAGTTAATAAATTAAATTTCAAATTTAGAATATCAGTAGGAGAGGGGCTTGTTGTCTGATAAGCTGTACATGAAATAACAAATTTCGTATATCAATACAGTGTATCGCATACCTACAGCTTGACAACCCGTCATCATTTCTAGTGTGACTTTGTGTCCACACGAGAAGGTAAAGAGAGATAATTTGCAACAAGAAAATAATTTTTTTGAACTCGTTTTATTGTTGTAATATATTATATTAACGATACAAAATCATATGTTAAATTTTATGCACTGATAAAAAAATTACCCTGTGTATGGCTAATTTTGTCACAAAACTGACAAAAGTTAGTAGTAGTAAGTTTTTTTTTTTTTGTTTTTTTTTTTTTTTTTTTTTTTTTTGAGGGACCTACGTAGTTAACCTCTGATGGCTTTGACTACTTCGCCGGAGAGAGACACAATCTGTGTCAAAAAAATTCTCTCGACGATATTTTTTCTTTGTTAAACTCTGACAATCGCTTTACACCGAAGATGCAATAAACATCAGTCCCAAGTTTCTTATTGTAAATAGAACAAAACATCCGAAACCGATTTAGAAGAGATTATGCCCTTTAATTTTCGAAGAATTGTGCAGGAAGATGCAACGGGTATTTCCCATTACGTAATTAAAGGAATTGTATTTTAATACATTCGTAACTATTTATAAAGGTTGTTGCAGTGCGATTTTTGAATCTCGTGGAAAATGACTAACTAAAAACAATTTGTGCCGCGATTTTAGCTACGAGCGGGTACCCTTTTGGATTTGATAATGATAAAGGCGTTAAAATCCAATAGAAGGGCTCGCTCGTAAATAAAATCGCTTCACAAATTAATTTTAAAATTACTCATTTTTTGTCGGTGAGGTTCAAAAATAGCACCCCGAGTGAGACTCTGCCTCGGATATAAAATGTTGTACAGTCAAGGGCAAAAATATGTATACACTTTAGTACCTTGACTGTTTAACGTCATGTTTAAGCTGTCATATGAAATTGTGACAGCGATTAAAGCGGCAAGGTACTAAAGTGTATACATATTTTTGCCCTACCATACCATAGTTATTCTTGTATGGGTCCCTTTTTTCTTATAGCATCTAACCTAATCTAGCACACATTATAAAATTCACGTGTCTATATTTTAAGAGGTACAGCGAATGTTAAGGTTAATGACAAAAAACAATGTTTCTTGTAGGTATGAATGGATTTTTTATAATTTCAATTAGGTATATACTTATTTACTGTTCATGAGAGTCCGCTGATAGACAGACAGACAGTGGAGGCTTAGTTAATAGGGTCCCGTTGGCACCCTTTGGGGACGAAACCATAAAAACGTATGAAATAAAATCTAATTTATCGGGATAAAAAGCAGGTAGGTAGGTAACCCAATACCATCCAGAAAAAAAATGGATTTAGTTTCTTTAACGTAAATATTTACAAATTCATATTTACCCATCCTTTTTTTTTAAATGGCCCTTGTGATTATAATTTAGATAGGTATTGCAATATTGCTCACTGTTTTTATTTTTGTAACATGTCAAAAGCAATACATATAGTTTACCGAGTAGAATAAGGTTCTATATTACTAACTCAACGTCGTATCGTATCTAATTGATTAGTAGGAAAAGCACTCGTGTTCCAAGAAAAATAAAGATTCATTTCTATTAAACTATTCGATCAGATAAGAGGTTAAGAAAGTAAAGAGACGAAATCTCTTAAGAAAAAGTCGTTTTCAACCCGAGCGAGTTTTATCCTCTTTAAATAACATAAACTATCTATAATATAACTTAACAAATAAACTTTTCACCACTGCATCTCAAAAACGCCGGTTTTGCTGGTTAAAGACAGTGAGCAAAGTTCGATTTTGCTGCAAGCGTGGACAAAGTAACTTTTTAATTATTTTCCTCAATATAAAGGAGGTCGTGGGGTGGCACCACGCGGGCGGCTGGGTGATGTCGTTTAAAATTCATCACGATATTTGCATCTCGTGTCTTTGAACCCCTCGCTGCACTCAGGATTCAAATCTAGAATCACTCGCAACGCTCGTGGTTCAATTCTAGTATCCTTCGCTTGCTCGGGATTCAAAATTAACACTCGCAGCAAAAACCAACTTTGCTCTCTTGTTAAATAACCGAGATAAAAATACTTGTACTCACCAAAGTCACAAAAATACTTAGTACTACACTACGAAGTCACAGTGACGACCACTCCGTTGCCATGACAAGCCAAACTGAGCCATTTGGTCGGTGCGCGTGAGTGGATTTGTAAGATCATGAGTAAGGTCTTGTTAGGGGGGGAAATTATATTGTGTTTGTTGTTTCACTAATTAATATTGTTGTGATAATACTAGTCTTTGCCCGCGACTAATTTATTTATCACTCAGTATTCCGGTAATGAGTAATTTTTGGCGTAAAATATACTTATAATGACTTTCTAGTTATATCTACGAATACAGGGCTGGAATTCTACAAGGTAATAACGATATCGATTTTGACCTGTTTCCGTATTGTCAACGTTTTGATAACATTTACAATGATGGCGACTGTGACATAAACGATTCTTAAACGTGTCAAGCACGGTATCGTTTTAACGCACCTGAATAGAGGCCCAGGCGTCGTTCTTGCTGCGAGAAAAAGGAGAATACAAATCATAGAAATTATAAAAGTTATGTATTCCTTTTTTTTTTATGGCATTGAGAAGGCAAACGAGCAACAGGCCACCTGATGGTAAGTGGAGACTGTGACCCATAGACATTCGCATTCACAAGACTGCAAATGCGTTGCCAACCCTGAGGACTAAGATGGAATGCCTCTATGCTAGTTATTATGGTTATGGTTTATTGCACATTAAATAAATACGTTTCAAAATATGAAAATTACAGAAATAGAATTATAGTAGTTATCATTATCATCTACACGGTGCTCATTCAAATTGACGAATAATTGTATTGAACCATACATAATATACAACGTGTTACAAAATAATCCGTAAAAAAGAAATTACGAAAGTAGTGTCAACCCTAGTATAGTGTATACCTAAGATACTGAAATGACGTTATTGAATAAGGGTTGACACTACTTTTGTATTTTCTTTTTTACGGATTGTTTTGTAACACGTTGTATACGTCCCCACATACATATTTATATACATAGAGGTAAAAAAACATCTTTGGCAGTTGGGTAAAATAAAACAGTTTTTGTGTATATTTGGGCGGTTTAATGTCGATATTAGAGCGTATTATTAAAAAAAAGCCGAATTATCCATTAACCATCCGCCGAGTAACAGTGATCGCATTGTTGTGTTCCGGTGTGGGGATAAGACAACCGGTGAAATTACTAGCATAGAGGCATTCCATCTTAGTCCTCAGGGTTGGCAATACATTTGAGGTCTCAGTTCTTAGTGAGAATTCAAATGTCTATGGGTCTCAGATTCCACTTATCATCAGGTGGCCTGAGTGTTCGTGTGCCTTCTCCTAAACATGAAAAAAACTATGCCTTTAAAAAACTGTTGTCTCCATACATCGATATAGGTCGCGATTTGTTTACCAACTGCAAATAGGTTTGCAATGGCAAAAACTTTTTTTTTTGTGATGGAGCATCAAATTATATCATCTTCACGCGTTCCCGAGATAAAGGGTCATGACAGTCAGACGGACGGACGGACAACAAAGTGATCCTATAAGGGTTCGGTGCCCAAAGGGTAAAAACGTGACCCTATTTCGGACTCCACTGTCCGTCTGTCTGTCTGTCTGTCGCCAGGCTACATCTCATGAAACGTGATAACTAGACAGTGTAAGTTTACACAGATGTATTTCTTTTGCCGCTATAACAATAAATACTAAAAACAGAATTGTGTTTTTTTGTTGTCTTTTGCTCGATATTAATAACGGCAACCGGTAAATAGACTCTTGTAATATTCACAGAATATTAAGTTGTATATTAACTTCAAAAATAAATAATTAAATAATAATAAAATTAATTGGGGCCACACAACAAACGTGACTTTTTCGGCAGTTTTTTTCTCGATCTTAATACAGACACGTGTGCCTAATTTTACGGAACGTAATGGAACCCGTCGTGCGCGAGTCTGACTCGCACTTGGCCATTTTTTTCCTGTAGCAAGTTCGACCATATTACTAACAGGTGACGTTTGAATCTGCTATGCTTATTTAATTTTAAATACCGCCCGCCTGTTGGCAGTGTATAAATATATGACTAATTTTCGTGACGTAATGGAAAAATACAGTTGTTAATTTTTGACCTTAACTATAGGTACTTTTTTTGAAAAACTCCCGACTCCCCAACTCTTTTCAATAATGCATAATGCAGTTCTGTGCTTTGCCTTTTATTGGCACACAACACAATCACTAAATGAACACAATAACACAAATATTTGGGAGAAAATAATGTCGCTAGTGTTTGTTATGTTATCAGTTACTTGTTTAATGTTACCCGTTTTTTTGTAAATATTTGGTTAGTTTTAAGTCAGGGTCCCTTTGAAAATCAGCGCCGCAGTTTCACTTCGGCACAATGCTGAGAGGGGCCCTATTTAACGAAGATTTATTTTTAACTTTTTTAATTTTTTAATTTTTTTTTATTGTTTTTTTGTTTGTGTTGAATAAATACTTTCTATTCTATTCTTTACTTTCTAAATGCTTTAGTTAGGTTCTAAAGCTACAGCTCACACAGGGGTATTTGAACGATCTACGCGGCCATAAGTCAATTTGATAAAATGCACGACAGGTAAAAAAAACGACTACCTGCGGTAAGGGTACTAACTAGCGGATAATACCTATCCCCTCCCATTGTTCTAGTATGCAACCTGTGCCCTAACAAACAGTCGGAATTAGATCTTCCCGCGAGGTGTTTGTATCTGTTCTCGGCGTTCGTGTGTATTCATTGATTTTGACATTGAATATTTGTTAGTTTCAAGTAATTTATCGAAAAAATAGTGATGGATCCTGATATAACAGGTAATATTCTAATATTTAATATATTATTTAAATTACTTTTATTGTTAATTGGACGATATTTTGGAGATTTTAAATGTCACATGAATTACCAACAAATCTTATGTATTTTTTGTGTTCAAACGTAAATTTGTTATGTGATCAAGCTAGATCACGAAGTTATTTTAATTTTGTTATTAAGTTTCATGCTTTAGGCTGTTAATAGGCTAAAAATTTGCCGTTGAAAATCGCGGATAAGTACTATTACAGCCTTTTTTTTTAGGTGAAATAATGTAAAAATCTTAAATACGATTTTAAAGATTAATTATTTGTTTTAGGTTTACAAAGTACTCCAGGTGCAAGAATTGTGACCCACAAGTACTTGTTTGATCGCATCTGTACCTTCAATTTTCCTTGTATTGAGGAAAAACGGAATTTTTTGAAAGAAGATCTTCTGGCTGACAAATGTTATACCGAAGATAAACTTGCGAGTTTTAAACATAGCTTTGCTCAGTTTAAGTCTCAACTAAAACTAAGATGGACAAAAGCTCATAAAAAAGAAGACGTATTTCGTAAATACAATGAATTATGGCTAGAAGGAACTATTTCGATTCCCGCAATCTCACAACATAAACCAGGTCGACCATGTAAATCATTTGGACAATCAAGTGAAAGAACAAAAATGAGGAAAACTGAATCAGTTCGATCTGCCTTAGATGAAGACTGCAAAATAACGAGTATCTACGCTGAAAGTAACTTACAGGCCTTGGTAGACCTTACTGCTAGGCGTTTGTCGAACTACCTAGAAGACGTTCTGATGACTTTAAAAGTGCAAGAACGAGAGAGCCTGAAGATAATTTGTAAGTGGGGATGTGACGGACCTCATCAGTCACAGTTCAAGCAAACATTTGAAAATGATGCCGACCCAGACGCAAACATTTTTCAAAGTTGTTTCGTCCCATTACGAATAGTTTGCGGTGATAAGAAGATTATATGGGAAAACCCCACACCCTCTTCTCCACGGTTTTGCCAACTGATAAGATTCCGCTTTGTGAGAGAGTACTGATGTAACAGAAGAAGAAATAAATTATGTTAAAACTTCCGCTGATCAATTTACCGCAACAGTAAATATGCATTGGATACTGCACGCTTATACGTGGACTTGTACCCGTGGCACCCAATGACCCCAACCATGCACAAAGTCCACGTGCATGGTTCAGTAATAATTAAAAATGCATTGTTGCCTATTGGGCAACTATCAGAAGAAGCTGCAGAGGCACGGAATAAACATTTTAGGTCATACAGACAAGAGTTTGCCCGAAAATTCTCAAGAGAAGTCTGCAACAGGGATATTTTTAATAGACTTTTACTGAGTTCGGACCCCCTTTTAAGCAGCATGAAGTCAACGAAGAAGAACAAATTAAAAAATTACCAGCCAGAAACCATTGCCATGTTTGTCTCTGCGACACCTAATGAAACATACTCATCAGAAGAGGATTTTAATTCTTAATGACTTATTTTAATAAAAAAATATGTTATAAACCTTTGTTTTACTTTATAACATTATCTAGAACTGACTCGTATCTAAAATATTTTTGGCCGCGTAGATCGTTCAAATACCCCTATGTGCAGCTGTGCCGGAAGGGCGGGCCGAAGAGAGAGAGAGAGAGAGAGAGAGAAACATGCTAGACCCAACTTGACCACAAAGCCACGTATGACCGCCGATACCATTGGTCCAGTCGGCATCAGCAAACACCGACATATCAAAACTACCATTAGATATAAACTAATCTGTGGTTAGTTCCACTCAAGTACCATAAAACTTTGTTAGTAAGTGTATAATTACAACCCTAATAAATGGCGTGAAAGCCGTTCATTGAACCTTCTCAAAAATCAGGTTAGTAATATTGATTGGAATTTCATAACTGCCCCGTTATCAGGGCAGTAATATCGTATAAAAATCAATTGCTACACCTTTTTTTTTAAATTCTAGATGACGTTGTCAATCAACCCACTTTGACAAACACGCAGCTGGACCCTGCAAATCGGGCCGTATTCACCTTCTCTAACGTCTCTGGCACGCAAACATTTCACCATTAAAAAAAATACTTTTGTTACTGCGGCTCTACTTTGAAATCCGTAATTCGAACTTCGGATCGCCCTGTCACTTTTTGCAAATTAGTTACGCATCAAGAGCAAAAGAGATAGTAATAGACGAGCCCCTGTTTGATGGCGCGCTCGTTCTTCCTCGAAATAATTCATTTGTTACTTTTGAATTTTATTTATTTTTAAGTGTAGTATAAAGCAGTATATATCACTCGAGGGTAAGTACAGATTACTAAACTCGTGTGGTTTACTCCCCTTGGTGAATAAACTACCATTAGCATCTCGTGTAAAAGCTGTATTAAACTAACTCAAATTACTAACCCCCTTACATACGTTAACTTATACCATGCCTTGTCACTGGGTTCCCTTCATCTGACATAACTTTTTTTGGCATAATCATCATTAGGCATACTGGAACCATAAACTTTTCAGGATTATTTAAAATTATCATTTCATAAAACCCATTAAGTTTATTTTATAACAATCCTGAAAAGTATACGGTTTCAGAAAAAGACTGTATGCCAAATGATGATTATTAGAGATGAAACGGATAGTGATTTAGCCGGATACCAGTTACCGAATATCCAGCTGGCACACAAGCCGGATGGCTGGATATCCGGCAAGATTTATAAATAAATATCACGAGACAATGTCACACAAATTGACCTAGTCCCTAACGGGCAGTATCAGAATCAAGAGAAAAACGCGATTTCTAATGAACTTGACTATTATTTGAATGCTCGTATCGGTCGTATTTCCGACCCTTACCTTTGGTGGTCAGTCAATGCGACACAATATCCAAAGTTGAAAAAGATTGCAAAAATATACTTGTCAGCTCCTTGCAGCAGTGTTTACATTGAGAGGTTATTTTCTGAAGCCTTGTCTATGAAAACAAGCGCAATCGACTTTTACCCAAAAACGCATCATAATTTACCGCTAGTTAACTTTGAATATTAAAAAATAAACAAAAAAAATATTGGATTTCCTTTCATTTGTCTGGTTGTTTTACTATCCGGCATCCGGCCAGATAGTAATATATGGCCGGATAGGCCGGATACCGAATAGTTACCGGATATCCGTTTCGTCTCTAATGATTATACCAAAAAAAGTTAAGCCAGATGAATGTTAACCATTGTCGCTTTCTGTCAGATGTAAGTGTCACAATTACAGATAAGGACAAAGCATGGCATAAGCTACCTCACGGTTATTCCACGTTTATAAGTAGGGGGGTAACACTTTACTCTCCCGTTGGAATATGGAATAGACGAATTTAAGTCCCGAGCTTATGTCAAAACCTTGTCCCGTGGCAGAACGTGTTAGGCCCTAAGGTTAATCTAGTTTTTAAATACCCTCCTCGACGTGTATCTCTATGTACCCAAACTTTTACAACGAAAGTCAGACTTATGCAAGCCAAACAATCTTTCCTTTTCCTTAAGGTCACTTGTACATACATAAGTCATCTACAAATAAAGCCATTATATTCAAAAGATTCCTCTTAGCTATCTTTATGTAAACATATGTCTCACATTGACTTGATCTGCTTCGCCCAAAGCTCAACTAGTAGAGAATGCCAGACGACAAGTTCGTCTCTTGTGTTTCCATGAGACTGTTAAAATAATGTGATGATTAAAAACAAAAGCTTTGATGGTTTTATTTGGAAAAGAAACCTTTTTCGCATGTTTGTGGTCGAATTTTCGTAACCCCACGATCTATAACATGATTTTTAATTTAACGGTGGAGTTCTTATAAATTCTTAAGACAAAATGTGAAGCAAAAAAGAACCACAAAATGCGATAACATTTTCCGCTTTTTGCGATTCGTGAATATTTTGTACATATTATATAAAAGACTCCGTAAAAAAGTAAAAAAAAAAAACAATACCGGAAACGTACAGAGCAAGTTTTTCATGAGAACAACAAAATATTACAAAAAGTGGAAATCGGGTAAGATTTAGGGGGGGTGTGAAACGTTATCAGTAGGGTATTATTGGGGATTCTGGATCATTTGTCCTCGCTGCGCTCGGATGATCCAGAATCCCCAATAATGATCCAGGATCCCCAATAGTTTCCATCGATCAGTGATTCAGAATTCCATAAACTCAACAGGTAGTGACCTAACGAATGACCTGTCAATCCTTCAATGGTAAATTTGCATATCCTCGCCTCGTTCATTCGACTGATACTGTCGAAATGTAGATACAAAAATGTCTATAACAAAATATTTTGTAAAGAGAAGCAAAACCGGAGTGCCATATAATTCAATTTTATATTACTTATATTTTTGTTTACGGCACTCCGGTTTATTTTTCATAAATTTATTTCTTTGTTTAGTCAATTTTGTTTATTCATCTTTGTTCCTGTTAACACTTTCCACACAACCATTGCTGTACTAATGTTATAGGATAGTCCCGCTAACAGTTTTCTGGAGTGGCCAATTCCATACTAATTGTTTAAGGACAAGGTGGTCTTTCGATACTAGAACGCTGATCTATATATGCGAGCGATCGTAAAAACTTTGATAGCACGATTTAAAATAAATTCTCCATGTTTGCTCTCTTTCAGCCATTTTCATGATATACTCGTATGTAGCCCCATTATCATTCTTAACCTTACTTTTGGTTTGATTAAATTTTATTAAAATTGACATTAGTAATTGACGTTGTCGTAATTCAATAAGTAAATACTATTTGATTTGAGAACTCAGGGTTAATTACCTTTATAAGATAATAAATAAAAAGAATTTATAAAACATGTTTATTTAAACACCATTTTCTTAAACAAGTTACATTTCTTAGCGCGCATACAGTTGGATGATATATACAGTTAAACACATCACTTGACAATCTATATTCTTCGTACAAACTTAACAATTTAGGACAGTTCATATCTTCCAGGTTAATAACATCATTATGATCTAAAATAGTTTTAAGCCAGGTAACTTTTTCCAGACCCTTACATAAAATCGTCTTATCAATCAGAAACTCTTGGATATACATTAAATATTTTTCGTAAGGTATAAATCCATCATTCCAATTAATTTTTCTGTTTCTCTGTATCCACGATACTTGTTTACGTTCGGTTGGAGAGAGATTGTGCAGTGGGCAAGGTGGTAGAATAAGTAGGTGTAGTAATTGTTCATTAACAGCTATTGCAACTTCTTTGACAATGAATGAATTGTTGTCCGTTTTAAACCCCTGCACATCAACTATTGCTGTCGACATCATGTCAACTTTCTAACAATATTACTCAAAGGTCTGTACTCCACCAAACGATCGTTAATAATCAAACAGTAAGCACTAGTGTTATCCGGCAAATCCTTTTCTGTTTCGATTTCTAAACGAACGTCAACAGGTCCAGTTTTTAAATGCTCATTTTGCCTCGAACAATCAATCACATATAATGGAGCTTTTTCCTTAAATTGTATAAGATCAAGCAGCGGATCTATAGGAAGGTTATAATACGACTGACGAAATCTCGCATACATATCGTATAATATACTGTATTTGTACTCATCAAATTTCAAGTTAAGACTATCGTATGGATAATAGTATGAATTTAAAAATAAAGTCACATTTTTAAGATTACAATGATCAAATACAGCGCTATCGTTTAATTTGTTATTTTTTCTATTAGTTTGCAATCCAAAAATTACATACCGAGGCTTTTCTAGTTGCGAAGTGGTTTTTATAGACCATGTATGTTTGGTTGTTTTTGGTAATAATGGATATTCATATAAATCCCAATTTCTAAACGCTATTTGCATAGGTTTATCTTTTTCTAAATGTTTAAGCAATGCAAGCCTTTGATGATCTGAAACTTTAACATGCGGCATGCGCCATTGAACTTTATTTACCTTAACTTCCACTGAATCATCTTTTTCGGTTACAACACCATTAAGATTTGTACTACTTCTATTTAGTATTAGTTCATGTTTACTATTAATAACTATTTTCTTGTAATCCTCCGCAAAACCTAATAGTTTATTAAGTGGTAAAAGAATACTAAATCTTCCACTGTGATCATCAAATCCGTCCACGTTCCAACCCCACATTGCAGCAGCTTTACTTTCTCCACCATTCATTGAGACTAAAGATTTCATTGTAGTAGTGATTCCAACATTTCTAATTCGATCTATTTCAATCCCATTCATTTCATATCTAATATCTTGAAAAAGAAATGATATAGCGTTATTTGTCAACTTAACATTTTTCACTTTTTTTACACCACTCACGTCTTTAGCTGTTATAGAAAAATATCCTTCTATGTATAACGCGCTAGCTGAAGGTAATACGTATATATCTTGCTGATGGATAGGTATTCGTATTTCATCATTTTCATTAAAACTGTTATTGTATGGGTTATAAGTATGGATTTCATAACTTTCAATTGAATTGTCGAATTGCGGATCGTCGGTTATATGGAGGATGCTCATATTTTTAATCCAAGAGCGCGAAGAAACTCTTTATTACTTTTTGTTATTGCTACAACCTTTTTGCGTCTAGTTCGTCTGACGTTGCGCTTGACAGTGGAGTTAGAACGACTTTGTCTTTGTATTTTGTTACAGATATCATCGTTAAAAATTATCATTTTGACTTTCGCAAGTGAAGACTTATATTCATATTTTCGTTATTAAAATTAATTAGATTTCCCTGTATATCTAATATTTTCACCGTAATTGACGAAATATGTTTCTTCTTTAGAGGAAAATATATTATATTTTTAGGTACTTCAATTACTTGATATCCGGGCGGACTGTTAAGCACGAATTCATGAATTATATGTGTAGGCAAACCGTTCGTATAGGAACCTTGGACAAGATCACATTCGATCCGTATCACAGACGCAGCAATAATGCATACAGGGTTGACTGATTCATGCCATTTATTTGGATCCAACATCTCTGAGAACCCTAATAATGCACCTACACTATTTTTTACCTTAAAATTAATCGGTTCGCTGCAAAAAATTGAACATTTAGAAGTATTGTTGTTAGGAACGATTTTAAACTGACAATTGTTCATATTACTTTTTAAATATTCATATAAATCAGACAGGTCATATGCGCCGCAAGGAATTTTAATATCCTTCTGTTTACCGTAAGCGAATACATTGTTGCTGTCAGTAATATTAGGTATTGAATTAAATGTTGAAAAATACAGTAAGCCGCACTCGTAATCGTCTTCTAATATTAAATGAGTATTTAATTCTGATCGAAGAATGGATTCATTTCCAGTGATTGTGAATGTAATAGACATTGTTATTGACTAAAATGTTTTTTGAAAGTGTAAGCTATTTATGAAGATCCCAAAATGAGTTTAAAAAGTCTATACACAAGTGGCCGCAAATGAAAGGATGAGTTTTTTGCTTGTTAACGTAATTATAAAAAATATTTAAGCCAACATATTTTAAAAATTCTTCAGGTGGTTTTAAATTACCATAACTGTCGAAATATTCGATATAATTATTTAATTTTGCATAGGCTACCCAATGAGTGCCAGAATTCCGGGAACTATCAAGATTAATAATTCCGCATTCTTTTTTTAATGGACGTTTTGGCAACTGATCTCGCATGAAAACTCCTCGAAAATTGGGAATTTCTTTGCAATATTCGAGAATGTCGATGTTAGTTAACGCTCGTTTAGGTAGCCTCTGCATTAGTTTTTTTTATTTTTAAAATAAATTCCTAATCCATTCTTGTGCTCTTTGAGATGCAACCCTCTTCCTAAATTTAATTCTTCCATTTTTTGATTGTGCCTCTTGAGTTCTTGAAAACGTTGTTTAGCAGACTTAATAGCTTCTACCGCTCTAGCAATACCAGCTGCGCCACCTGCTAAACCACCTGCAGCAGACAATCCGGCAAAAATGGGTATTAGGGGCAAAACTCCTCCAACTTTTGGCACAGGTATCACCCGGGGAATGTTTACTGAAGTATCTGAATCCCTCGTCAATTCTCGTGCAACAGCAACTGCTAACTCAATAGCCGCTTTTTTACATGTAGGTTTTAACTTTTTAATATGTTTTTTTGTAAGAGAAACAATATTTTTGAAAGTGTTTTTAAAACCAGCGCCAGACTTGGCTTTCTGTGAGGGAGTGAACACAATTTTTTTCTTGTTTTTTCCATTCGATTTAGGTTTTGACCCTACCATTTTTGTTGAATTGTAAATAAATTATTAATAAATAAGTTATTTTTTGTTTCGATGAAATACTCTGTCCAGTTTCAAGTGCGCAATTAAAATGCGCTTAAACTATGATGTTTGCTGCTTATAAGATTTCTGTTTTATCAATCCAACTATTTTCTTGCGAAGGTAGACCTAACCATTTTACATATAATTTTCGACCATTTTTCTTCAATACTTTTTCTACAAGATAAATGTTCTTATATTTAGGTTTTTGCAATTCGTGAGCATAAAATGATCCTAAGATGGGTCGATGTCTAGCATCTTCTATGATAAACGTTATTGGGTTTGTGTTTTGTACTTTCGTAATAGTAAATATTTCAGTTGACCAATTGGGAGTATATCCTTTTTCAAATGTTCCTTTATATTTGCTTATACGAACGGAATCTCCGACTGCAAATTTATTTTTTTCCTTTGTTGAACTCCTCTTTAATAAAAGCTTTTTATATTTCTGTAATACAGCATCCTTATTATTTTCACTGACTTCAATTGGTTTAAGAGCTATTGTTCTATGTATCGTATTATTATATTCATTAATTGCTTCCGAAAGTGTGTTTCCTATCCATTTATAGTTTCCTTTTAAACTAAATTGCTTGTACAATTTATTCTTAAAAGTCCTTATGAATCTTTCCACTATAGATGCTTTTTTAGTAGAGTATGTAGAGTAATGGTTTATTTTATGTAACTCAAGTAATGATTTTATTTTTTTATTATAGAATTCAGTTCCTAAATCAGTTTGCAAGTTTTTGGGTATTCGATTTTTTTGGAACAAATCACAAAAAGCTTGAGTTATATATTCCTTACTCTTTTTTTTTAATGGATATACCCATGCATACTTAGAAAAAGTATCAATAATGGCTAAAATATATTTAAACTGTAAATTATTGTTTGAAACAGATTGCATATCAATAAGATCAGCTTGCCATAAATCATCTATATCTTTCATCACTACATGTCTTCGAGGAAAGTTTTTCCGCGCTTGTTTATGTATTTCGTTTACTACGATTGCTTTACTCATTTCTTGTATTTGTTCTTAAATGAAACTGTTTCAATACTTTGTTGCAGGCTATTTACTTCTGTCTCTAGCTGAGCTAATGTTTGATTAATTAATTTTATTTTATTAAACAATTTATCTGCAGTATTGTCAACATACTGTTTTGTGGCGCAGTCCTCTGGATCGATAGGCTTTCCAATATGTTTAATTATCTTATTTTTTGCATCAAAACAATCGGTAACATTTATGAAAGCCAAGGGAGGTTCATTAAAATTATTCATTTTATGCTTTTTTAACACATGGTGTCCAAACTTATCTACATTCATGTTCAACCAACACAATGAGACTGAATCAACAGTTGGTTCTGAAGTCTTTTTATTCCTTAATGATGTCTGCTTCTTTTAGTTCTTCTATAATCGAAATTATTTCGTTATCATGGTTAGTGTTGCCAGCATCTTTAGAAGCAATTAAAATTTTTAAACGTTCAATCAACTCATTAGGATCATCCCAATATACAAAATCCGTATTTGAATTATATTTTTTTAAGGAAGGCAGATTACCACCTTGCTTTGCCGTGCTGGATTCTTGAAATAGGGGTTTAATAATTTGACAGTATTTCATTCCTGAATTACCTTGTATCTGACCTTGAGGACTAAAACCTCTCTTATGGACATTAGTGTGCACCAAAATATCTTTATAGGTTATTTTATCCTTTTCATTTATTTTGTCGCAATTCGGTTTACTTTGAAATAAAAGCTCTTTTAAACCTGGCGTTAGTTCATAACTTTTATCATTTACATTAATCGTAGATATTTTATTAGGAGAATTCTCCCCATAAGATTTAAGCGTTGCAGGTGAATTTCCTATCATAAGTGTTTCACCGTCATGTCTTACTCCAAAGGCAACATTAAAAGGTTTATTTGGGACTTGCAAATAAGAATCGACATCCTCAAAGCTTTTTACTTTTGCCACATTATTTTCCATTTTCGTAGGAGTTTTTATTTCAAGTATGTTGGGAATATTTATTTTATCCTTTTTGATACAATCCGCGTTTACATCATTTGATAATATATTTTTGTTATTATGCTTATTTTCATTATAAGATGTTATTTGCTTAGGAGAATTATGAAGAAACATCATGGTTTCTAGCGGATCGGTTAATGGTTTCAAAATCTTCTTATTTTTTAATTCTAAATCATCCTCCTCTTGCTGCATCTTCTTTAACTTATTTTTAATATTCTTTACAGATTTAATTAATTGTGTTTTTATGTCTGTCTCCATGGCAAATCAATAACGCGGTCTAAAAAGACCCCCGATGTTTCTTAATGTTATAAGTAAAGTGATTTTATTTTAGTCATCATTTATATTTATTCAAATTTTACAAAAACATCGAATGACTTTCTATATCGACCATTATTTAATTTACAATCTTTGTTAATTATAAGACACGCATGTGAATCTTTCCATATATTTGCGGCAAGCGATTTGAATTTTTCCCAACTAATGTCAGAATTTACGTGCTCACGATAAATATGTTTTAAATTGATATCGTCTTGTTTAAAAATTATCAAAAAATTAACATTGTCTCGTATTAATTGCTTTGGCACTTTAGAGTAAGTCTGCGTTAAATAAAAACAGTCTATTCCTTTATGTCTGCCCATACAAAAGTAATTACGAATATTAGTCTGGTTTTCGCAAGCTACGTCATCAAAGATAAATATTGAATTGGGCATCGCCTCATGAGGAGAGATTACCTCTTTTTCATCGTGGATCATAAACAGTTTAATTTCGGGTATTCTTTTAAGAACTTCCTCTAAAAATCTATATTTAGGTTGAAAAGTTGTTTTAGAGTAAATGTAGACATTTCGAAATTTTAACCCATTTTCATGAAGCAATAAAGTTAAAATTATATTTGTTTTTCCACAATTTGATGGTCCACATATAATACATCGTATAGAGTTGGGAAGAAGCATACTATGTCTGTTATTATAATTAGTGCAATGTGATCCATCACTTATTTTGCTGATTTCTATTGACACAGGCTGTTTAATAAATTTCATTTCGCCTTCTGTTCAGTAATTTAATATAATATCAAATAAATACTTGTAATAATATAATCATCCTAAATCAATGAATTATCTTTGTAAGTCTTTATCATTTCTCTAATTACACATTCCTGTCTTATATTAGGCGAAGAATATTATACACCGAGATCTAAATTGCTGCTACTCGAGCGTCAGTCGCAGTCGACATTTGTCTCGCTTCTAACGTGGGTCCAGCGTATTTAAAATATATAGGTAATTAAATCTATTTTTTATTGCTTCATCCAGTTATGTTGGATTTATTGCCATTTTTATTAAATAAAAACTTATGACACTTTTATATTTCAGATAATTATGGAAGACAGCACGCAGAATGATCGACTTGATTTTGGCAGCATATATGATGTCAGCCCCGTTTTCCACGATGTGCCGGAGGATCATCCTTTTTATTATGCTCAAGACGTTGACGGTTACATGGAAAAAGTGGAAAAAAAGCGGCAAGAGCTTTTAGCCCGTAGAGAAAACATGTGTAACGCAACCGTAACGCGAGAGCCTGACGCTCCGCGGGACAAAAGGGAGTTGAAAGCATTAAATACCAAATCGGGTATTAATAAAAAGGATCGTAGTAGAAAAGGATCATCATTTGTAATTAAAAATAACATTCGCAATGGACGATATTTAATTAAAATAAACATTGAGACAATGGACGAGTGTTACAGTGATCGTTCAGTTAGTGCGCAATATCTCGTGTGTGATCCGTATGATGAAGTGTTGGACAGCACAGAAAATGTGTTAAAAAAAATTATGAAAAAACTTGAAAGTGATTAATTTCGGTGTTAGTTATATATGTATAATTGTGACTTATTTCTATTATATATCCATGTTTATTTTATATTATAGTTCTGAATTATAAAATCAATTTATGCCAATTATATTGTTATTTACTTACTTTGTAGAGCCAATTAATATAAGTTATTGTCAACGAAGTTTGAATTAAGGAAGAAAAATAGTAATTATTATTATTTTTCTTCCGTAATGTAATTAATGTAGCGTTGTTTTAATTTTATCATAAATTTCTTTAATTTATGTTTATTTATAAATAATTTGGCGTTATAAATATGTTATTTTTTGTCTCATTAAGTGTAAATTAGTAAAGACAATGGTTTATAAGAAGTCTGCCTGCTATTTAATTATTATTGTTGTACTTTCACCTTATTAAGTTTAATATTATTATCAACCTTATTTTAATAAATGATGTTCATATAGAATGTGGAACTTATTTTACGTGCAACCAAAGTTAAATAAACAGAGATAACACGTTATAACATGTCATGATTTGTTTCCTCTGCAACAGTATTGTAGCGGAACTACAAACCGACATTAAATTTTTATTATTTAACTTGGGTCATACACTAAGAAGATAAAGTCGAATTGCGCGCACGCCGCGTCAGCAACTCTTTACGTAGCCACATTCCTACGCGCTGAGCCAAAGTTAAACAAGCAGGGACAACTCGTTTTAACATGTTATGACTTGTTTCTCTGCAACAGTATCAAATTCCTTGTCTGAATCTCAATTATAACGAAATAAAAGAATAGCAACTTTGTTTAATTAAATTCTTAAAGTTAATCAATATTTCAGCCACTCTATTGGTGACGTGGCTGGCTTAGTTGGTAGAGACCCTGCCTACGAAGCTAGCGGTCCCGGGTTCGATTCCCGCTCAGAGCAAATATCTGTGTAATGCATGCATGAGTATTTGTTTCTGAGTCTGGGGTGTTTTCTATGCATTTAAGTATTTATTTCTTTATATAAGCATGTTTATCGTTGTCTAGTACCCTATCACAAGCCTAGAGCTTAGTTGGAACTGGGGTAAATTTGTGTGAGGTTGTCCCATTTAATAATTTTTATTAATGGCTCCTCACTCTATATTGTCTGATTGTTTCCCTGTTGCTAACGTATTATCAACGTTGTGATAGCTCTTATTGACTTGACAGTAGAAGCGATCGAGTCATGATAATACGATTGCAATAGGTGTAAAACTAGCGTAACTCAAAATAAAAAAAAGCCAACTTATTTTAAATCAAGAGTGCGTCTTGAAATATGGAAATATTAATAGTTTTGAGTTAGGCGGGTTTATTACTAAGCACGTGATTAATTAGCTGGCGGAGGTAAATGAAAGAAAAACAATAGGCATACATTCATCATTTATTGTTTTTATAAAAATAATAAAAATGTTACAATTCACACGTTTGCATTAAATTTCTATTACTTTACAGTGCTGCCACATTAAAATGCTAATTTGTAATGTCCCCAAGGCAAAGTCGAAACATTATCTTCTAATACACACCTTTTATCATCATCCCTTGTAAGAACTAGCTTATTGATTTTTTGCGTGAAAATTTTATGATTTTTTGATTTTATTACACACATATTATCTCTAAAACATTCATTTTGAAATAAAGCATTTTTGTATTTATTAATATTAAGTTTTTTTGTAACACACTTTTTTATTCCCTTTGCTTTCCTGATTGTTGAAATTTGGGTATCTATGCAATATAGTTTTGCTCTCAAACCTACAAATTCCTTCACGATCTCACCCCCCATTTCGTCTTTAAAATATCCTGGAATTTTACAGTTCACTAAGGGCATATTAAATATGTTGCTAGCATCAAAATTGCTAGTATCAAAATACTTTATGTGTGTTTTGATATCTTCATAGAAATCTTCTGTATGAATTAAATACAAAAGACTATCAGTGTCCGTATAACAAAGATGAATTTTATTTTTATAAACACATCATAATGAAATCATTCATCACATCATAATGAAAGCGATACAAATGACTTTTGGCTATTTCTAGAATAGAGAAACCCACGTATATGGGTCGATCTAAAACGATTTTTGTCTGTTGCAACTGAATTGCTACTAATGAATCAGATATAACTGCCAAGTTTTTGAAGTTGGGAGCACTTATGTATTTTTCCGCGCCGCAAAATTTATTTGTGTTATTTGAATGATCTTTCCAGATATTAACAAGTTTTACATCAACCTGTTTTCTTTTATTTTCAATCGTTTTGCCAAATATTGAATTGTTTTGCTTTTTGAAAAAATCCCTTTCATAATCTGAGCTAGCATTTTGTCTCAAGGTGGTATTTAAAGATATGTATGGTTCTAAAAAGTTACTTTGATCGAAAGCTAAAACTTTATATGTTTTTAACAAAACAAGACCATTTTTCAAACATTCTTTTAAATGCATGTAGTGAATAATGTATCTATGTTTGTCGTAGAGGCTAGCAATTAATTTTTTATTTTTGCTTCCTCTAGGAGCAAATTTTTCAGCTGCAAATGGCATATCTGAATGAGACTCATGAAGTTCAACAGGATAGTGAAGGTCGACTTCCAGTATAAAACCGGTATCAGAATCGCGTGACTGTTTTTCAACGTTAAAGTTTGCTAATTCATCATCGTTAAGATACCTGAAATTTCCTGTTGGCAGATGCTGCATCATTGCATATCCATATAAATTTACACAGTCTAAATAGGCTAAAAAGCTATTCGGCTCGTTAATGTTAAAATCTGGAAGATATTTATTATTCGCCTTTGCGTATCTATGTGAACATTGAGCAAGACCTCCTCTTATTCCGTTTTCCAGCATTTGATACATATCTATATCGGAGAGTAGATCCAATTTTACTTTTGTGTATAATAACATAGCATCCTAACTTAATGATGGTGACGATACGTAATAACAGGGATCAAGATTGTAGTATTTAAGGCTCATGCTTCGAAATTTTTCAAAAACGTCACATAGAAGAAGCACATCACATTTCAAGTATAAATCTGTATATTCTCCTAAGTTTTTAATAGCAAAAGTTTCCCAAACATGTAAGGCATGATTATAATCCTCAGAAGATACAGATTCTGATGAGAGTTTACTAAAAAAATTGGAAGCCTGAGGCAACTGGGTTTCTTCATAACGTTGCCAAGAGTTTATATAATCGTAACAATAGACACCCTTTCTTCGCACTATATCAAACTTGGCCCCATCTCCAAAAAATGATTTTAAATGTTGGAAATCATCTTTTTTCATTGCATTTACTAAATTGTCTAAACTTGAACTCAAAAAGTTGAAAGAATCAATAAATTTTAATTTAGCTACATTTTGCTGGTCTATTGGAATGAACTTCGTAAACGAAATATACTTTTCTTTATTTTTTGGGATAAGGTTTATTCGACCGCATACGTTTGTGAGTTCATTAATAAACAAATGGCAGTCATATCCGGAAAGGTTATGAAAAATTATTGGTATAAATGGGCAAGGTTTTGAATTTAAATTACAACTATTGTGAGCGGGCCCTCTATATCGACCTGTGAAGTGATCATGATCCTTTACAATGTTATCACTAGATGAAAACTTGTCTTTACAAATATGACAAGCAGTGCTAGTTTCAAATGATAGCTGTTCCTCTAGCGTAAGCGGAATCATTGGTTTGCTGACAGATAATATTGAGTACAATCGCTGCACATCATTACATATAGACTCCACAAACTTTTTCGAACAGTTGGGACCGCGATAAGAAACATAGTCGTTTAAATAAGGCTCGCTTCTACAACAAATGTAATATGCAAAGCAAGATGCCTCATGCAATTGAATATTTTCCACGTACATAGATTTACTTTTATCTGAATACTCTCGTAATAAGCTTTCGAAGTCACCATAGATCACAATAGGCACCTCCTGAGTTCTTTCAAAATTAGAAAAAAAAAGTTGTGTATTTGCCTCTGGTAAAACAGTTTGTACCCCTGCACAACTATGCTGAATTAATTTTTCCTCTGTTGAAAAATATAAAAAACAATCTTCACACAAATGTATCTTAGATTTATGTTTAGTTATTTGTTTGCGAACAAGTTTCTCAAAGTTTTTTATTAGGCAAAAGTGTGCCTTACTATTTTTAGTTATTAATAACAAGTTGATGTGCTGTAATTTACGATTAGCGGTTTTATATAAAGGGCCCATAACACTACCATTTTTTGTTAAACCATAGATGTTAAAACTAATATCAGTATTGTTGGCTTCGAACCACCTTATATCAGAGATGCTTGGTGGAAATGCCATGCCGGAAGTGTTTAAAACATTTTGGTATTTGGGATAAGATGAGACTCTGTTTGAGTTAACCTTGCTAGGATACAAGTGAGCCATTATAGACCATATAAAACAGTGATTATCCTCATTATTTATATTCAAACAAGCTTTTGTATTAGCAATATGTTTTGGTAATGGTATAAACGATCCAGCTCTCAAAGGATTGTATTTTACTATGTTTATCTCTAAGTGACTAACTGATTCGATTGTCCATCCTGATTCCGAGAGCTCAAATTCCGCACATTTAGTAATTAGTACATCAGCAAGTGATTTATATAATGATAAAACGTCTGTACTCTGCAAAACTATATCGTATTTAGTGTTAAATGACTTAATGGAACTTTCACTATTTTTTGGCAAACAATACTTTACGAAAAGTTCCAAATTAACTTTGAGTGAGACATGCTTTTGTAATGAATCTTTAATAAGTTGTTGTGCTATATCAGAGTTTTCACATAAAAATGAATCTGGGGTAATATTCGTATTTGAGGGATTGACTTTATAACTAACAATTCTACTCCGAAAAGCATTAGCTATTATATAAACGTTTTCAAGCCGCGTACTTAACAAACTATTAGACTTGTGGATATTAGTCTTTTTATGTGCTGCTAATTTTGGAACGGAAACATTACATACATCGCAAAAGAACATCTTATACTATTTTTGTTCTATGTAAGACGTGCTTTGTTTTGTAATAATTACATTTGTTGAAAACCGCAAAAGTTTTGAATTTGCCTTTAAACCGACTGTAAAGTAGCAGATTACAATAAACACATAACTAAAATTAGTTAAAAAGTATTTGACGGGTACAACACAGGCTGCACGCCTTTATACTCTTCTTTAGCAGCCTGAGCAACTTGTCTGACCGCTTTGAAAACTGGGCTATTATTATTTACAGCCCCTTTATATGTGAAAAAGGCATGTTTCCACCTGGTTGCTTCCGTCGCTACCGGCTCAAGCTCCCGCGTGGTGAAGACTCGGAGTTCGACGTAGTACTCCCCGCGCCGGCTGGGATCTCGTTGCAGCGTGTACCCGGAGCCCGTCCTTCTTGTCAAAAAATTACGTAGCGGAGCGGCCCTGATCGGTTCCTCTTCGTCACCCTGAAATTATTTAGCAACCTTATATTATTCACCTTTATAAATACAATTAAGAAAATCACTTAAATTATTAAAAAAATCCAGCGACAAACTGTTATCATGACCGAGGTCAGTCCAACTGAACTCGGTTTAAAGTTGGGTAAAAACAGTTTTAATGAAATCATCATAATAATAAATCAATCTTACACAAATTGACCTAGCCAATAGTTGAGAACAAATACTTGCGCTCATCACACAAGTATCTGCCCTTACCGGATTTGAACCTGAGACCGTTAGCTTCGTAGGCAGGGTCACTACCAACTAAGCTATCGTATCCTCGAAGTATGTTTTGATAAACAATCGCGCATCTTACCTCGGAATCAAGAAACACAGCGACTCGTCTCTTTTTCGGTTGAGCAGCTGATGCATTCACGACGCTGTCCAGGTCTGAATCACAGCCGTGCAGTTCCGCCGCCTTCTTAGTTCTTCTCTGCTTCGCCTTTACCGTCTTAACTTTCGCTGCACTCGTAGAAGCGGTAGATGCAGTCTGTTGCTGGGCACAGCTAATCTCCTCATCGGAATCGAACGGATTGAACACTGCCGACCTATTTTTATTAAAAGTATTTGAATAAGCATCACTAACCAAACACAATCAACATAAATAATAAAAAATAAAAAATATTACGTACATACTTGCTGCTTCTTTTTAATTACTTGTCTCACTCACTGCACTGCCACTACCAATTGAATGCTCAAATAAATGGAAGCTCCATTTATAACCCTATAAACTAAGGCTGCATTTAGATGTTACCAATTAAAATTATTAGTAATATAATTTTATTTCAAATGAGATTGTCCAAACAAAATCAAACCTTAATTCTGCATTACAGACGTTCGTCTATTAGAAAATAAAATATAATTATTGTGAATCACTCCCAATCCTTTACACCTATAAGGCGCGGCGCCAGCTTGTTGCGTTAACCTGAAACCTTATTCGTATTTGGTAGCTGCATGTACTTTAATGCGTTTCTATGTACCGAATGTAGCCTAACTATGAAGACGATATGATGCGTTAGCCGAGTTGGTAGGGACCCTGCCTACGAAGCTAGCGGTCCCGGGTTCGATTCCCGGTATGGGCAGATATTTGTGTGATGAGCACGAGTATTTGTTCCTGAGTCTTGGATGTTTTCTATGTATTTAAGTATTTATTTCTCTATATAAGTATTTATATCGTTGTCTAGTACCCATAGTACAAGCCTAGATCTTAGTTTGGGACTAGGTCAATTTGTATGAGATTGTCCCCCTGATATTTATTATTAAAAAAAAAATAAAAAAAAATAAGGAAATATAAAACAGGCACTGGTTGGCTTGAAGACAGCAACGACTTACTATACTTATTGTTTAAATAACTTGTTTAACTCTCAGAATTTGTGAATCGGCTTTAGCTATAAAGAAGAAAGAAAAACACATATATTTGTTCGAATCATGTGAAGCATGAACATAAATTACTTACGCTTCCTATTATTTACATGTCATACAGCATGCTATGTAATGGCTCTCAAGGTTCGAAATTATTTTACTTTATTGCATTCATGCACACAATCTTAACATTGATTAACGAAGTTCTTAGTAAACAGTAAAAACATCGTGCTAGTTTCATATCGATTATTTGTATTAATCCGCGCCATCTTAACATTGATTAACGAAGTTTTTAGTAAACACAGCGCGGAGTTTCTTGTCAATCAGCAATAAAGTTGACACTTGATTTACCTAAATAGATGTCGTAACAATGTTCGAACTTTGATGTACATCGCGAACGATTACAGTGTTGAGATAAACTTAATAGTTTCAGTCGATTTATTTATTTAAGTTTCAGTTCACCTACGAAATTTTTACTTTATTAAAGACCGCAGATTCATTTCACTGTATTATTCCATTCAAATAGCATTGTCAAATAGCGCCATCTTACGCTAACAATAACATTGAGCAGTTCTTAGTAACAGTAGCGCGTGAGTCACTTTATCGTCAGACTAGCAGATGTTAAGTACCTACCTTTTTAAATAGATGTCGTAACAATCTCTCATTACTTGAATAATACACAAATATTGGAATAATTAATGTATTTCACTTTAATCAACACTTTTAATAATGTGGTTTTTAATAACAACTGAAGATAGCTTGAAATCAAAAAAAGTTTGCAGTTTTTATTTTGATTTGACAGTAATAATTGAAAAAGACCTGAATCACGCTATCAAAGTTTTTACGATCGGTCGCATATATAGATCAGCGTTCTAGTATTGTCTTGGTTGAGTAAATATCAGTACAGAGGAGGCGCCCCTTTGGAACGTATCGAAAGACCGCCTTGTCCTTAAACAATTAGTATGGAATTGGCCACTCCAGAAAACTGTTAGCGGGACTATCCTATAACATTAGTACAGCAATGGTTGTGTGGAAAGTGTTAACAGGAACAAAGATGAATAAACAAAGATAAATAAACAAAGAAATAAATTTATGAAAAATAAACCGGAGTGCCGTAAACAAAAATATAAGTAATATAAAATTGAATTATACGGCACTCCGGTTTTGCTTCTCTTTACAAAATATTTTGTTATAGAAATTTATGAGGCGAGAATATGCAAATTTACCATTGAAGGATTGTCAGGTCATTCGTTTACCTGTTGAGTTTATGGAATTCTGAATCACTGATCGATGGAAACTATTGAGGATCCTGGATCATCCGACTAGATCCCTGATCGATGGAAACTATTGGGGATCCTGGATCATCCGACTAGATCCCTGATCGATGGAAACTATTGGGGATCCTGGATCATTATTGGGGATTCTGGATCATCCGAGCGCAGCGAGGACAAATGATCCAGAATCCCCAATAATACCCTACTGTTATCGCCATGAGCTAAATTTACGAGTATATGGATTATTTTTGACGGCTATGCGATTTAAGAGGCCGTACACGAAATTTTGCCGGTTTTGCTTATTTTTGTGATTTTACAGTTTAAATAATGCTTTTCTATAAGTTTTAATGCACATCATGATATATCATTTCAGTTATGATCGAATAAATGAGTTACAAATGAATGAGCTACTTTTTTATTTTTGTCGCAAATTCAAATTCGGGATTTAGGTTTTTTTTTAACATTAAATATTGCTATTTTATTACTGTTATATTACTGCTGTTTTAATTTTATGAACGAGTGTTTTAAGACGCCGAAATTTAAAACTATTTATTGACCATTTTCTATAAAATTTTACAAAGTTAATTATTTTTTTACACAAGAAATATATAGCAAGGTGGTGAAAAATAATTCACACATTTTTTCGACGACTTTTACAGCAATCAATTGTAATTTCATACCTTTAAGACGTCAAAACGATTCGTGAATATGCGATATTCTAAACCTCTTACAGCAAAATTCACAAAACAGTCGCCGGTTTCAGGTCGATTTATCAAAATTAAATAATAAAAACAAAAAGGTATTTCATACATTCGTTGAAAACCGAAATTAACTTTTGTGTTGCGCATTAAAATTTGTAGAAAATTTCAACAGTAAAATCACGTCTGTAAAATCACGAAAATCAGCAAAATCGCCTAAATTTCGTGTACGGCCTCTTAAGCATGGCTTCATGAATCCTTTTGAGTCATCTCTTCTCGAGCTAAACTTTGGGAAGTTTTCTATATATCTAAGTATGTTTACCGTTGTCACAGTCCTCTTAATCCTGGTAAACTACATACATTCATTCCCAGAGTGGGGTAGGCAGAACTACAGAAATACCAACAAATCTAAAAAGACTCGTACATAATTCTATATCCACATTTTGCACAATCAGGCCAAGAAGTTTACTAGTGTATTAGTGACAGGTTGCATGCCCTCGCCTAACAGTACTACAAGCCCTTATTCCCTTAGTCGCCTCTTACGACATCCACAGGAAGACATGGAGTAGCACTATTCTAACCCCGCATCCACACGGGGGACTAAACTGTTTTTTTAATAACTAAATAAATACCAGGAAACATCTCACACAAATTGACCTAGTCCCAAACTAAGCTCTAGGCTTGTACAATGAGTACTAGACAACGGTAAGCATACTTATATAGAGAGATATATAGAAAACATCCAAGACTCAGGAACAAATACTGCGCTGATCACACAAATATCTGCTCTTACCGGGATTTGAATCCAGGACTGTTGGCTTCGGAGGCAGGGTCCCAGCTAGGCTAACGCGTCGTCAATTGTTTTGGTTTTGCAGTAAAAATAAATTATTTGAATTTGCATTGCCGTTTGGTCCGTCCGGATCGCTACCACCATCTTATCCATTAACCAACCGCCAAGCAACAGTGTTCGCATTGTTGTGTTCCGGTGTGAGGATGAGACAACCGGTGAAATTACTAGCATAGAGACATTCCACCTTAGTCCTCAGGGTTGGCAACACATTTGAGGTCTTAGGATTGTAGTCTTGAGTATTCAAATGTGTATGGGTCTCAGATTCCACTTACCACCTGGTGGCCTGAGGGCTCGGGTGCCTTCTCCTTACCTTAAAAAAAAATTCTTCATCTCACGTTTTTACGCGGAAGCACATATGACTATGGTGGCTTTTGGGTGAGTTTTGATTCTTGTGTGGGCGTGCAATATCTTCGTGAGGCCCACTATATAAAAAACTGAGAGATTTTTGTGAGTGGGAATTTGAATCTTCTCGCAAGAAAATAAAGTTCACTTACCTTTGTTCTTGAATGTCATTTTCAAGTTTGAAACTAATTAAAATGAACTTTATGCCTATCGAAATAAAGTTCAAACTGCCTTGGTTACGTATTTTCTATGGCACTGCGGGTCTTGCGAGGATATAATTATGTACCTAGCCTATTCATTGTTCAGTTTGGATATTATAGTTTTGTTTTGTTTAGCGGCATATTCATAACGGCACCAGTGCGCATTTTCTCACCTAACTTTTTAAGTCCTATTCTCGGAAGTCTGAAAAAAAATCTCATACCATTTTTCATCATAATGATCACTCTTTAATCAATATTAATCATACACCTGTTTTATTTTCAGGATTTGAAAAATATCCAACTGTTAAATAAAAGGTTGGGTTAGGTTTGTTTTACTAAAGTCCTAAAATCGGAACGGGTACAGAAAAAAAAATGAGTTGCAATGAGTATAAAAAAAAAATTAAGAGTGATTATTGAAAGTATAGATCGGGCGGTAGTAAAATAAAAACCGGGCAAGAGCATGTCGGACCATGCTCAGTGTAGGGTTCCGAAGCCGTTAAGAACTACAAATATAAAAAATAACAAGTAATAACCAATTTTCTATTTATAGTCAATTGGTGCCGTCTTAGATGATTCTAGTAGGTATAAACACTAATCGCCTGAATCTCGAGAACCAATGATGTCTACTTAGTCGTGATAGTTTTCCTTTAAAATTCGTTGTATGCTCTTTTATTTTGGCTGCAGGGGGGGGGGAGGACACTTGAGTCAAACAAATATTAACGCTTTAAAGCTTAATATTTCATAAAAGGATTACTTAATCGAACTGTGTTACAAATCCGTAATCTTTTTGAAAGACCTATCCAACGACACCCCACACTTAAGGGAAGACGAGAAAAAAAATACATCCCCACGTTATGTGTAGGGGAGGTACACTATTTTTTTTTCTACCTTTTATTGTACCACTTTGTTGCAAAGAATAATATGCGCATTCATGCAAATTACAGCTTTCTAGTACTAAGAGTCTCTGCGCTAGGCTGAAGACGGACATGGCGAAACTATATGGGTTCCTAGTTTGAGTAACGGAACCCCAAAAATAGGAGTAAAAATTGAATGTGAGCCACATTTCCGATTTCTGTTCATTATTCTGTAGGCTTACGGAATCGTCGAAGAGTTAAGCTTGAAGTGACGTACGTGACTCCATTTTAATAAGATGCTGTCAATAAACGTTGTCTCCACATTTCATAAGTGAATAAACACCCTCTTAAGAAAATTAACAAGTATGTAAGGACAGATTGCGTAGAATCAGTTTACACGATAAGGATTAAAATAAAAGATAAGTACTTAGTTTACAAAAGTAAATATTAAAGTTAAAAATTCAAAGTAAATAGGGAAAATAATTAAGTTATAATTAGTTAATGATTACTGTATTAACTTAAGATAGTCTAACAAAACTAACATTCTGGAATGCAATAAATATTTTAGTATTGATAATTGTTGTAATAAACACCCTTTTAAGAAAATGAACATGTACGAAAGGATTTAATAAATATATAGAGTAGAACTTACAAAAGTAAATATGCAAGTTATAATTCAATGTAAATAGGGAAAGTTAACAAGGGTTTTTTGGAAATTCATCCCCTAAGGGGCTAAAATAGGGGGAGTCGTGGGCGTCATCTAGTAAAAATAAATACATGATAACTAATAAAGCTATTTATAGTGCCTCTCAATGTCTTCCCGTGGATGTCGTAAGAGGCGACTCAGGGAATAAAGGCATTTATTGCTGGTAAGCGATTGGCTTCCAATCTGTCACTAATACACTAAACTTCTTGGCCTGATTGTGCAAAATGTGGTTACGGAATTATCAACAAGTCTTTTAGACTTGTTGGTATTTCTGTAGCTCTGCCTACCTCACTTTGGGAATAAATAAATAAATAAATATCAGGGTACAATCTCACACAAATTGACCTTGTCCCAAACTAAGCTCTAGGCTTGTACTATGGGTACTAGACAACGATAAACATACTTATATGTAGAGAAATAAATACTTAGAAAACATCCAAGAATTAGGAACAAATATTCGCGCTCATCACAAATATCTGCCCTTACCGGGATTTGGACCCAGGACCGTTGGCTTCAGAGGCAGGGTCACTGCCAACTAGGTTACGGTGTAGTCAAGGAATGAAGGCGTGATGTTATGTATGTGTATGTGTGTAGTTTTTTTGTAAGACTTGTTTAAAGCGTGAGTACCCATCGATAAGTTAAGAAAGGAAGAAAGAAAACATTTATTCGTGTCACAACAAAGAACAGAATAATACGCACGAGAAGAATGTAGTCACGAAATGCTCCCAACTCAGCTTAATAGTGGCATTTATAGCACCGTTAATCAAATAGTTAACTTTGTTAATCGCTAATCCGTTACTAAAAAAGGTAATGTTTAAACGGTAAAGCGTTACATTTCGGAAGACTTAACGCAAGTTAACGTTAATCGTTAATCCGTTAACACGTGATAAAAATGGCATTTTTACATCGTTGCGTTAGTGATCTACTTAAAAAAACTCTTGGTTTCTGGAAGTTCACTGGTTAGGAACAAAAAAAACCTATAGGATTAGAGTGTGTAATTTAGTCATCTGGCAAAATGTGGATAAACAAACAAACAAACATTAAACATTAATATGTTGCTGTCAGAAGTGTTAAGCTGGGTACGAATTTGAGCGGCTCAGCCTGAGGCATGCTCACCCGGCGCGGTGAGCTGCTCGCGACCCAATTTTTTGCACATAAGCATGCGCGGGTGGGGCAGCGTGCTTAACTCGAGCCGTCATTTCAAAATGGCGTCGGACACGATGACGGCCGCAGCTGTGTTTATCATAATTCACCGAATTATTATCAAAAAGAAGAATAAATCGCCTCGGTGGTGGAACGGCTCAGCAACTTTATTAAATTTGTGCGCGCCTCGCCCACAAATAAGTTAGAACTTGTCGTTCTTCCCGCGGCACGCTCGGATACACGATACACGTCAAAATTACGCGAGACACGCACACCGAGGCGCCTTTGAGCACGGTCAAAAGACCGACTCTCGACGGCTCGCCGCGCACAACGCGTGAGCGCGTACGAATTTGAGCAAAATAGGTGAGCCGTGCGTGCCTCAACCCGAGGCTGCTCTAACTCGTACCCGCCTTTATTCGCGGCGCTGCGCGGTGCGTGCGAAATCTTTTTAGTAAAATGTAGGTACTGGATTAACAATTAACGGACTTGGGGAAATTTTACGGACGTTAACGTAACCGTTACAATTTTTTAAAGTTTAATTAAAAGTTAATCCGTCACACGAAATGTTTACTTTTTTAATTACGGATTAACGGATTAACAAGTTAATGCCCAGGTATGCTGGCATTGCGTTACAGTCAGCACTAGTCTTCCGTACCCATCAGGTGAAACCACGGAAGGTTAACTGAGAAAGCAAATTATCCGAACTGTTCCGACAAATCACGATATACGGTCAAACTACTAAGTAGCTGAACATTTTAGTGCCTTGTCACAGCTATTGTTGTACTAGGTGTCCCATCATTTTTCATAATTTTATTTGTACTAATTTCATTTGCCATAATTGTCACTGGCTATGTACATATAACCTTCATTTTCTCTAATATCGCATACCATACATTTAAGTGCCGTAATACTCTAGTGTCATAATATTCAACCTCCCTAATATAAGACACCATAATACGACTCTCCATAATATTTACTTTCTATAATGTTTATAATCCCTAATATTTTATGCCATTACAACAATTTGCCATAATTTCGGAAAAAGCAATCCAAGACCATGGTGCCATGGTGCCATTAATTTTTTATACCACCTTTTAGCATAATGTTACTTAATTACTCGTAAGATTCATAATAGGAATATAATAATGTTATTTGGTATAATGATTAGAATCTAGTACAACATTTGAAGTAATGATCAGGTGAAATAATATTATACGATATATAATGAAAATTATACCAGAACAGTTAACAAAAGCGAACTAAAACCAAAACAGTAGATTAGGTTAGGTTAGAACTACGATCCTAACAAAAGCGAATTGCAAACGAACTGATTTTGGTAAAGTAGGTGTAAGTATACTATACAAGATGATTATTATATAATTTGTTTATTATGCAAATACATTACAAATATGAAGAAAGAACCAACGTAAGTAAGTAATGCATAATATTGAAACACTTACTTCATTGTTTACAAAATACATTCATACCCTCACGAAAGTTATGTGGCATTGAATCGTAAATTGTATTTTGCTTATTAATTTTTAGTAGGCGTTTATTTTCTTTGATAATTATGAGCTTAGTTTTTATTAAAAAAAAAAGTTTTGAGCAATGATTTTTTTACAGTGACCATTACACTCATTGTCTGTTATGCTGATTCATTATTATCCTAGGTACTAAATTGCTTTTGAAGGCTTGTAGTACTGTTAGGCGATGGGCTTGCAACCTGTCACTAATACACTGGTAAATATCTTAGCCTGATTTTGCAAAATGTGGTTATAGAATTATCAACAAGTTTTTTTAGAGTTGTTGGTAATTTTGTAGCTCTGCCTACCCCTCTCTGGGAATGAAGGCGTGATGTTATGTATTTATGTATGTATTGCTTTTGAAATTATGCAATTCGTTTAGATACATTTTATTTTTAAACTATGTATCATTTCTGCAAATCAAAATTATGTAATTATTATATGCAAAGTGAAAATTCTAAAATAGTTGTTATTAAAAACATTACACACCCATCCGAGACTGTATCAGCGTGTTCAGTGTATATAATGAGGTACTGGTACCATCTAGAATACGTAGTCTTATTATTATAACCTATCTACTCTACCTTAAGGAAGGTTAGGTAGAATTGCGACGATTTTATGACAAATAATTGTTATGGAGTTTAAAATTTATAGCAAACAACTTTATTACACTTGATAATAGGGAAAATGACATATTTGGAAACGTATCGTTACGGCGCCTATTATGTCAACTGAAAATATGCCAAATTATCACTAAGGCATATGATTGGTTACGGCATATAAAATTATGTCAAATAAAATTTGGGCAAGTGAAATTCGGTCAAACGATAGAGAACTTTAACACGTTATTACGACTCCAAGTTTAATACGTTATTGCGACAAGGTACTAAAATGTTCAGCTAGTCATGACTACTACACCTGGGACTGTGTTTTACCATAAAGGCATTTTATCTGAATTCTGGTAATTTTTACATGCCACCATGCCATAGGTTAGGTTTGTGTTATTACAATTCTGAATAGTTCACGGTTTCAGAAAAAAAGCCTTTATGGCAAATTAATATTGTGGCACATGATCGTTATGGCATATAAAATTCGGCCAAAATAAATTATTACATATGTACTTAATTCGGTCAAACGATAGAGAACCGAAAAATAGCTACAATGACGGGGTTCTTAAAATATAAAATGCAGAGAAAATTATATTTTTTATAACATTTAATAACATTTTATTTATTGTTCACCTTACAGTAAGTATTATTACTTTAGAATAATTTATAATTAAGTGTACCGTAAGTGGCAGAGCTGTATGTTATATTAATTTATGCGTAGAATTAATATAAACATTTTAAAATAAATGTAAATTAGCAGGTTATACCTTTTCAACGCTATATCAGATACATAGGACGTCTCCCACACGCCAATGACAGCTTAAAACTTAACTAATATCAACGTTGCCTCATCTGGGGTTATATTGAAAAATAACTTATAAGTCTTCTCAAGTGAAAAAGGGTTAAACGCATTCACTGCTACCGACGCATATATGCGTTCACTGTCACACTAGTTTGTTCCTAGGCCACGCCCCCTGGCAGTGAGTGCGATATGTTTAGTATACTCCGTTTATGTATATACCCTCTTTTATTACGAGTCATCTCGACTTATCCCAAGTTCCCAGATTTTGCCCTAACAACCATGACATACATTTTAAATTCTCCGTTGGCATTGAACCGGGAGGAAATATCGGGCAATGGCGTTGAAAAGGTAACAACTACATACGAGTATATGCAAATAATGTTACTATCTTATCGCTATGTACATTAATTGAGCAAATTATTTATACAATTGCAAATATTGCGAAGCCCTTCTAAAACCAGCTGATACAATTTTAAATATTCAAGTTTTGTATGAAAATAAATAAATAAATAAATCCCAGGACAATCTCACACAAATTGACCTAGTCCCAAACTAAGCTCTAGGCTTGTACTATGGGTACTAGACGACGATAAACTTAATTACATAGAGAAATATATACTTAGATACATAGAAAACATCCAAGACTCAGGAAAAAAGTACTCGTGCTCATCACACAAATATTTGCCCTTACCAGGATTTGAACCCAGGACCCCTAGCTTCGAAGGCAGGGTCACTACCAACTAGGCTAGCGTGTCGTCATATGGAGGGGTATAAAACAAGACCAAGGACCGGTCCTTGTGGAAAACCTTGAGGAAGGCATTTGTCCAGCAGGGGACGTCTTCCGGCTGACAATGATGATGATAAAGCAAGAGAAAGGGCTGAAAATAGATGAATGGATTCTGTGAAGAGTGATATGAAAAAGAAGAGAGTGAAAGATGAGAAGACGGCTAATAGGGATGGTTGGAAGAGAAAGACACGACGCATCGATCACAGATGAACGGATTAAGAAGATGATACTGTGACTCCTTCACTCAGAGTATTATTAATCATCCTCTTGAATCACTCTATAAATTAAAAAAAAGCCATGCTTAAGATAACCTAAAAACAATAAGGTTTCAGCAGAAAGACGCTTTCGATGGAATGAAATTCGATGAAATGAGTTTCGAATTTCAAGGGGATCCCATGAAAACCGCATTCAAATCCGTTGCGTAAATTAAAAGACAAGCGTACATTCAGAAAGACAGACGACGGATTATGTAACTAGCGACCCGACCTCGCTTCGCTCCGGATTAAAGTATTAAACATATAAACCTTCCTCTTCAATCACTCTATCTATAAAAAAAAACCGCATCAAAATCCGTTGCGTAGTTTTAAAGATTTAAGCATACATAGGGATATAGGGACAGAAAAAGCGACTTTGTTTTATACTATGTACTTAGTGAAGATTATTAATATTATTAGACACATACAGAGGATTACACAAATTGGTTTAGTCCTTTATGGAACCATACACAATGAGACCTAACTATGACGTAAAAAGAGCATCAATGACCTAAGCTGATCGTAAGCAGAGACCTTAGCCAAGAAGCGTACGCTAACTAAATTGGTTTAAAAAAAAAATGAAACTTATTGTTTTTGAAGCAATTGCGTCACTGGTCGATCACGTGACGTTTCCATGAAACAATACTCGTCAATGTCGTCGAATGGAGTAAAGTTTCAATAATTGTTTAGAAACAAGAAAAGAATTACGTTATTATTTTGTAACATTTTTCCACATTTTAGGGTTCCGTAGTCAAAGTAGGAACCCTTATAGTTTCGCCATGTCCGTCCGTCCGCAGCCTAGCACAGAGACTCTTAGTACTAGAAACCTGTAATTTGGCATGAATATGCATATTAGTCATGCCAACAAAGTAATAAAATATTTTTTTTTTTTTTACCCTATAATGTGGGGTGTCGTTGGATAGGTCTTGGTTTGTGAAAACAGTTTTTCCATTAAATAATCCATTTATGAAATATTAAGCTTTAATGCGATACTTTTTGTTAGACTCAATGAAAGAGCATACTCGTATAACGAATTTTCAAGGAAAACTATCACAACTAAGTAGACATCATTGGTTCTTGAGATACAGGCGATTAAAGTGTTTATACCTACTTAAGTAATCTAAGACGGCACCAATTGACTTTAAATAGAAAATTAGTTATTACTTGTTGATTTTTATGTTTGTAGTACTTAACGGCTTCGGAACCCTACACTGAGCATGGTCCGACATGCTCTTGCCCGGTTTTAAACATGTAGGTATATAGAACAAACATTGATAATTGAGTTTATCGATGTAGGAACTCCTTCCTTGTCATAAAATTTTGCCTTTGAATTCCTGTCTGATTATGATCTTCACACTTCAACTGATTCCACGACTTAAATCACATGGGAAACAAACCTTAACTTTGATGCAAGGTCTTAACAAATAAGGTGTGATAAATACATTAGATCGTGAATGTCATACGCAAATCACAAAAACAAATAATCCAAGATGGATTCACTCACATATATGGATGTATCTTCATAATTAACATGACACATAAAGGCTATGCTATGTTGTTTTACCACATCGCTTTATACAAACAAAATCTTTTTTGCCTAGGACTTATTCCAATGTTTCTGATAATTTGATATGATGTGAAATTATAGCTGTAAAATTATAAAGAAAATAAGTATTAAATCGATTCAAGAAAAGCAAAACTATATTAAAACAACGAATTAACAAGAAATCTCAATCAAACAGTGTTTATATAAATAAATATCAGGGGACAATCTCACACAAATTGACCTAGTCCCAAACTAAGCTCTAGGCTTGAACTATGGGTACTAGACAACGATAAACATACTTATATAGAGAAATACATACATAAATATATAGAAAACATCCAAGACTCGGGAGAAAATATTCGCGCTCATCACACAAATATCTGCTCTTACCGGGATTTGAACCCAGGACCGCTGGCTTCAGAGGCAGGGTCATGCCCAACTAGGCCAACGTGTCGTTCATCAAGTATTACATATCCGTACTTTTAACGTTCTTTGTCAGCAACATAAAACCCCATGATTACGTAAGCATAAAATGTAAAGCTTTCATTAATAGTAATTTATATTACTTTATACTAATTAGTATGATAAATAGCATAAATCGCAAAACATTACATTTTCAAAACATTTTCATTTTGTTAATCAAGACATCAATTAGACAGTGTCGACGGAGCTCCGCTGCCGCGGAGCTCCTATTTCTGGGTGGTTTGGCCCTCCGGGCCTGCTGTAAACCTAACATAACCTAAACCAACCTACGATTCTATAACCTAATTCCACTATTTGCAAATATCATGGTTTGCGAATATGATATTCTGCGAAGTATGGCTTTACGGGCAATAAATAAAGTCGGTCTATGATTTCGAAATAAACATTGAACGCGCTGCTAAACGACGCCTAATTCACAAGTTATCATTAGAAAGACGTCCACTGCTAGAAGGTTTGCCGCAAGGACCGGTCCTGAGCCACGTCAGAAGATATAAATACAAATAAATAAATATTAGGGGACAATCTCACACAAATGGACCTAGTCCCAAACTAAGCTCTAGGCTTGTACTATTGGTACTAGACAACGATAAGCTTACTTATATAGAGAATATAATAGTTTTATACATAGAAAACCCCTTAGACTCGGCAAATATTTGTTCTTACTGGGAATAGAACACGTGACCGCTAGCTTCGTGGGCAACGTCAATGCCAACTATAGGTAGGCTAACGTGGTAACGTCTCGTCGAACACGAACAAGTTTATTTAACCCATTACTGTCATATAGAAACAAAGTGGGCGCTGGTTGCTATTTAATATTATTGTACGAGCTAACGCACACATGTACAATTAATTCTATTTAGCGCATGATCTTGCGCAGCTAGCAATATTATTAGTATGTTGCAATAATGTATTACTTTGCAATAATTTACCTTTGACATTGTGGAAACAATAAAGTTAGTGTACTTACAGCATTCGAGCGTTTTAGTCATCCGAGCTAACCCTCAGCAGCTACCCTTAGCTTAGCTTACTTAATTACTGTTCGGTTCATACCGTACATTTTGGTCCTTCGAACTTTCATCTAAGTGGGATCATACGGGAGTGAAGCAATCTTTCCGTGGTTCCGCGTACTTGACTCAGTGCACTCTTAGTATATCGAAAAATTAGCGCGTTAAGACTATTCGTGAGTGATTGCCGTGCGTCACCATCCTCACAACAGCGTAATAGCGGGTCACAAGAATTGTTCAGCAGCATCTGTGGGTCAGAAGACTCGCAAAATAACACCAACACTTCTTACCGTGAGTCAGGAGACTCGCCTAGCAGCAGCATTCAAGTAAGATCGTTCATATTTTACTTGCTTTAACCAGTTACCATGTCGAACTATGAAGAGCTCTTCAACCGCCAAGGAGAGATCGTCAGCGAGCTTCAGCGCATTGGCGCTAACTTCGACAAGGATTCAGCTCATCGGAAGACCTCGGAGTATCTTAAATTAAGGTTAGACGCTTAAGATAACCTCTGGGGAGAGTTCGAACTTAACAATACAACTCTTATAACATTAGCAGATAAATCGCAACGATACTTTACAGAAACTATTTATCCTCGTACGAAAAAGTACTATCGTGACACACGTGCGAAAATAGCAGCTTACGAGCCCTATACGGTAGAAAAGGCTACAGGCTCAGGCATTGGTCCGGGTGAAATTACTGACACTGCGCCTACTGCAAGGGTTGACGAGCTTCTGTCCCTACAAAAGACTAACTTTCGAACATTCAAACGACTAGTATCGAGCATCAAGGTGAGTGAAATCAGCGAAAAGTGGGAATTAGAAGACGAGCTACGCAGCATCCAATCTAGATGGAACGCTATCGACAAGCTACATCTCGAAATAGACAACATTCTTGAAGGCGAGGATGAAGTGTATCAAGGTTCATTTACATTGCACGAAATGTCATTTAAACAAGCGAAAAAAGCACTTAATCAAAAACTGTCAGCTACTTCTCACATTCAGCAAGCTACCCCTTTACTAGAAATACCTACTTTTACAGGCAAATACACTTATTGGCCTACATTTTTCGACTTATTTTCCGAATCTATACACAACAATAACTTTTTATCTAAAGCGCAGAAAATGCAACACTTAAAAGGAAAAGTAAAGGGGGAAGCAGAGCGCCTTATCCAGCATTTAAATATCTCGGCTGAAAACTACGATATAGCTTGGGAGATACTCACTCATCGCTACAATAATCCGCAAGTATTATTTACTACCCAAATTGAAACGTTCCTAAATCAGCCAAACATCAGCAAACAAACGTCATTCGAAATCAAACATCTCTACGACACCACTACTGAATGTATTCATGCTATTCACAACTTAGGTGTGAATACTAATACTTGGGATCCGATTTTAGTCCACTTATTAACGAAAAAATTAGATAGTGAAACCTACAACTCTTATAAGGAATCACGTAAGTCTCCTAGAGAATTACCTAAACTGGATGAACTCATGACTTTTCTAGAGAGTAAGTTCATCGCTCTCGAACCAACTCATGAAAGAGAGAGAGAAACCACAGCTTTAGCTAAACCAGCTCCATTCTATCAAACTAAGTCAAATTATAAGCCAAACCACTATACCAACAAGCACCCTTCGAGGTATTTAGCAGCTTCTACATCCACGTGTAAGTGTCCTCAGTTGAACCCACCGGAGACATTTAGTTTATTGACAGTAATTATTTACGAGACAATGAAGTGTAATTGATAATTATAGGCAAGACATAAAATATTTAAGTAAATGCAATTTATAAGCAGTAGCATTGTTTCCATGTCATTATAATTAAGTAATAAATAGCTACCTACTTCTTTAGTTAAAACTTAACGCTTTCGTATAATTATGTTTTAATTGTAATTTATGTACCATTTATAATAAGGCTGCCCTTATTTTCGGGTTGGCAAGATGTACGAGCTAACGCACACATGTACAATTAATTCTATTTAGCGCATGATCTTGCGCAGCTAGCAATATTATTAGTATGTTGCAATAATGTATTACTTTGCAATAATTTACCTTTGACATTGTGGAAACAATAAAGTTTATTTATTTATTTATTTATTTATTTATTTATTTATTTATTTATTAATCCATGGAAAACCAACAGCTTTACAAAAGAAATTAGAAACTAGAGTAACAAAACATAGCCAATTACAGGTTCTCACATATAGCAATTAAGTAATATGAAAAAGAATAAGCCTAAGTTAAACGTTTAAACAGTGAGAGAGAGGAAAATATAATTAATTAATAACAACTACTACCTACAGGCCACCAAATTTTACTGTACGCAATAACTATGCCAACCAGCACCTGCACGCACACCCGAAAAATTTATCATATATGAAGATTGTTCACAAAATATTGAATTAATTTATTCTTTATAGAATTAATACTACTTGCAAAAATGTCAAAATCAATACTCCTTAACACACTATTCAAACTCCGACCAGCTCTGCACAAAAAACTATTTTTCCTATAATTAGTAGAAGCTAGGGAAACCGAAATAGGACGAAAATACCGCACACTCCTAGTGGGAATATTAAAAGAAACTCTGCCCAATAAATCAGGACAATCCACATTAGTTAGTGTACTTACAGCATTCGAGCGTTTTAGTCATCCGAGCTAACCCTCAGCAGCTACCCTTAGCTTAGCTTACTTAATTACTGTTCGGTTCATACCGTACAATTATGGTAATATTATTTAAATTTGAAACAACCAAATAACATGTTATGGGTTATGAGTCTTCTCTGTCGTTGAATGATTTTTCAAATACATTTTATTTGATGATAACGTAACTTTTGGATGACCTTAAATAGGACGCGGATCCGAATTATCATCTAAACATGATTGACCATGACTGTCGAATAAATAAGAGCTATCGTAACGAGGACAGTACGATAACATGTCAAAAGCATTAATTTTTTTATGATAAGGAGAAGGCACACGGGCGTTTTCCAAAAAAAGTGTACATAGTTAAGGAAAAAATTAAGAAAATGTAACTTTTTCGTTTCGTCACGAAAATTAGACATACATTTACATAGGTACGTTAATTTGCGTGACGAAATGGAAAAGTTAAAGTTTTTTAATTTTTGTCCTTAACGATGTACACTTATCCTTAAATCCGCCCACCTTCACGGCTAGCACATAACGACGCGCGCGTTAGATAGACTACCCGTCACGTCATTGTCTAATTAAAACTAGAACGGTCAGAAAAAGACAGGTAGTCTATCTCGCGGACGACAAAACTTGCGCGCCGTCATGTGCTAGCCGTGCTGATGGTAAGTGGAATCTGAGACCCATAGACATTTGAATTCTCAAGACTATAATCATAAGATTGCAATCCTAGGACCCCAAATACGTTGCCAGCCCTGAAGACTCAGACGAAATGCCTCTATGCTAGTAATTTCACCGGTTGTCCTATCCCCACTCGGGAACACAACAATGCGAACACTGTTTCTTGGCGGTTGGTTAATTTATCAGATGGAAGTAGCGATCCGATAGATCACTTTTAAAGATTTGAAAAAATACCTGTGGTCGATCTTTTTTCATTGACATTTAAACAGCAAAGCAGAATAGAACTTGGCCTGTATTCAAGTTTGAAGCCCATCTTGCTTCCATATCGTAATCATATTGAGGACGTTATAGAATCTGATCAAGTGAATAGAATAGAGAATAGAGAGTAAAGAGAGAGTAAATGAAAAGGGAAATAATTAGGCAAAAGTTGTCATAGGATAAATATAAAACAATTCTGGCTAACTATGTACTAATAGTGAGGATTTCGAATACGAGTATAGACCCTCTTTTACCATACTTGCCTCTATTTACATACTGTATTCAGGAAAATATTATGCATTCCTAAAGTAACTTAAAAGGTGTTTATCAGTTTCTTAATCATATCAACTGATTCATTTTGTCCAATACTTTCAATATAAGTTGTTGCTTTCATAGCGTGGTCCTCGTACAACCTTTGAGTTTTATTTACAGCATCAGTTTTAAGTATGTTAAACTTAAGATCTTCATAATCAACATCTTTGACATCTCCTTTAGCTTGATCTATGATTTTATAGAGATCAGGGTTCCCTTCTAGAGCGAACAGAACAGGAGCACTTGCTAAGCAGAATTGGTCTCTTCTGTCTGAAGTTAAGGTCTGAAGTTCGGCAGCAGCCTGCCAAGCGAGACCGACGTGACATCCGAAATGGTACGCTGTGTGAACAGTATCCCTGCTCTGTCTACCGAGGACCATAGCAGACTGGCAACCCCTTCCAAGTAAGGAAACACCATTATAAACTGACCTAGCCGTCCATTCTTTCCTAGGTTTCCCAATAACATCATCGACTGTGATAGAAGTCGTATCAAACGTTATGTTGATTTCATCATTTACTCTTTTAGGCTTTCCTGGCAAAGGCTGATTCTGTTCATCTCTTTCGCCAAAGAACTCTCCTTCTGAAAGATCTTTTAAAGCAGTAGAAATGATGTAAGAAACATCAGAATTCCTCAGTTCTGCAAGCATAGCATTAGCTGTGACTAACAAGTAATCACCTAGTAAGATAGCTATTTTATTTCCAAAGATGGCGGATTCTGTGTTCTTGGATCTTTTGGTGAACGGGACATTGACAATTCCTTTGTGGATAAGATGGCCTGTTCTGATCATCTCCGTGAGCTCTGCGAGGACTCGTTGGCTTTCCTCCGTCTTCTTGGATTGTGGTGACAATGAGGCGGTCTTCACTGATTTGGAGAGGAGTAAGATGATCAGGCCCCAGGGCTGGAGGTTCTTGGAGTCACCGTAGAGAACGTTCTTCGCGGTTTGCATGACGAGGTGGTTACTGCCGACCTGGAAGGTTGAAACAATGTTATGAGAGCCTGGGGTGATAAAAAGAGATTCTTAGGGCCATATTAATAAACTGATCTCGACTCTAATCAAAAAGCTTATATTATGTCACTGGAGGTTGCATGGCGAACAACAAGTTGAAGCCAAGAAAAGTGACTTTGAATGACGTCGCTTATGTTTTTTGTCCCTTTCTTTTCATCTTAAAGAAAGGGACAAAAACAAAGCTTATGTTTTGTCCCTTTTTTTTATTCTGAAGAAAGGGACAAAAAACATAAGCGACGTCATTCAAGGTCACTTTTCTTGACTTCAAGGCGCTGATCACCGCGCAATCTCCAGTGTTATATATAAGCTTCTTGACTCTAATACTCGTCTCGAGATGCGTCAAAACTGACAATTTTCTATGGCTTGTCGCATTGAATAAAAATTAAAGGCAAAAGAGCCTTAGAACAAAAGCTTCAGATACCTGTTACGAAAATTTCAATATGAATCAGGGATTGTAAAACCGGTTTTATTCAATACCTGTATTTAAATTAACAAATTGCTACTGCTAAAAAAATATACCAATATTGGAATTTAAGGTATTATTGTCTTTCCGCGTTTTTATCATCTCTACGTAAATACGAATGATTATTCTTGAAAAGGGTGTAACGGCAATTATCGAATTGCATTTCATCAAACGCTATTTTCTGCTGAAACCATAATGTTTTTAGGGTATCTTGATCATTCTAACCTAGCATAACCTACGTAATTAATGTTTAATATATGTACACTAAAAAAATATAGTTTCAGCAGAAAATAGCGATCGATGAAATAAAATTCATGAAATGATAAATTCGATGAAGTGAATTTCTATAAAGTGATGAGTTACCCAAAATTGTATGTACATATGTGGTGCCATAAATAAGTAGTTGTTGTGTCATCTTAGTCCTCAGGGTTGGCAACGCATTTGAGGTCTTAGGATTATAGTCATGAGAATTCAAATGTCTATGGGTCTCAGATTACACTTACCATCAGGTGGCCTGAGTGCTCGTGTGCCTTCTCCTTAACATTAAAAAAAAACAGTTTACAAAACATAATTGCCGTTAGATCCTTTTCAACAATAATCATTCGTATTTAGCTATAATTTTAATATTTTACGTTATCCGTGTTAAAGTATGTAGGTAGTAGGTATATATTTAATTCTTTTATACATAACATGACAATTAAAAATAATCAATAAAATACACTCGTGGGCACATATTACGGGTCAGAGTGCGTTTTCCATACAAACGAGGCTATTTGGAAGCCTTGGTTCCTGGCCAGGGGTTGTTTTGAGTGAGGTTCTTAAAGTACCTAACTGTCACAATCAACACCACAGACCACCAAAAAATTAAAAATCCGCCGGGAAATTAAAAAAATTGCAGCTGGGCGAAGCCGCTGACGGGTACAGTCAAGGTCATAAATATGTATACACTTTAGTACCTTGTCACTTTAATCGCTGTGACAATTTCATATGGCAGTTTAAACATAACGTTAAATAGACAAGGTACTAAAGTGTATACATATTTATAACCTTGACTGGAAGTGAAGTTAAATAAACACTTTTTCTAATTATCCTAGGTCAGGCTATCCTAGTCATCTATCTGATGAATGAACGAATGATTTCTTTTACAAGTCATAGTTATGCAGATTCAAAGTCCATTTTTATGCATTAGTTTTTAAGATAACATACGTAGTCCAAATACGGAAGCTTCCTTGAACAAGAAATACGTATGTAACAGTTTATAAACAATATTTTTTTAAAGTAAATAATTCATAAATGAAGTGACTTTCTCGTGGCGTCACACGCCTACTTAGAAGTCACTAGAAAGTTTAAACACAGAATAGAAACAACTAGTTAACAATACTTCATAAATTATTCTAGTTTGTGATATATTGCTTATATTACATTATATACACATCCCGCCTTCATTCCCAGAGTGGGGTAGGCAGAGCTACAGGAATACCAACAAATTTAAAAAGACTTGTTTATAATTCTGCAACAACATTTTGCACAATCAGGCCAAGAAGTTTACGAGTGTATTAGTGACAGGTTGCAAGCCCATCGCGTAACAGTACTACAAGCCCTTATTACCTTAGTCGCCTCTTACGACATCCACGGGAAGACATGGGGTGGCACTATTCTAACCCGGCAACCACACGGGACATATTATTGATGCCAAAAGCAGTAGGTTTACATGTTAAATAAGTTTCTATCAAAATAATTGTCAATCTTTTTTTTGCAGTCATTATTAGCTTATCAAGACTAAGCTAATGAGTCCAAAACTATAGGTCTTCGTTAAGTATAGCGGAGATCCTGTCGCCACCTTCAAAATCCACCTGATCAGCTTCAAAATACCATAATAGTAGTTTAGTGGTGGTAGGTCCCTGTGCAGGGTCCGTCCAGATCGCTACCACCATCTTCTCCATTAACCACCTGCCAAGCAACAGTTTTCGCATTGTTGTGTTCCGGTGTGGGGATAAGACAACCGGTGAAATTACTAGCATAGAGGCACACCATCTTGGGCCTCAGGGTTGGCAACGCATTTGAGGTCTTAGGATTATAGTCTTGAGAATTTAAATGTCTATGGGTCTCAGATTCCACTTACCATCAGGTGGCCTGAGTGCTAGTGTGCCTTCTCCTTAAAATAAAAAAAATAAAATATATTACACTGTCATCTGGGTTACATAATTATGTGGTCCAAATTTGAGCACATTCCATTAACGGGAACTGGTTTAAAATTGACTTGCAAAATTCGACCTATTTAACTGACATAAGAAAGGGAATAAGGGCTTGTAGTACTGTTAGGCGATGGGCTTGCAACCTGTCACTAATACACTAGTAAACCTCTTAGCCTGTTAGTGCAAAATGTGGTTACAGAAATATCAGTAAGTCTTTAGAGTTGTTGGTATTTCTGTAGCTCGCCTACCCCACTTTGGGAATGAAGGCGTGATGTTATGTATGTATGTAACTGACATAGGCATATTTATAAACATTGCAAGTTAATATATTATTTTAATTGTTCCTCGTTTTATTTTAATTTTGCTCTGTATTTTGATTTGACTATTATTTATTTTATTTATATGTTATTCTTATACTCTGACGATCTTTTTGTGAATTCAGGTTTTTTAATTAAAAAAAAATGACGTAAATTTTCAGAATGAAAGAAATAAATTTTATGTAATAAAACGCTTGTAGAAACTATAAAGAGAGTGATCTTGATTCAATTTGCGATAGACCATCGCTACTAATATTATGAATGTGAAAGTTTGTTCGTCTGTGTCCTCGTTATGCTCTTCGTCTAAACCAAGCAGTTATTCATAGACTCATAGTTGAATAAACTGATCTGTGACCCATATACATTTGCTTTTCCAAGACTACGATCCCAATAGACGGACAACCTAAAACTCCATATGCGTTATTAATCCAGGTCCTTTATGCTACTGCGTTATAAGTTATAACGATATCGCGTTTGACGTGTTTCAGAATCGTTTATGTCACATTCGCCATCATTGTAAATGACCAAGAAGCTTATATATAGCATGGATTGCGCGGCGAACAAGGATCTTTAGGATGAAAAGAAAGGGACCAAAAACATAAGCGACGTCATTCTAGGTGACTTTTGTTGGCTTCAATTCGTTGTTCGCCGTGCATTCTCCAGTGTTATATAAGCTCAATACTCAATACTCAATCATTTATTGCATTCCACAAAGCTTACAAGATATTAGGTAAACTTAAGTGTGTTTTAGCTTCTTGTAAATGACATAAGAGTTGTCAAAACGTTGACAAATACGGAAACACGTCGATATCGTTATTACCGTGTAGAAAGCCAGCCCTGAGGCCCAAGATGGAATGCCTCTTTGCTAGTAATTTCACCGGTTGTCTTATCCCCACACTGGAACACAACAATGCGAATGCTGCTTGGCAGCAGGTCAAAGGATAAGATGATGGTAGCGATCCGGACGGGCCCTGTACAAGGTCCTACCACCACTATAAAAATCTAAGTAGTCCTAATTGCCCATAGTTTTAAAATTCGTATTTCAGTAACTCGTAAGTATATGACGATTGTTCAAAAACCAAATTGAAACACGTTTAGTCTTGTATTATTTTTTTAAATAAACACCCAAGCCCCAAACCTAAATTCAGGAAATGAAAATTGACAGGATATTCGATGTGATATGGGAAACCTAGCGGCAGCTGTCAGAAACTTTTATTTTTAATAAAGGCATAACGTACCTTTTGCAAGGTTATTTTGTATAATTATATTGGTCGGTCTGCTATTTATTATAGTGGAAATTTAGACAAGATTAGAACTGAGTAGCGGGCAAAACCTCACATTAAGATACAAGAGTCATAAAAAACACGTTATAGTGTGCATAAGTCATTTGTTTATTATCATGTTTTAAATGACAAATGTCAACGTTTAAAGAGAGCTTTTCACGTTTTGTTTTATTTTAGACGGCTATTCAATTATGTCACCCATGAATATACATTCCCTTTTCACACCAAGAATTTCTCCGAATAGGTTTTTTTTTTTTTGTCGAGACCCACTTTAGACTGTAATCGATATTTTAAACATTGATTTCCCATCTGTTGTATGTAGAGAGGTATTTTTTGAGCTTGGCAGTTTTCGCCATTTATAAAATAACGGTGAAAGTAAAGAAAGTCAAAATACTCACCAATTTCCTTAAATAGAGCGCCATATTCGCGAACTCATCGCTCAACAAGCACCTCAGATTTAAAAATGAAGTGGGATAACCGACCACTTTCTCCGCATCTCTTATGATGTTGCTCCAATTCGAAAAAGGAGGCCGCAACAAAATCAAAATCTCGTCTTTCGTCAAACTGGCCATGGTCGATTCGTTCCTTTTTTGAATAAAAAATGGTGACCGACGGAAAGCGCGGGTGAAAACGCGCGCCATTTTCCTTGAGTTTGGATTTCGAACGCAGAGAACAGTTTCGCGCCGCGGCTGACGAGTAAATGTGACGTGCGTGCGGGGTCCGGTGTTGCCATTGCTTAGAGACAAATTATCACTTTTCTGACCTAAAAAGGTAGCGTTGTATGAACAAAATTACACTTAAACATGACAAGGTTAGATGGGTTATTATGTCTAAAGTGACGTGCTAGGTATTATTATAGTTTAGTACTTAGTGGTTAGTGATACCAACATAATTGCTACCGTGTATATGATTTTATGAAAATAGTATATGTATAAGAACTTAATTTATCCTGCAAGCAGAATAAAATTAACCACGAAATTCAAGACATCCTATGGCTACTCTATAATTTTCAAATTCTTATGTTTTTTAATAATTGAGTAGCAACTAAATAATTAAACGCCGTATTAGTTTTAACATAATGTGCCTAATTATGTTATCCCAAAACAATATGACTCCTATAAGACTTATCAACAAATAGTAGGATCTTTTTTTTTTGGTTTAAAATATAGCAGATATTTTTAATATACATTTAATATAGGGTTTTGAGTAGTAGTGGGGTTTAATAGTACAATTAAGATTATGATAAATCAAGTCTTTACTATTTTTCATATCCTTTTGTATTTAAATTTACATTTGATTATCTTATAAAAAACTCCAATTTACAGCAAAATTCCACTAACTGGCAGCACCGATGCTCTTGACCGTGTAAAGTAGGCCGCTAGTGGACAGATCATTCTTGAACCGAGAACCGTGTAGAAAAGCAACAGTAAATTTACAGTTAAGAAATCAAAACGCAACCGAAATTGATCCTTGCATACAAACATTTAAAAGCCAGTAGATATTTTCTCTGATACATGATAATATTTTAATAACCATTATGAAAGATCTACCGGTCATAACACGCGATGTTTAAAGTGTGGGTCATGTTTTGCTGGCGGGTTCTAAACGGATTCCTTTTTCGAAAGTTCGTTTTTTAAAGTTGCTCCGTGTTAATGGTCATTTCACTCTAAGACCAGTTTTTATTGGGTTAGTCAAGAATGTGTTTTTGTTTATGGTACAGAGATCCGAAAAGTTAGACTTCAAAGATAAAAATTAGGTACTAAATCTATACTAATATTATGAGTATAAATGCGAAAGTAACTCCGTCTGTCTGTTTGTTTCGCTTTCATGGATAAACCGCGGAACCGATTTGGATGAAATTTGGTACGGAGATAGTTTGAGTCCCGGGGAAGAACTGTACTTTTTATCCCGAAAAACTGGATGGTTCCTGAGGGAATAGCGATAAACAACTTCTACGTAGACGGAGTCGCGGAAAAAACTTGTTTATTTTAAAACATCTATAAGGAATTTCTGCTTGACTACGACGAAGTAAAAATGAGATTCATGATTTAATGAATCAGTGTATGTATGTTTGTTAATAATGCCTTAATAACAAAATGAAATCAAATAAATAAACAAACAACTTAAAACATGCTCGTAAAGATAAACATATTTTGACAAATGCTATTTCGTTGGTTTCATTTTATAGCTCTTTCGTACAAATGACCCTTTTTCGTACCAAGTTTGGTTTAAAACAAAGGAGCGTTTAAATTACATAAATTGGTTAAAAATATTTCAAACCAATAAAAAAACATAGGTTAAATAAATTCCATATTGTTTATGCATAAAGTTTCAACAGTAACTGTTAACAATTAGTCGCACTGCTAGATCAAAACAGCATCAACTCAAAATAAAACTGTATTTTAAAATCAACTTTAATACCAATGTGTTTGGACTTGAAACAAATCTAACAGTTTTTTTGAGTTGATACCAGGGAATGCAAATAACCGGTTAATAAGAAAAAGAAGAAGAAGAAGAAAATCGTTTATTTGATGCAAAACACAAACTACTAAACTACTAATAAATGAAATACATTTGGAGATTAATCAGGAGTACTAAACTTAAAACTATTTTATTATGCACCAAATTGGGTGCCGCTCAGCATAGTGTCAGACACTCGGTGTCGTGACGCTGATTTTCAGGGCAACCAGACGGGAAGAAAGCGCTGCTAGTCCTTTCATAAGTACAGTAAGAGCGTATAATAATATGTGGAGTAATGGGAACTGTAAACGAAATTATATGCATACTTATATGGAAATAGAGAATAAATAAACATAGGTAGAGGTACTTAAATAAAATAGGGTGAAAGCGAGAGTGTAATATAGATAACGTACAGCCGCTAGGTGTTGGACAATTGTAGGCCAATCAGATACTCTTTGAGGTTGTTTTTAAAAGAAGAAAGAGACTTAGAGTTTCTGATTGGTGGCGGAAGATTATTCCAACACTTCGTGGCTGCATAACGAAAGCTGCCTCGAAAAGCAGCTGTTTTGTGTCGAGGGCAAAGCAGGCGTGGCGCTCCTCGAACTCTCGAATTAGGGAACTTGAGCTTTTCAAAAAGGTAAGACGGTTGACCCTTGCCTATAACTCCAAATAGCAAGGTAGCTAGGTGAGAGAAACGCCGCGCTGACATGTTTTAAAGCTTGCTTCTGTTCAAAAAAGGTGTAATATGGGAGCGGCAAGGAACATCAAAACAATAGCGCACGCAGGCATTTTGAACACGCTGTACCATCTTGCTCGTACGAGCTAATAGACAACCACTAAACACAACATCAGCGTAACTTAATTTTGAGAGAATCAGGGAATCACATAGTTTAATACGCAGGTCAACGCTTATGTGGTTGCGAACTTGATATAATACCTTAAGCCTATAAAAGCAATTACGAACTAGTTCCAACACATGTCCCTCAAAACGTAGCCTGCTATCCATCAAGAGGCCGAGATTGCGAGTCTCAGAAACGATCTCCAGACGATCACCCATTATAGAGACATGCGGGTCACAAAAGGTAATGTCCCGTATGTGTTTTTTGGAACCAAACAGTAGCAATTTGGACTTACTACCATTGAGAACCAAGTTATTTTTCTCGCACCACTCAGCCACGTTACCTAGATCAATGTTAAGTTTATTCACTGTTGAGTTTGTTTCCGCGGGCTTAAAAGATATATATAATTGAAGGTCGTCTGCATACAAATGGTAATTACAATTAGAAATATTATTTATTATATCACTGCTGTAAAGAATAAAGATAAGCGGTCCCAAAATCGACCCCTGAGGGACTCCTCTAACGATCGGCATAATATTCGAAGCCAGTGTTATACCCGACTCATTACGTACCTCGACAAACTGTTTACGGCCGACGAGATAGCTAGAGAACCAATTCACTGTTCGGGTGTCAAACCCATAATATAAAAGTTTTGCTAACAACAATGTCGTATTAATCGTGTCGAAAGCTCGTGAAAAATCCAACAAGACTAGTAAAGTGCCCTCACCATTATCCTGAGCAACTAAAATATCATCCACTACGTCGAGCAAGGCGGTCGTAGTACTGCGAGATTTTCTAAACCCCGATTGTTTTTTAGGCAGCAGGTTATTGTTTTCCAAATACTTTATCAGTTGGACACTAACGACTTTTTCAACAATTTTCGACAGAAAAGGCAATATACTAATGGGGCGCAGATCTTTAAATGCCCTTGGATATTGAACTTTGGGTATGGGTTTAACTTTGGCAGTTTTCCACAACTCGGGGAACTCTCCAGATAATATTGACTTATTAACAATTTTTGTAATTATTGACAACGTGTGCGGCAGTGTTAAAATAATCATATTAAGGGTAATGCCGTCAGATCCCTGAGCGTTACTGGAAAAAGATTTAATAATATTAAAGATAGCTCTTTCATCAACGGGTTCAAGAGAGAACACTTCAGTGCCAAATCGATCCGCCTTGTACCTAGCTAAAAGGGAATTATCAACTTGGCCATCTCCAGCCAAATTAAGAAAGTGTTCATTAATATAGTTAGGGTTGCTTAAATGTGACGGCAGATCCGATTCCTTACGTTTAAAATCAACGACGTCTTTCTTAATATTTTTCCAAAGGACACGCGAGTTATTTATATTACTATTAATACGCTGGTTAAAATATGCAGTCTTTTCAGTAAGGAGTGCAGATTTAGTAATGCTCTTCAGTTCCCTATAGTATTTAATGTGAGCTTCTGACTTTGTTAACTTACATCGAACGTGGGCGTCATCACGTAACTTCATCATTTTCTTCACCGTAAAAGTAATCCAGGGATAAGAGTGACTTTTAATCAGAACTCGCGTAATGGGCGCAGCCTCATCAAATAGCTTCAAAATACACTCATTGAAGAACTCCACCATGTCATTCACACTATCAGACTCCAGATTTCCCCATGCAATTGATTCCACGCGGGCATTAAATACCACTAGATCAATATCCTTTAAAGGCCTGTAAATAATGAACTTTGGTGGTGGCTTACTTTTTTTAATCTTTAATTCGCAGGTAATGAATGAATGACTACTGAGACCGAATTTTCTATGCAAAAGACGGTTAATAACCGATTTTAACCGGTTATTTGCATTCCCTAGTTGATACTGTTTTGATCTAGCAGTGCGTAATGTTAAGAGGCTACGACCTAACAGATTCTTTCGTCAATTATTACCCTTCCTTTGCTTCGCCGTAGTCGATTAAAAATAGTTCACTACATAAATTATAATGTATATGGAGAATATCTCGCTGAAATTTGTTTTTTGTGAATAGAAACTAAACTGATTTTAACTTTACAAACACGGTAATCTCAAAAATTTAAGTATTTAACTATTAGAAGTGTAAAAACCGACGCCTGTGCGGTCAATCGTTCAAACCATTGGTACAAACATTTAAAAGAAACGTTGCTATGTACTTTTTTTAAGGGTCCCTCTTGCGTCAACAAAATGAAATGACAATTTAGTTAGTAGTAATGGATGATTTCTCTGTATTATCTTATTATTCTTATTTGCCCGTGTGGTTGCCGGGTTAGAATAGTGCCACTCCATGTCTTCCCGTGGATGTCGTAAGAGGCGACTAAGGGAATAAGGGCTTGTAGTACTGCTAGGCGACGGGCTTGCAACCTGTCACTAATACACTGGTAAACATCTTCGCCTGTTTGTGCAAAATTTATTTACAGATTTACCAACAACTCTTTTTGTAGTTGTAGGCTGGTGCAGTTCGTAATGCTATCCTCTTCTTGGGGCTTGGTTAGGTTAGATCCCGCTATCGGAGGTGTAATTTGGTAGCTGCACGTTCTTATGCATGGGTAAAAATATTTATGATGTTGATATCGATACTCTTAATTTACTCTACAATTAGTTTTATACAATGTAACTTTTTTTTGACTTTAATGAAAAACTGACTATGTAACTTTTTTTTTCTGGGCTTGCAACTTGTCACTAATACACTAGTAAACATCTCAGCTTACTTGTGCAAAATACATACATACATACCTACATAACATCACGCCTGTATTCCCAGAGTGGGGTAGGCAGAGCTACAGAAATACCAACAACTCTAAAGACATGTTAATAATTCTGTAACCACATTTAGTACAAGTAGGCTGACATGTTTACTAGTGTATTAGTGACAGGTTGCAAGCCCATCGCCTAGCAGTACTACAGGCCCTTATTCCCTTAGTCGCCTCTTACGACATCCACGAGAAGACATGGAGTGGCACTGTTCTAACCCGGCAACTACACGGACAAAATGTGGTTACAGAATTATGAACATGTCTTTTTGTAGTTGTTGGTATTTCTGTAGCTCTGCCTACCCCACTCTGGGAATGAAGGCGTGGTGTTATGTATGTATGTATTTAACATTTTTTTTATATTCTTTGATAATCAATGTAATTAGAAGCAGAATCCGCCATGTTTACTATTTCACAATTGTTCAAAGCAGGGATCGTTACCGGTATTCTGTCTACCGGTTTTAAATGAGGTATTACCGGTTATAATTGACTTTCACTATAGGTATTTATACCGCTAAAGCTCTGATTAACGGTATAATGAATACCGGAATTCAAGTATATTATCGGTTTAGCCAATTGACAACAATACCTCTTTTTGATACTTTACCCCTAAAAACCATAACCAGTAATACCTGTCAGTGTCAATATTTTCGTTTATTTGTATATGTAAATGTTTTCGGTGCTCTTACAAAAAATTTAGACTCGCCTTAGACAAGTCTGAAATTACAGTTCATTAAAGTCTAATTGACATCTCACTTATCAGGTACAATGAATAGCGCTATTGAATACAGGTATTTAATACTGTAAATAGTGTATACATAGCGATAAAAACAAAAGCGGAATGACAACAATACCTCTAATTCGAATATAGGTATTATTTTTTGGCGGTAATAATTTGACAATGTAAATACAGGTATTAAATAAATCCGGTTTTACAATCCCTGGTTCAAAGTTACAATTTAACGTTTTTTCATGTTTCGAGGGGCAGGCTAATGCTTGAAATAAACAAAATAAACACGTTTTTTTTTCTGAGACAATAATTATAGTAGAGAAAAAGTATCGACATAGCTAAATTTCAAAATTATTATACGCACTTCAAAACAAACGTTTCACAAAATGATCCATTTCACAAACGGGTTCCCTTCATCTGGCATAATATCGATTGTCCGAAATACATTTCGCATAACAGTTATCGCAGAAATATTTTTAGCCGAATGATACTTTAGCATAATAGTATACTTAGCATAACTCTCATAACGCATAACAATCATTTGGCAGAATTTTGAATAGCAGAACACTAATATCGCCGACTTTCATTTCGCAGAATTTTATGTAGCAGAATATACCTTCCGCCGAATTTATTATGGCATCCTTGTACCATAGCATAATAAATAGTAACGAACTGCTGCCAGTAAATAGGTTGGGTTAGGTTAGAAGTTCTACAATACTAAAACTAAACTGTTTAAATATAAAAGTCACTATGCAGAAAATACTTGTAAGTAGGTTAGGTTAGGGTTATCTTGTGTCCCTTAGAGCAAGCAAATATTTATTTTGGCAAATATCGTATTACCTACGCTGCCCTCCTAAGCTAAAACACAGTATGTCAGATTCAATTGCCAAAGTAGATTCAATCTTCTCTTGTTAGTAATAAGACTAATAAGGTTTTGATTGCTACAGGAGACTTATTTGACATACTGCTATTTGGCTTAGCAGGGCAGTACGGGAGACAGAATTTCCTTATTTGTAGCGAATGAACAAGACGAATCAGGGCAGAACCGACTCGGATAGGTTAGGTTAGAAGGCCAAGGCGGGAGCTCAGCTCGAGGTTATTTTTTTTATCTGCCCAGAAAAACTTCCTTCTAAATCTAAATCTAAATTAAAATTGTAAATGAGCCAATATGGACCCGGATGAAGTACCTAGTAAAATATTATTCTGCTTTATAACTGTATGCCAACTACATAGTATGCCATACAACATTCGGCGAAACAATTATTCTACCATAGGACTATTATTCTAATCAACGTTATGCCAATGTACTATTCTGCCAAAGACAATTGTGCCAAATGACAGTATGCGAAGAAATTTATGCCAAAAGTAATTATTCGAAATGATGATTCTGCCAAGGGTTGCTATGCGAAACGAAATTATGACCACCAATTTTATGCAACATGAATGTAAACCTTCACAAACACCTTTTGACAACCCGCGTTTTTTTCCGAAACTGTAAATAATTCTGGATTCATTTCAGGACCATCGTGTAGAACCCTATAGGTTAGGTTAGGTTAGTTTTATAAATATCCTGAAATATTTGTAGTTAAAGAAATAAAGCGGGTTGACAAATGAATAGGTTGCGAAACGATGCATTTGTCAAAGATTTGTCGGCGAAAAGGCAGAGAAGGGTTAGTGGTGGTAGGACCCTGTGCAGGGTCCGTCCGGATCGCTACCACCATCTTATCCATTAACCACCCGCCAAGCAACAGTGTTCGCGTTGTTGTGTTCTGGTGTGGGGATAAGACAACCGGTGAAATTACTAGCATAGAGCATTCCATCTTAGCCCTCAGGGTTGGCAACGCATTTGAGGTCTTAGGATTATAGTCTTGAGAATTCAAATGTCTATGGGTCTCAGATTCCACTTACCCTGTGGCCTGAGTGCTTGTGTACCTTCTCCTTAACATAGACATAAAAAGAGAACCCTTGAAGTACCATTGAAGAGTTCCGGTGCCCATCTGTGGTCTTCATCATTAGTTCCACTTCACAAACTTTCTGAAAATGGGTCCAATCTTAAATAATAAGGAATCAATAAAAAAAAATAGTTTTCGAATAAGTTAGTGTGTGTGTTAGTTTGTTACGCCTTCACGCTGCAACGGCTCAACGGATTTGGATGAAATTTAGAATGGAGATAGCCTATACTCTCTAGTAACTAATAGGCTACTTTTCATCTCGAAAAAATTACAGTTTCCGAAGGAATAACGGTAATTGAAATCTACGATCTATGTAGCAGAATCTAGTAAATAAATAAACTCTTACACATACTAGCTTAAACGGCCTAGATTTTCTAGATAAACTAGCTTTCTTTAAAATGACTGTCCAAAATATTCTATCTGTTTAGGAGCTATTACCACGGACGGTCACACAGATTTATAGATACACAAACACACACACACACAAATACACACTTTAAACTTATAAAACCTTTGATAAAGTTCCGGGTTTTTTAGGGTTCCGTAGTCAAACTAAGAACCCTTAGAGAAACTTACGTGTTACATGTTGAAACGGTTGTGATGAGTACGTGGTTAGTTTGGCCGCCGTTAGCAATCCATATTGCTTAGTTAAGATGTTCTAAGTTCATGTACGATTTTAGGGTTCCGTAGTTAAACTAGGAACCCTTATAGTTTCGCCATGTCCGTCCGTCCGTCCGTCCGCAGCCTAGCGTAGAGACGCTTAGTAGTAGGAAGCTGCAATTTGGCATGAATATGCATAAAGGTAAGTCACGCCAACAAAGTAGTTTATGATTTTGTACCGTTAATATAATATATCACGAAAATAAAAGATTTTCAATTATTTTTTTTTGTAGCAAATTATCTCTCCTTTACCTTCTCGTGTGGACACAAAGTCACACTAGAAATGATGACATGGGTTGTCAAGCTGTAGGTATGTGATACACTGTACGTACGTATTGATATTCGAAATTTGTAATTTCATGTACAGCTTATCAGACAACAAGCCCCTCTCCTACTGATATTCTAACTTTGAAATTTCATTTATTAACTCACTTAACAACACTCCTCAGGCAACTTGGAAGGTAAGTGAAATCTGAGACATAGACATTTGAATTCTCTAGACTATAATCTAAAGACTGCAATCCTAAGACCTCAAATACATTGCCAACCCTGAGGACTAAGATAGAATGCCTCTATGCTAGTAATTTCACCGGTTGTCTTATCCCCACACCGGAACACAACAATGCAATGTATGCAGCTCGTCGGTGGGTTAATGGATAAGATGGTGGTAGCGATCCGGACGGACGCTGCATAGAGTCCTAGCACCACTACCCTTTTCTTTTACTAAATAAATTATACTGTCGTGTTGATAGTGTTGACACTCCAGAAATCCTAACCGTCATCTACTCGTAGTACTTACACAGGTTAATATTTCAACCTGTTGCTTTTAAAAATATTTTTCACATCACCTATTGGGAAAGTGGACTTTTCTTCCCTGCTAGGAGGGAACAAAGTGGAACTTTTCTTCCCTGCTAGGAGGATCAAAGTGGAACTTTTCTTCCCTGTTAGTAGGGATCACAGTGGAGCTTTTCTTCCCTACTGGGAGAAGATCAAAGTGGAACTTTTCTTCCCTGCTAGGAGGGAACAAAGTGGAACTTTTCTTCCCTGCTAGGCGGGATCAAAGTGGCACTTTTCTGTACAAAGACATTTTATTGCCTGTTAAATGTGATAATTTCAGCACTTTTAAAGAGTGTTAATAATTAAAATTGTTTCATCACTAAGATCTTTTATTTTCATTTTAGGTGATGTGAAAAGAAGTACGTGTCTCACGGTAGTATAACCCTCACTATTCAATGTACCTACGCTCTCGCCGTAAATATGTGATTTTGCTCCCTTGCGACACAAATAACTTTTTTTTTGTAGTACATGTATGTGTTTTAAAATCTTATTTGCTAATTATGTTTTACCCATATAATTATATAGTGTGCACGTTGTATATTGTATACTTGTACAGCGTTTTGTGAGTCACTGTCGGTTCTGGCTCATAATCCGCTGCAGGTGTCTGACGCCTCAGCATTTTGCTGAGCCAGTGTCCGTTTCACTGCCGTGAGGACACACATTTCTGATTGCGTTAACTTATGGTGAGTGAATAAATGTATTTCAACTTCTGTCATTTGTTAAGAAAATATTTAGCAGACTGTTGTATTTCACAAAAATATCATTAGGAAAGCCAATTTTTTCCGAAACTGTAAATATTTCAGGATTCATTTCAAGAAATCCTGAAAAAAGAGGTTTTCCAAATGATATGTTGGTTGAATGTTATTTATCTAATTTGGTATACCATTAAATAGTTATAATTAGTTAACTGGATCTTAATCTGCCAACTGAGAGGTGTCTTTGACCTCTGTTTTGTTCCATTAGTGGCAACAATGCCTTTATGCCACTCGACTCGTGTGATCCGGTCAAAGTTTACGGGTCAGTGTAAACGCAGCCTTAAGTGTAGTGTGGGGCGCTGCGATATCGATAAAATGTGTCGACAGTGCAATAAATGGCGTTAGAAATAAATAATTGCAAATGTGAAGTATAGTAGTTTCTAATTTTTGGTAAGTAATTGGTTGTTGAGGCCCATTTAAAAAGATAATAAATATACTTTTTTCTTGTGCAAATTTCGTTTTATTGTTTTTTTATAAGTATAAAACGTTGTGCAGTTTTAAGTACCTATGGAGGTAGGGTAAGAAAGAATCAATTACTTGATAACAAAGGCATTTCATCTTAGTCCTCAATGTTAGCAACGCACTTATAAATCTCTTTAAGTATAGATCGCACGTAATACCAGGCGTGCCATTTTTGCAATGTCAGTGTTGCTATAGATTTTTATACTGAATAAAAAAAAATAGACCCGATTTGGGAATAGTCAGAGAGGAAGATTTGAAAAATTACCAGTTTTTACTTTAGATGTATGCTTTTGCTTTTGATTTGTTGTTTTTATGTTGATTTACTGATTATACTAACACGACACAAGTCTTTGTAGAGTGGTTGGTATTTCTGTAGCTTTGCCTTCTGGGAATGAAAGCATGATGTTATGTATGTATTTACTCACAATCACTATTGACATTAGCGAAATCAGTAACTATAAAATCCGCCATTTATAAAAGAGAAGAAATATTTTTTTCATCGACAACATCTTCGCCATCACTAGCGTGTGTTCTCTTGTGTTATTGAATTAATAATAAATTTGGCGAGACTGCAGATGCCGTGATAAGCTAAGTAATTATCCACGGCGCTCTTTGTTTTATTGTTGGACATCTTAGTGTGGACATGGACTTATTAGATGTTTTTATTCACTTTTTAAATGTTAGTTATTGGTATTTCTGTAGCGCTGCCTACCCCACCCTGGGTCTGATAAAGGCGTGATGTTTTGTATGTATGTAAATATAGTCTCATTTTTAAGTTTATTGTTGGCAGTGTTTTATTCTTCAGTCTTTAGTTATGATGGGTTTGGGATACAGGGCTCAATATTGGGTCCATTTTTATTCCTCATCTACATAAATGACTTACCTTACCTTATAAAGGATAACCATGATATAGTATTGTTTGCTGATGATACGTCACTTGTGTTCAAAGTTAAACGACAACAGCAGTTTAATGTCGATGTAAACAATGCTATATCAAAAGTAGTCGATTGGTTTAGTGTTAATAATTTATTACTGAATGAGAAAAAGACGAATTGTATAAAGTTCATGACTACTAATGTGAAAAATAGTCAAACTACTGTAACTATTAAAAATGACAAACTAGACCTAGTTAATGATACAGTGTTTCTTGGCATAACGTTAGACTCCAAGCTCCAATAGGGTCCTCATCTTGCTGGATTGGCGGGTAGACTCAGTTCTGCAGTTTTTGCAGTTAATAAGATTCGGCAATTAATAGACTTAGATACCGCTCGATTAGTTTATTTTAGTTACTTCCATAGTATTATGTCATATGGTATTTTACTGTGGGGTAGTGCTGCTGATGTAAATAGCATCTTTGTTCTGCAGAAGAGGGCTATTCGTACTGTCTACAAGATGGGCCAGAGAGACTCGCTTAGAGATAAGTTTAAAGAAATTAACATATTGACCATGCACAGTCAATACATTTATGAAAACATTATGTATGTTCATAAAAACATCGCTAAATTTAGAAAGAACTGTGACATACATAATGTTAATACCAGAAATAAATATAAGCTCGCAGTGCCCTTCACGCGGCTCCATAAAATAAAAAACTCTTTTATGGGTAATTGTATTAGGTTCTATAATAAGCTCCCAAGTAATGTTACTGAACTATCAGTAAATAAATTTAAGAGTTACGTTAAGCGTTAACTAATTTCTAAAGCATATTATAGTATTAAAGACTATATTAATGATAACAATGCTTGGGACTGAATTGCTTGTAATAAAATGTTTAGTCCTTACGACAAAAGGTTGCGAACGTCGAAAAAAAAAAAAAAGACATCCGACAGAGTTTCTTACAGGTTCTTCTCTGATCGGTCGCGATTTGAACCTGCAGTCAATTTAGGCTAAGTCGCTTCTATGACGTTTCAAAAGAGTTTATTATTTGTAAACCTACTTGAATAAAGATTATTCTGATTCTGATTCTGATTCTGATAAAGGTTTAAAGTTCAGAAAAAGCCTTAAAATAAACTTTTTATTGGACTTTAAATAATTGTCACAAGACCCAGCTTGTTTCTAAAATAGTTTTGAAATAACCATCGTGCAAATACGGCGTGTACCAATTAGAAAAGACATCTTTTTGTGTCCTATCCACACAAATCTTTCGTGTCGCTCTTTGTTTGACACCAGCACAATGACCCGACTTTTCCGCATCTTCTTTCCAAATTGCCAAAACGTGGGAAAGCGACTAATTTCGCCATTTTATCTAGTCTAGATTCAGCTTAATATCTTACATCCTTATTAGAGAAACTTATGAATCTGGGCCAAAATTTGGGGAAAATAAACACGGTTTCTATACACCGTGTTTTTTTTGATTTACGATAACTTTAAGGGCACGTTCTTCAAGTCAAATTATATGATAACTCGTACGGTTATAAAGATATTCAATTATTAAAATTAATCAGTTAATCACGTTAAACTAATGTAAAAGGCTCTTAATTGATACCTAACAATTTTCTTTTAATTACCTATTATGAGTAAAGAGTTTTCAATTGTTAGGTCGTGCACCTGTCAAGTGTTATCTTTACTTGTGTGTGTGTATGTCACGCTGACTTGACGTATTTGACACCTACTATGAGTTAACTCTAAAGACCCTTTTAGAATGATTGAAGACACAACATTTAATTACTTTGTTCTAAACAATTTTTTTATTTTTTTTTGCAATATTTTAAAATCTAATGTACCACGTAGTTTCTATACGTGTACCTAACAATATGCCGAAGTTATCGTAAATCAAAAAAAACACGGTGTATAAACAAAAAAAAAAAACACAGGACAATGTCACACAAATTGACCTAGTCCCAAACTAAGCTCTAGGCTTGTACTATGGGTACTAGACAACGATAAACTTACTTATATAGAGAAATATATACTAAAATACATAGAGAACATCCATGACTCAGGAACAAATACTCGTGCTCATCACACAAATATCTGCCCTTGCCGGGATTTGAACCCAGGACCCCTAGCTTCGAAGGCAGGGTCACTCCCAACTAGGCTAGCGTGTCGTATAAGTTTGACACAAAGATTTCATAGATTGACGACACGTTGACGTGGTTGGGAGTGACCCTGCCTCCGAAGCCAGCGGTCCTGAAATCCCGGTAAGAGCAGATATTTGTGTGATGAGCGCGAATATTTGCTCCCGAGTCTTGGATGTTTTCTATGTATTTCTTTATATAAATATGTTTATCGTTGTCTAGTAACCCTAGTACAAGCCTAGAACTTAGTTTGGGACTACATCAATTTATGTGAGATTGTCCCCTGATATATATTTATTTAGATAGTGGTAGTATTATCTTATTGTCAACGTTATGTTACATTACAACATTAGTTAAAAACAATATGCTTTGTTGGATTATGTTAATATCAATATGTGTATACCAAGTAGCATCTGTAGAATTGGAAATTTGCAGAGTTTGGAATCTGTAGAATTGAGAATCTGTAGAGCTGAGAATCTGCACAATTGAGAATCTGTAGAGCTGATAAAAATCTTTTTTAACGTGTCTGTTACTCAAGTACAACCCTACTCTGTCCTCTAGAAAAAAGTATAAAACGTCATTTGAACCTTTAACCTTATTTTATAGCCCTCAAGAGAGGTTCCTTATGTAAATTTAAAATATGACATGCGTCGTTTCTAAAGTACTGATATAAATTTACATACAAAACTCTTTAAGTCTTTGACGCCTCCAAGCCAAAACTCACAAACGCGTTTATTTGATACAATGTACGAACTGTAATTTTCTGATAGCGATCAACACAATAAAAACCGAGGTGCTTAAACTAAGAAATGTGCAAATTTGAAGACTATGGTGCGGTAGTCGCGGAAACTGTGGACCTAATCCACCGCAGGGTATCGTGAGATAATAAGAATTATAATCCTCGTGAGACGCGTACTTTATCATAATTATTTACGTAAAAGGGCGACGAGCGTCCAGGGGGGTGATCAACACAGCGCTGAGTCGATCTTAAAGGTGAAGTTTTATCCGGCAAGTTTAAGAAGTCCCGTCGGAGCGTACAAAACACATTTTAGCGCGTGCCTTCTTAATTAGGCAGCTTTATACGACACCGAACTCGACTCGCTGCCTGCTGCCTAATTGAGACGGCACACGCTAAAATGTGTTTTGTGCTATCTCAATCTGAATACAAAACGACTTTTTTTAATTATTGTGAAAAGATAATGTAAAAAGGTATAATTTGGCCTGCGGTAAAAAAAAAAAAAAAAAAAAAAAAATAGTAAAATGTTTTTAACAGGAGAATTTGGTAAAGACTGTCAGAAGACGGTGTAAAATAAATATTGATACTGTGGATTATATACCTAATGGTCTAAGTCATAGACGCTCCAACATCCAAGACTCGGGAACAAATATTAGCTCTCCTAACTAGGCCAACGTGTCAATATTAATCACATTGTTACTTTTCTTTTCATTTATGAATTTCTGCAAAAGCTCTTAATAGTCGATAAAGGAAGAGCAGACAACCATCCCATGGCAGATCTTGAGTAAAAAATATAAGTTTTTACAACTTCAAAGTTACAATGGCCGACGAAAGAAACGAATATTTTGCCTCTGTGGCCCGTAACTCATAATTGCCTCCAAAACTCGACCGGATGTGCAAAAAACACACGATTTATGTTTCCTAACGACTAGAGCGTAAAGACTAAAATTGACTGGCAAATTACAGTGCTAGACTGATTGACGTTGTAAAATATATGGTATTATAAAACGAAACATGTTATATTATTAATTAGTAAGAGTTAGGATGACTAAATAGAAGTTGAAAAAGTGCGGTTTTTAAAATGGTGGGTTCCGTAATTTACCCGATTGTAAAACCGAGAGAGGAATTATGAGCTTATACATGGCAGTAGTACTTGCTCGCTTTCACTCATGACATTGTGATTGTGCCGAGCCGGCCGAGCCTAGTTTGTTTTCATAAAACGTATAAAACAATACAATACAAATACTATTCATTGAACACCAAAAAAAAAACAGAATACGGAACAGTACATTTAAATCATAGGTATAAAACAGGCGGTCTTACCGCTAAACAGCGATCTCTTCCAGACAACCTTGTATAGAAAAATAACTAAGGACACAAATTCTCATGGCACGCGGTGTAAACTAATTCGTTTAGAACTCAAACTAAACAACTACAAAACAATTAAATTATTTCAATTTTGAAATTAAAACTATTTATATATAGACTAAATATAAATACATAAAGTAAATAATTTAATAAATACATATAATTTATACATCCTCCAAAACAGCCAAACAATCACAACAGACGAAGCATGAGATAGAAGAAAGAAAACAGGAAAACCTAATAGGATTAAAAATTATTTCCATATACTTTTATTTATTATTTCAAACACAATAACTTACGTGTATCGTTACTCGCTGTCTCGCTCCCACTCAAATGATTGCTACTTAAGTACTCACTCGTCAACAAGACTGGGCTGGGATTCTACACGGTAATAATGTTTCCGTATTGTCAACGTTTCGGTAATTCATAGGTCATTTATAATAATGGCGGCAGAGTTAAAAATGACGCTAAAACACGTCAAATACGATATCGTTGTAACTCAGTAGTATAGAGGCCCAGAAAACCAGGGATTCTCCCTCCACGCGCCGTTGGGGACGAGGGCCGCAGTTTCTTCTTAAGCTAGGTACGAATCTGAGCGGTTAAGCCTGAGGCATGCTCGGGAGCCAAATAGTTGCACATAAACATGCGCGGGTGAGGCAGCGTGCACGCCGCGAGCCGACATTTCAAAATGGCGTCTGACACAATGACAGCTGCGGCTGCGTTTATCGTAATTCGCCGAATTATGAGTTGTAACAAAAAGAAGAATAAATCGCCTAGATGGTGGAACGGCTTAGCAACTTTATCAAAGTTGTACGCGCCTCGCCCACAGACAAGTTAGAACTAGTCGTTCTGCCCGCGGCACGCTCGGATACACGTCCAAATTACGCGAGGCACATACACCGAGGCGCCTTTGAGCACGGTCAAAAGAACGACTCCCGGCGGCTCGCCGCGCGCCGCTTGCGGGCTGCTCGCGCGCAAGCGTGTACGAATTTGAGCAAAATGGGTGAGCCGTGCGCTCCTCAACCCGCGGCTGCTCTAATTCACTCACTAAAATGATACAGACAAAAAACTTTTACACGTCAATATTGTAAGTATCAGTGCTTACAAGAGGAGACCACTGATAGAAGAAATGTCGCAAGAAACTATAAATAAACTCGACTAAGGGGAAGGCTTTTAGTACTATTAGGCGATACGCTTGCCACCTGTCACTAATGCGCTGGGTGTGCAAAATGTGGTAACATAATTTATCAACAAGTTTTTTAGAATTATTGGTAATTCTGTAGCTCTTGCCTACCCCACTCTGGGAATGAAGCCGTGATTATGTATGTTAACCATACTAAAAGTTGTCAGTTTTTTTTATAATTGAGTGTATTATGTACCTAAGCATCCTAATTCCGTAGGTAACCAGACCAATTCTGATCAAGTTTAATCTTAAAATGCATGCCTCTATTACTCTTAAGTTTATCAATTCCATAAAGATCCAACGAACAATACTCAAGCCCAACATAATAAACATGAAATACATCCCATTTGCTCCTTAATCTCGCTTCGCTCCGCCGACAATTTTCTCTCCATTAAAACCAATGCGTTAAACTTAAGATATTTCTTAATGTGTATCCTGTGGGCCCCTTTGTCTCTGACGCGATTGCCAAAGGTTCACATCCATAGAGCGTGACAACCACACCCGGCACTTGTCCGACACAACATCTGCTAAATCGCACAAGACTGCACGTCCTCAAGACCTTGGTCGCGCGGTCAATTAAAAAAAAACCATAAAAGTTAATCAGTAAATCATAATGCCATTTCCAATGTGTGTTTAAAAATGTGTGACTCCAAAATTCGATTCCAAATTTGAATTGAAAAATATAAATGAAGTTGGCATTTAAAAATGTTTAGAGCTGTCAATGGTGTTGACAATTGAAATGGCGGGAAAGTGAGAAAAGTTGAACTGTTCGAGTCAATGTTTTTCCTTTTCTTTTTGTGTACATAAAAAGCGAGTTTTTATTTTACAATATGAATATATAAAGTGCTAGTATGATATTAATTATAACAATGTTTAATATACTGTTTTGGTGCCCGATTTTGCTTGTGTCTGCGGTGCAGACTCTGTCCATACACACGGAGCTCGGGACATCAATTGAAGGTAATTTTGTTATTTATTGTAATTTCATCATTATTTAGGTATACATAAAGCGAAAAGAGCGCCTTTTAACCTGTAAATAAATAGATAAAAAACCTCATTTTTATAGTGTTTTAGCAAGCACAAAATCTCTTATGGTCCAATGGTTTGGACACGTCTAAAACAGATCGTTGTTGGATTTAATTTCTCACATTTGAACCATAATGCTTTTAATTCATCAATGAATATTTATACTTGTAATTAACGTTAAATTCTTGTTTTCGGAGAAAAACATCGTGTGTGAAGTTCCCAACATTATTTTATTTCTTTGACCTTTAACCTAAAGGTAAGTTGAATAGATCCCTCAATTTCTCCCTTTGTAATGATTAGAAGCTTGGCCACTATTTCAATCACAAGTACATTTTGTTTTCGTATCTTCTTAACTTTTACTATACAAAAATCTTGACTACAAAATGTTATCTTCATAGTTTGTGCTAAACAAAAAGTTCTAAATACGAACTACCTAGGACGCTAAAATCCAATCGCTATAGCTATAAATTTTCTCGATCACATCCCAATACTTTAAGAGGCCATATATGCTACCACGCCCACACAAGAATTAAAAGGGTGGCTTTATGTGCTTCTGCGCGAAGAACTTGAGATGGAGATAGTTTGCACCGCCAAATTCAAGTAATTACTGTTTACATTCAAACCACAACATGGTTTACCAGGATTAAAAAGTAATAAATACTCAACTTATGGATTAAAAATCATCGTAAATGATAGTAGGGTTTCGAAGATTCAACCAAAAACGAGCAAAACAGGTGTCATGTTTGAAACATGAAATTATCAAGGAAATTTTAAACGTCTAAAAACCAAATCCTTGTATCTTCGAGATGGTAAGTGTGAGAAGGATATTGAGAGGAGGGTGAATTCAAGAAAACAGATAAATGGAGCCCTGCACTCCTTTGTGAGCAGAAGGGGCGTTTCACAAAAAGCCCGACTGGCTGTTCACAATGGAGTGTTGGCCCCTACTCTGATGTATGGTAGTGAATGTTGGGTGTGGCAGGATAAGCATGAAAGTCGCATAAATGCAGTAGAAATGCGCTCTTTGCGTAGTATGTGTGGTGTGAAACTGTGTGATAGAGTAAGGAATGAAAACATCAGAGAGAAGTGTGGTCTGAAAGAAGATGTAGTGACTAAAATTGAAAAGGGCATGCTTCGATGGTTCGTTCATTTGGAAAGGATGGATGAAAAAAGATTGACGAAAGAAATTTACCGTGCTAAAAGTGAGTGGAAGGGTCGGAAGGGGGCGCCCTAGGCGTACTTTTTTGAATCAAATCGGGGAAATACCGGGAAAGGGCCGAATCTTAAGTACCCGAAACCGACGTGCATGCATGACTCGATGTATGAATGTGGAAGAAGCGAAAGAGCTTTGTCAGGATCGTAGCAGGTGGAAAGAAGTGGTCTCTGCCTACCCCTCTGGGAAACAGGCGTGATTTATGTATGTATGTATCTATCTATCCTTGTAATATATCCAAAGAACAGACACTTAGGCGTTAGGGTTATTCAGATCCAGCTCGCGGAACATTTCCGACGTTATCATAATGTGACCTTTTGACGTTTCTCACTCAATTGAAGGAAGTTCGTGTTCAAGATACACAGAGAGATTAGGATATATTTTATCCCAAGAAACAACACAGTTCCCGCGTAATTAGCGAAAAACGCGGATGAAGTGGAAAGCTGGTATAAAATATCATAGGTGTTTGACGTTTCATAAAAAAACTGATAATTTTACCCCCAAAAGCTCACAAAAGTCACATAAAGAAATGACTAAGACGTTCAGGCGGATGGTCAGTATTAATCTATGTAATGAATGATATCCATTGCTCTCGGCCTTGTCCAATTATTTTAAAGCATTATTGTTTTGTTTTTACAAGAAATAATATTAACGAATCCGGTTTTTGTGACAATGGAGGTAATCATCATTTGGCATTATTATGTTTCAATTGACATTGTTTTAAAAGCTGGCCTGTGATTGGCTATTTTTTTAAACTATATTTCACTTGTATGGAAGCTTAATATGGTATAAAAACCCCGTTAAAGCGTACATATAGTTTATTTTCTACGATTACAACGCCATCGGAACAAAATTAGGAACTATATATTTTCACTACCTACTCGTTTACAAGTAGAGATTTTGCGATCAGAATTCTATGAAAAGTCAGGTTAATCATAATCTCTACGATATCCGAAATAGTCAGTTTTTAAATAAACTTAGTTTACCCGTTCTTGCGATAGACGACAGTAAATTTGGTATGTACTATAACTGATCGGTTTGATTTTTCTGTGTATTTTTAACGATACCTACTGTTCCTTACCCATTTTATTTTTCTCGTTGTTAAATAATTAAAACAATTATGTCTTCCCGTGGATGTCGTAAGAGGCGACTTAGGGAAGGCTTGTAGTGCTGTTAGGCAATGGGCTTGCATTGCAACCTGTCACTAATACACTGCCAAATGTGGTTACAGAATTGTCAACAAGTCTCTTTAAAGTTCTTGGTATTTCTGTAGCACTGGCTACCCCACTCTGGGAATGAAGACGTGATGTATGTATGTAAATAATTAAGCTTCGCTTGTGATGTCCTAGTCAGTCCACCTGTTCGTTTTGTATGTTCCTGTATTTTACATTATCTGCTTTTTTTGCAGACTGCTTTGAGCGAATATCGATCGGCGAACAACTTCCACCAGACGCCATCTACCGGAATATAACCGAACTAACTACGCAGGAGTGCGAGCAACTATGCAAACATGACAAGCAATGTCGGACCTACGATTATGGGTAAGTTGTAACTTGGTTCGACGCTAGATGGCGTTATGAGTTTCGGGGAATAGATCGAAATTGTAATGGGTGGCTTTCGTAAATTTGTAAACACCATAAGAGCTTTAAATTAATTAATAAAACATTGGACAGATAAGAATACGTAAATAACAAATGTCACGGGACTTTTCACAAATTGACCTAGTCCCAAACTAAGCTCTAGGCTTGTACTATGGGTACTAGACGACAACGATAAACTTAATTATATAGAGAAATATATACTTAAATGCATAGAAAACATCCATGACTCAGGAATAAATACTCGTGCTCATCACAAAAATCTGCCCTTACCGGGATTTGAACCCGGGACCACTAGCTTCGAAGGCAGGGTCACTAGTGCCAAACAGACCAACGTGATCGTCAGATACCATAGTATTAATATTTGTTAAATGACATAAAAGTGGAAAACAATCACCCATAATTATAAGTGATTATAAGTGGGCTCTTTAATTTTAATCTTAAAACTGCAAACCTGAACTGCTAACCCTGTGGACTAGAGTGAAATGTCTCTATGCAAGTCATTTTATCGATTGTTTTATATCTACACTGAACTCTACATTGTGAACACTGATGTTTTGTGGTAGATTAAAGATGGTGGTAGCAATCCGGTCGGACCTGGCACAAGGTCCTAGATCCACTTGTAAAACCCAACACTTAACACTATTAACACTATCTTCTACATAATAAAATGAATCGCTGAATGTGGTTGCTAAGCGCAAATCTCGAGAGCAGCTGAACCGATTTCGCTAATTCTTTTTTATTGTGTTTGTTACTGTCAGCAGAAGGTTCTTATGAAAGAAAAAAAAAATCTACCGGGAAAGTCAGAAAGACAGAAAGTCAGCGGGGTGAAGCCGCTGGCGGGCTGCTAGTAACTTATATTAGTTGCATCTGCTGAATAAAAGACACGACAAGAGCATGCCGGACCATGCTCATTTTAGGGTTCCAACGCGTTGTCATTACAAACGCAAAAAAAAAACGGAAAATTTGTTTAATTATATGATCACCCATGATGTTTTTCTTTTTACGTTGTTTTCACTTTCGGTCTCTTCGCCAAGCGGTTCCAACGGAAGATCAGCGCTGGCTTTACGGCTAGCAAATGCTGAGTTGAGACCGTTTCGCAACAATTTCTCTGTCTTGTTATTTTTGTATCTTTGTAATGTAATTTTAATTAGTATGTTTGTATTATTGAGAATAAATGTCTTTTTATCTTTTATCTTTATCTGAATAACAACAAATATGAATGAATTTTTGTTTTAAGTTCTTTCGTGCTGTCTTTGATGATTTTTAATAGGTACGAGTATAACCGAACCGGTAAACCTTCGGGGAGGAAAGATGGCCGATTGAAAGATGTTCGGCTTTTACTTTTGATTTATTCTTGTTTACTGATTTAATATACTCACTTGACATTAGCTAGTTACCGCGGTGGACCACCGTTAGTAAAAAAAGGAGAAAGGAAGTAGATATAAACACAATAGCAAATAACCTAATAAAATTCGTTTCTTTTTAGGGTTGGCGCAAAAGGCAACGCAACCTGCAACCTCAGCAACCTCCGGGAGAAGGATCTGCGGGATCAGAACCAACTGCGACGTCATCCTGACTACGACATTTACATCCGCCGTATCCTGTGCGAGCAACCACCCCCAACCCCCCTACAACCCCAGTTCGACGAGGAAAACCCCCCCTTACATAGACCCGTGTTCAGACCCGATGAAGACGAAGCCAAAAACCCACAATCTGACGATTACCTTAGCGATCTACGTCCTTTTGAAAATGAAAGACCAAGTAGACCCTATAGACCAAACAATGCTGATAGCGACAGACCTGATGATTACAATTCTAAACCTAACTTGGATAGGCCTCCAAGCTATGGGGCCCATACGCCTCCTGAAATACCTTATAGGCCTGATCCGTATAGACCAATGAGGCCAAATGACCCGTATAGGCCTGAGAGACCAGACCCTTATAGACCGGAAAGACCACTGAGACCAAGCGATCCCTACAGACCAGAAAGGCCACTAAGACCTAATTACCCTTATGGTCCAGAAAGACCGTTAAGACCTAGCAACCCATATGGACCAGATATCCCTTTAAGACCACATAATCCTTATAGACCTGATATACCATTCAGACCAGATCCATATGAACCACAAGAACCCTATAGACCACACGAACCATATCCAGCAAGACCAGATCCGTATAGACCTCAAAGACCTTTAAGACCTGAAGACCCATACAGACCCCAAGATCCATTAAGACCTGGGTATTTTGACAGGCCTAATAACCAGTCTCATTTTAAACCAGATCCATATGATGAACTGCAGTTCCAGGATCAATATGGCAGACCTCCAAGACCTGACCCTGGTTTGTGGAGACCAGACCCTCAATATCCATCTTCGCCGAACGACGAAATTCCAGACTTATATGGTCTTCAGCCAATAAGACCAGAAAGGCCGCCTTATAAGCCAGAAAGGCCTGAATACCACTACATAGTAAGGCCAAATAAGAAACCTCATTCGCAAATACCAAAACCTCAAGAAGATTATAATAAGCCAGCCCAGGACCCATATAAGCCAAATAAACCTGACTATGAACCCAACAGACCTGATCCTTATTTGCCAAATGATTTAGATCCGTATCCAGAAACCGGATACGGAAATAATCCACCTCAGAATAAACCTCACAAGCCAACTAGTAGTTATAGTCCAAAACCAGAATATGCGTCTAAGCCTGACCCATATGGAAGTTCTTCGGGAGCTATAGGTCCTCCTGATAGACCTTATAGACCAAGTAGACCATATGACTATACAACGCCTAGACCCTATGAAAAACCTAGCTACAACTATAACAGTCAATATGCAAGTGGTTACGGTCAGAATCAAGATAATTCGATATATTTAGAAATATACGATCCACCAAGACCTTACAAACCTATGAAGCCATTGAATGATAAATCAAATCATTCCAGTTACGGTCAGAATTATGGCTATGGAAATTATGACTATGATAGCCACAGTCATAATACATACGGTCACTTACATAACAGTCATTTATATTATGGCACGCATAGTCAAAGTGGGCTATACGGTCAAGATTATAACAGACCCATTGAAGATCACAGACCTGATAAACCTCACCACGGTCAAGATTCTTATGGAGGGAGTCCGAGTCAAAGTTTTGATCAATCCTACACACAGTCAAGTGGTTATGGTCACCAAAAGCCTCAAGATTCTAAACCCTCATACGGCAGCAGTCAAGGGTCTTATGGACAAACCGATTATAACAGCAATCAACATGATAGTCCAAGTTATGGTAATCGTCCTAATTATAGTCAAAATAAACCATCTTACGGATCTAGTCAAGACAAACCTTATGGTAGTGATCAAGAAAAACCTACTTATGGAGGAAGTCAAGCAACGCCATCTTACGATCGTCCTTATGTCGGTCAGCAATCTCACAAACCTCAGGAAAATAGACCTTACGGCAGCAGTCAAACTTCTTACAATGAAAACAACGGTCCTGATAATTCTTACGGAAGTCAAAACTTTGGAAACAAACCTGGTTACCAAAAACCGGGCAACGAGACAAACTATAGACCAGATGTAAGACCAGTCTATGAATATGAATTGGAAAAACCTGGAAATGTTCCAAGTTACTTAGTTGGATCCAATGGGGATGTGGTTACATCAAGACCAGTGACGGTTGGAGACTATGGGAAACCAGGTTATGGGGATAAACCAGGATACGATGATGATCCGGGTTATGGGAGTAAACCCGGTTATGGGAGTAAACCCGGTTATGGGAATAAACCAGGATACGAGGATAATTCGGGTTATGGAAATAAACCCAGTTATGAGGATAAACCCGGTTATGGTGATAGACCAGGATATGATGACGATTCGGGTTATGGGAGTAAACCCGGTTATGGAAGTAAACCCGGTTATGGGAATAAACCAGGATACGAGGATAATTCGGGTTATGGAAATAAGCCCAGTTATGGGGATAAACCCGGTTATGGTGATAGACCAGGATATGATGACGATTCGGGTTATGGGAGTAATCCTGGTTACGGCGATGCTGGCTACAGAGAACCTGGCAAACTTAGCAGTTACAAAGGTAAGTGGAAGTTATTTTTAACGATCTAATGAATGTTTTATCCAACAAGGCCACTTATTTAGACAATACACCATTAAAAACAGCTATTCATTAACACACGGAAACATAGAAACGACGATTTGTTTTGGAAAAACTTTGAATGGAATTAACGTCCTATTTTTGGAAGCTCGAATGGAGTTAAAATAATTTAATAATTATCTTTTTTCTAAACTGGGGTCGCTATTTACAGCTATAGGAGTCAAAGGTGTAGGCCTTCCTAGCGTACTCGCTAGGAACTCCTAAACTAATTAACATTAAACTTGAAAGTTGACACTACATGAAATCAATCAAATCAATGAACGAAATGAACAATGAACTAAACTAAATTGCATGTAAAAAAAATGCCATTAGCTGTTTATACTTATTGTTTCTTAACCGTTATTTATCCCCCACGGGAGAGGCAATGCTTAGTGTGGGTGTCAGTTTACTGTAATTGGTATACTTATGTTTGGAAATAAACTAATTGTATTTTTTGTATTTGTATATACAAGACCTAAAAGGATTTTTTTATAAATGCCCTATTCTGAAACACCCTGTATAGGGGACCACATTAAAACATGCAGATTTATTCAATACTTACTTTTTGGGTATTGAACTTTCTAAAACCCAAAAAACTAAAATATGTCCTTTTTGAATGCGCAAGCGCATGCGTAAACGTCAATGTCACGCCCGCCTGGCTCGCGACAACGCTGCCCCGGTATATTGTGCTGAAACAATAACGACAGATTTTGGCGGTCTTTCAACCACATTTACGGTTTTTTTTACAAGTGAAATTCGTTATATCATCAAATTAGAGGTGCATTGCCAGTAATATAATATGTTATTGTTTTATCACAACGAATTTTTTACCAGACTACGGCGAAGGAAGGAAAAGGAAGGGTAATGATTTTGACACCCTATGTATGTTTCTATGTATGTATATATGTATATATGTTCCCTCTAGCGCCGTTCCTAATTAACCGATTTTGACAAATGAGGTGTCTACCGATTTGTCTTTTTGTGCGATGGTTATTATATATTAAGTGTTAGTCTCTTCCCCCTTGTGGTTGCCGGGTTAGAATAGTGCCACTCCATGTCTTCCCGTGGATGCCGTAAGAAGCGACTGAGGAATATAGTGGATTTAGTACTTTTAGGCGATGGACTTGCAACCTGTTACTAAAAGACTAGTAAAGTTCTTAGCCCGATTGTGCAAAATGTGGTTACAAAATTATCAACAAGTCTTTTTAGAGTTGTTGGTATTTCTGTAGCTCTGCCTACCCCACATTGGGAATGACGGCTTGATGTTATGTATGTATGTATGTAGTCTCTTCAGATTATTATTATCGGGTACTTACCATATGTCCCTCTTTGTGGTTCATCACTGTACACTTCATCGTAATCGGTTCAGCGGTTTAGCTGTGAAAACGTAACAAACATATACAATTACTTTCACATAATATTAGTATGAATGGGGGTGTCTATCATTTCATCGAAACACCTTTCATCGAATGTATAATAATGTTGCTGCCAGACTTGGATATACAATGCAAAAACCAAACATAAAATACAAACATGCCAAAGAGCGATGGAGAGAAGTATTTTGAACTTAAGAAGAATTGACAGGAAGAGAAATACCGATATTAGAAAAACAACAAATGTAATCGATGCTTTGGAACATTGTAAAAAACTGAAATGGAAGTGGACTGGCCATGTAATGCGTATGAATAAAAATAAATGGACAAAAAAAGTTACTACGTGGACAGGACCCCATAATAAAAGGAACAGAGGAAGACCTAAAGAAAGATGGGAAGATGAGGTACGAAAAGTGGCAGGCAAAGAATGGATTATAAAGGCAAAAGATAGAAACGCATGGAGTAAAATGGAGGAGGCCTTTACTCGCAGAGAGGTCCTTAATAAAATCAATATTAATAATTGAAAATATTTATGCATGAAATGTATTATCATTTAACTAATCATTAGAATTTTAAATTTAAATTTATCATACATACTCTTTTTTATATATAAAATTTTGAATGAAATGTAATATTTTTATTAAGGAAATAAAGAGGCTATAATAATAATAATAATAATAATATTAGTATGAATGGGGGTGTCTATCATTTCATCGAAACACCTTTCATCGAATGTATAATAATGTTTACAGGGTATCTTAAACATCTAACCTAACCTACGTAATTAATGTTTAAGATTATGGAATCTTAAATATCTATATCTTATATTTTCATGGGAAAATATTATGGTTTCAGCAGAAATAGCGTTCGATGAAGTGAAATTCGATAAAGTGATGAGTTACCGTATGGGTATATGGATATCTACAATCTCACCACCATAATACTTAGAATAGTAAATGAATAGCCCTGATGTCATAGTCGTTGGGATGACCATCACGCCTCGCGGCTTTGAATGACATAACGTTGATATAATGATTCCTTCAACAGAATGATCAGAACGAGGGCAAACTGCGTTAAAAATATACAGGGTGACTTCAAATTGGTACTTAATACAAAACACTTGATTGTGGCTTAGTTAATGCCACACAGTATAATACATTAACCTCTTTGTTAAAATTAACTATATTTAATTAATGTTAATTTTCGAACAAAACAAATAATTAAAGTCCCAAAGTGTGGTCTACATTTACAATACAATCTTATTTTCTTTGATAAGTGACAATTACTAATCAAAACACGTTTTTTCATAAATTGCAACAGGTGACGGATAACCAAAGAAAAAAGTGTTCATTTGAAATTCTTTAAACTTCTTTGTTAATTATTATGGTAGGATAACCATGTCAAGCCAACAAAAAAGGTCTGATTATTTTAAAAGTATGAGACTTAATTGAGGGGCTAAGTTTAGGGGAAATGTGTGTAAAACATTGATTTGAAGTCACCCTGTATATTATACATACATACATACTATCACGCCTTCATTCCCAGAGTGGGGTAGGCAGAGCTACAGAAATACCAACAACTAAAACAAGACTTGTTGGTAATTCTGTAATCACATTTTACACAAATAGGCTAAGTTGTTTATCAGTGTATTAGTGACAGGTTGCAAGCCCATCGCCTAACAGTACTAGAAGCCCTAATTCCTTTAGTCGCCTCTTACGACATCCACGGGAAGATATGGAGTGGCACTAATCTAACCCGGCAACCACACGGGGTAATATATTATCTTACACAAATTTACGATATCGTAACAATGTATAAAGTTCAAAATACATGATGGACATTTTTTTTCTGAAACCTTAAACTTTTCTTTCCGTCCAACTTACAAGTTTAAGGGACCATCCATAAAGTAGGTACGTCACACCTTAAGAGGGGGAGGGGGTCGACGAAGTGTGACAATGTGTGACAAGGGGTGGGAGTGGCGGTTCAAAATGTAATATGTACATAAGTGTTAAAATGTCCATTTGAACTATTAACGAAAAACTTAAAAATATTTTTATTTCTATTTCTAACTTCTGTTAATTATTTATTGTATTTTAAATTTGATGTTAATAAAACTAATTTTGGAACTGCTGTTTTAATTTAATAATTTCTAAATTGAAACTTACAAAATACGAGTACTAGAAAGGGGGGATCTCACAACTGCGTCTAGGCCGGGGAAGGGGTCAAAAATTCACGAAACTAATGTGACGTACTTAATGGATGACCTATAATATGTTTTGTAATTCATTGTTTATACCCGTTTATAACACCTTTTCTAATATTCAAGTTGTACAAATAAATTACCTTTGCAATTTTCTATAGATTATAAAGCTTATTTTTCAAATCAAAACAAATAAGTTTATTTGCTAGAATACAGTAATAAATTAAGGTGTTATAAAATAATGTTCAGTGTATTCAGCCCGCATGCAAGCGTGCAAATATTTTGTTCATTTTAAATCTACTTAACATGTCAAAAATAATAATAATATATAATTCAAATGAAAATATGTGTTAAAAACAACACAACAATATGTGTTAATATGTGTTAACAAATATGTGTTGTGTGTTACATTTTCATTAAATTTCAAATGGTCTTGAACACTATAAAAACATTTATCCATGAGCCATTTCCTCAATATGCGCTTGAAAAGGTTTCCTGTAAGCGACTTCATACTTTCTGGTAAATGGCTATAAGTTTCTATGCACATGTTGTACACATTTCTACCATACATCGCCTTATTACAAGGAGGTTTGTACATTAGACACATAATTATTTTCCTCGTTGACCGTTGGAAAATCTCACTGCGTTTTTTGAAATACACCGTGTTTTTTTTGATTTACGATAACTTTAAGGGCACGTTCTTCAAGTCAAATTAAGCTAATTTCCCGAAGACAGACATATGATAACTCGTACGGTTATAAAGATATTCAATTATTAAAATTAATCAGTTAATCACGTTAAACTAATGTAAAAGGCTCTTAATTGATACCTAACAATTTTCTTTTAATTACCTATTATGAGTAAAGAGTTTTCAATTGTTAGGTCGTGCACCTGTCAAGTGTTATCTTTACTTGTGTGTGTGTATGTCACGCTGACTTGACATATTAGACACAAACTATGAGCTAACTCTAAAGACCCTTTTAGAATGATTGAAGACACAACATTTAATTACTTTGTTCTAAACAATTTTTTTTATTTTTTTGCAATATTTTAAAATCTAATGTACCACGTAGTTTCTATACGTGTACCTAACAATATGCCGCAGTTATCGTAAATCAAAAAAAACACGGTGTAGAATTGGTGTGAATTTTTCGCTTCTCAGTTAATATTTTTATTGCATAGGGTTAAGAAAAAAACCTTTGTGTGCGTGTGTGTGTCAGAACGTTATACGGATCTACGATTAAAAGTGATATACTCGCATACAGAGCTAAAATTAGGTAACTCAAAACTATAAAGTATGATTATTACAAAACCTATGCCACTTATATGTTCTTCTTCATTCAGGTATTAAAATTGGTCCAATAGTTTAAGAGCTGTAGTATCCGATTTTTTCATACCTTAAATACGTCACACACACACACATGTCAAATTAACCTAGTCCCAAACTAAGCTCTAGGCTTGTACTATGGGTACTAGACAACGATAAACTTACTTAGAGAAACAAATACTCGTGCTCATCACACAAATATCCGCCCTTACCGGGATTTGAACCCAGTAGCTTCGAAGGCAGGGTCACTACCAACTAGGCTAGCGTGTACATAAATACACTGTTAAATACATGACCCTTCCTCTTCGCCCAGTCGGGTATAAACCGCTGGTTTCAAACCGCTTCCAAACAGTCTTTTGTCTGACTATCCAAGTCCGGTTGGTTTTTACTCAAGTAATGGCATAATGAAGGTCTTAACAATTGAGCTGCGCCGGCGCTCTGCTGCTTGTAATTTACTATTCGCGTATTATGATTCGTACAAGTCAGAAGCGGATGGTAGGAGTAAGCCTGTACTTGGTTCTCAGGTCGGCTTCACCCTGAGGACCGTCCACGACTGATTCAGCATCTGTACTCATTAAATAATATATAACATTTGGGAAATTCTTGTGTGGCAAGAGATTTCTTTTGTGGTCTTTCCAAAATATAAATTTCTTGTGATTATGACAAGTTTCGACACGTTTTCCGACTTAACTACGCATAATATTTTTATTTTTGTTTTATATAATGGTTAAATTCTACAATTGTCATAAACAATATTTTAAAAATGACTGACTGCTGAGTTTTTTGCGGCGTTTCGTTTCGTTTCCTCTTGGGAAGCACTGGTAGAATTTTGACGCGTAAAAGTGCTTTTGCTGCCTACTATCGCTAACCCAGCGGCTAATCAGAATGGTTCGCATTGTTGTTTTTCGTAAGAGAAGTCAAATCAATGTCACAATGGATTATCTAGTAAAATATCCAGGTTCTTATCGATAATTACAAGTTAAACTATGGGTACTAGACAACGATAAACTTACTTATATAGAGAAATATTAGAAAACATCCAAGACTCAGGAACAAATTTAATACTCGTACTAATCACACAAATATCTTACCTTACCGGGATTTGAACCCAGGACCCCTAGCTTCGAAGGCAGAGTTACTACCAACTAGGCTAGCGTGGCGTCAGTACCAAGTTAGTTAGTACCTAGAATTAAACAGAAGCAAGTCGCTTGTAACTTACACCACAAACTTAAGATAGCGATCAGGTATCACAAATCTTTGAATAATGTACGAAACTTATTGTTAAAGTTATATAATAGTGCTGTTTGTGACCTTCCGCACTGATAGCGTTGTTAGGCAGCTGAGTTATCGGAAAATTAATTAGTATTTAGTTTCGGAATAACCATAGATGAGGTGGATATATGGGGTCGAGAGAAAGCAAGGTTAGATCTTGTTTTTTTTTTATGTTAAGGAGAAGGCACACGAACACTTAGGCTACCTGATGGTAAGTGAAATCTGAGACCCATAGACATTTGAATTCTCAATACTACAATCCTAAGACCTCAAATGCGTTGCCAACCCTGAGGACTAAGATGGAATGCCTCTATGCTAGTAATTTCACCGGTTGTCTTATCCCTACTCCAGAACACAACAATGCGAACACTGCTTGGCGGGTGGTTAATGGATAAGATGGTGGTAGCGATCCAGACGGACCCTACACAGGGTCCTACCACCACTAAAAATAATGTAATATATATTGAAATTCTATAATTCTTCTAGAATTTTAAATACTATTTTGTAATCTTGCCTATCCTCGTGCAGTTTCCTCAACCATGGGCATGATTACTGGAAGAGATCCCTTAAACAGATTAGTTTGCCGTTGTACATGTCAATCTTAAGTTTATTTATGACTTTACTTGTAATTGTTTTTTTTGTACAATTTATTATTAAAGGGTAAAAGCAGGGTTTTTCATACTAGTCGCCAGCGGATTAAAGTTTTTCTCTTTGTCTTCATTTTTCTAATAGCTAGACTGTGTTTTAGGCTGGACCTTTGTGATAAAACCTTTGGCCAATTGCAGGACATGCACAATAAATAAAATAAAATACTTAAGCGGGTATCTATATGTATAAAAATATATATAATGACGCATGAACGGCTGAACCGATTTCACTAACAATTTTTTTGTTGTGTTCGTTATCGTTAGGAGAAGGTTCATATGAAAGAAAAAAATGTAAAATCCACTGGGAAAGTCGAAAATTTGTAGCGGAGCGAAGTCGCTGACGGGTAGCTAGTTACATTATACAAATTACACTAGGTGACTTGGCGCACTATTCTGTGTAGTGTACAGGAGCGTCCGCACAGAGAGCATTTGCGTGTATAGTAGCCCTCAACCAAAGTGACGACCGGGGCCATAAAACCCTTGAGCTCGCGTTATCAGTTATCCATTGTGTTGCTCGACCCGTGCTCGGGACCGTAAAGCAGGTAGTAAAGGCACAAAACGGGATGTCGATAGAATTGAGTGATAATTTAAAACACGGTTCTTATGAATGAATTGAATAATATATTACTGAAAGTGGCAATATTTAAAACATCATAAAATATTATTACTATTAAAATAACGAATTACTAATATTCCAAAAAATAATTGCTTTCAAACGAAAAAGTTACATTACAAAATAAATAATTTACATAATTCTTTAATAATAATTAAAAATAAAACAATAAGTATGTGTCTAAATTAAATATTATTTTCTTCATAGTAAACCCTTCTAAAACTCAAGTGATCGTCATTGGCAGCTCCCAACTAATTTCTAGAGTCAACTTTGTGAATCTTCCCCCAGTTTTTTTCGACGGTGTTCTGATACCTTACTCTCTCCAGGTTAAGAATCTGGGTGTCATCATGGACCGCACTTTGTCATGGGCACCTCAAGTTAGTGAGACTAGCAGGAAGATGTTTGCAGCTGTAGGTTCTCTCAGACGGCTTCAGAACTTTCTGCCTCTTGCCACGAAAATTGCGCTTGCTCAAAGTTTACTGCTTCCTATTCTAGATTATGCTGACGTGTGCTATTTGGATCTCACTGAGGAGCAACTAGATAAGCTTGAGCGTATTCAGAATTTGTGCATACGGTTCATATTTGGGTTACGCAAGTATGACCACGTCTCCGTTTTTCGCAATCAGCTCAAGTGGCTCACAATCCGTGCTCGTCGTAACTTTCACATTTTAAATCTCCTCTTCAGCATTTTTTTCAACCCTGCAACCCCGCGCTACCTAAAGGAGCGGTTCAATTATTTTAAATCTATTAGAGCGTCCCAAAACCTTCTCCTGACAGTTCCTTTTTCTTCCTCTAAATTTTACACAAATTCTTTTACCATCAAGGCGATAAGGTTATGGAATGCTTTGCCTGTGGAGGTACGACGTGCTAAGTCTGTTGCCATTTTTAAAAGCAATCTAAAGGATCATTTTCTGTCACTTCCGTAGTTTTTCTATTATCTCCCTTACTTTTTTTCTTTGTTATATCTCATGCTTCGTCTGTTGTCATTGTTTGGCTGTTTTTGGAGGATGTATGTATGTATATATTATATAGATGTATAATTATATGTATTTAGTATGTATTTATTCAATTATTTATTTTATGTATTTATATTTAGTATATTTATAAATAGTTCTAATTTCAAAATTGAAATAATTTAATTGTTTCGTGTAGTTATTTAGTTTGAGTTCTAAACGAATTAGTTTACACCCCCTGCCATGAATATGTGTCCTCAGTTATTTCTCTTACAAGGTTGTCTGGAAGAGATCGCTATTTAGCGGTAAGACCGCCTGTTGTATACCTATGATTTAAATGTACTGTTCCATGTTCTGTTTTTATTTTTTATTTTTGGTGTTCAATAAAGAGTATTTGTATTGTATTGTATTGTATTGTATTCGCTGTCACTGTCGTCGTCTCGGAGGTTTATTACTAATCGTTGGGTATCTGCTAGGTGTGCCTTTTCTAAGTCGTCGTTTTGAAGGGCTTCAGCATGACGAACACATTTCTGCCAATCTTCAATCGTTACGTTGTCGATTGCATCGTTCATATTTTTTTCTACATCTACCATTTTAAATGTGCTGTTTTTTGTTGCAAGTGGCAACAACTCCTTTTACTTGAACCCATATTAATTCAATAGGATTGTATTGGCATAATTAAATAAATAGGCAATAATACAGAAACTCAACAAAATATATTCATTTCATCGACGTTTAAACCTTTTCGTTATCGATTCGTTACCCTCACCTACGTCCGTCGAGGTTTATGGCCCACGCTCGAACTTTTATGGCCCCGGTCGTCACTTTGGTTGAGGGCTACTATAATATTCTAGTAGTGTGGACGTTGAGCCGAGCGTTTACTGCGGTCCAGACCACTCGAATATTCGACGCCGAATGCTCATTATATACACACAAATGCTCGCAGCGGGGACGCTCCTTAAAGACAGCTAGCCAGTTAGTTTTGCAATCTAGCGTCACTTAATTAGATCTCTGCAATTTGTATAATGCAATGCCCGCTTCAATATTTTTTTAATTATTGTGCTCGTCAAACAATCGGACTATCTGTTATCTTACAGATGAGCCCTTTCGGATACATTTCGACTCCTTTGGGATCTTTTGTGCAATTACCCTCTTACACACTCAGCTTTTCGAATGTGCAGGTTTCCTCACGATGTTTTTCCTTCACCATAAGAGCATTGGGTAGTGGCCTTAAAATAGAAATACTCATTGGTATAGAAGTAATTTTCTAAGACGTCCGAATGCTCATTAAAGAGCTTATTTTGAGCAGTACAGAATGAAAGAAAATATCGCACTGCTAGATCAAAACAGCATCAACTCAAAATAAAACTGTATTTTTAAATCAACTTTAATACCAATGTGTTTGGACTTGAAACAAATCTAACAGTTTTTTTGAGTTGATACTGTTTTGATCTAGCAGTGCGATATGTAAAAAGATAATCCGCTCAAATATCTACCTTCCGTTCTAAGCTGTAAGGTTCAACCGGGTGACAAGTAGGCTAAGATGTTCACCAGTGTATTAGGGACAGATTGGAAGACCATCGCCTAACAGTACTACAAGCCCTTATTCCCTTGGTGGCCCTTTTCGACATCCACGGGAAGACATGGAGTGGCACTATTCTAACTCGGCATCCACACGGGCAATTGCTATAGAAAGTGGCGGTGGGTGAAGACCGGTCTAGTGGGCATAGTCTTAAACTTTCCAATACAAATATACATATTTTTTCTGACACGTTCCTGTTACGGTTATGTTTATAATCATACCTGGGATAACTTGGGGCATATATACGAAAGTGATGTAGAAAAATATTTTATCGACAAAAAATATATCGATATTACTGCCATAACCTAAATGTTATTCGACATAAATAAATATTACTTATTTACTCCTAATTTTTAAATAAAAAATAATCTAATTAAAACGTGTGTCTGTATGTTTCATTTAAAATAATACACAATGAATATTTTTTAAATTGCTAAAATTTTAATGTTCTCTCAACGTCCACAGTGGTCAACGGGGCATTCTTAAAATATTTATGACTCAAAGCCAATTTTCATGATGGTTATTGAAATTTCCTGACCTTTTATAAGACTGTTTACTTTTTCATGGTGTCATAACCAGTATTTTTTCTAGAACCATCCTTAACTTTTTATAAATACTTTTCCCATTTTTTCACATACAATTTTGATAAATCAGCTTTAACTCCTTTTATTATTGCAATGCTGTCATCTAGCGTCAACTGAGGAGACTGCAGTTCCTGCAGGCTCAATATCAGATATGACATCATTAATTTAATTACATCGACATCTTTTTTATCGCTATCAAATCCCTAGAACTTGCCCCAAGATATCCCAGGTATGGTTATAATACAATGTAGTGGGCCTTTAGACTGTACTTCGTTTGACTCAGAGTCTAATAAAAATATAATACATTCTGTAAAAACCCGCGAAATAACGTTTTAAGATGTTTTACAAATTGTTCGTAGAATTAACAACTTCCTTAGTATTGTTGTGCCAAAATCAAGGTGCCCTAGTGAGGTAAACGCGCCTATTATTGTATTATTCATTATACGACTTATGGTACATTTTATTTTGTATTTCCGTAATGTTGTAACGTTTTAGGGTAAGATTTTAAATAAAAGTGTTTTTGATAAGTTCGGTAGTTCCTAGTGGAATTGTAGAATATTTATAAAAAAAAAACTTTTTTTTCATGTAAGTGCTAAAATGGATATTTCTTTTATAATACGAAGATACGCTGGCTAACGGCACACATGTTATAGAGTAAACAGAAAAAATATAAAGGTCTCAAAATGTTGGTAACAAAAAATTGGTGCTTGAGCTAGAAAGTACACGTGTACGTTAATTTTGTAATCAAAATTAATGAGCATGTTTGATTTAGTTAGGCCGGTAGTAAAATTAAAACAATATATTTATACAGCAAATTGGCCACGTGAGGGCTCTTTTACTCGTCAGTAATATGGAGTAAATCTACTAGCGCTTCGGAAGACCATGATTGCGAAGAAGAAGCGCCGCAAGAAACTTCAGACTGCTATGCTCATTATGTACGTTTGGATCTTTCAAACTACGCAAAGGATTTTAATACAGTATTCATCAATAGATTGAGTTACTCAAGATCAAGATTTTTATTTATAATATATTCTGGATTACCTCCGTGTGGTTGCCGGGTTAGAATAGTGCCACTCCATGTCTTCCCGTGGATGTCGTAAGAGGCGGCTAAGGGAATAAGGGCTTATAGTAGTACTGTTAGGCGATGGGCTTGGGGATCCTATCATTTCATAACCAATGTTTCACAAACATATCATTTGACAACCCGCGTTTTTTTTCCCAAATTGTAAATAATTCTGGATTTATTTAAAAACTATCGTGTAGGTATCCCTTTAGGTTTTGTAAAAATCCTGAAATATTTGTTGTTTCAGAAAAAAAGCGGGTTGGCAGATGATTAGGTTGCGAAACGATGTATTTGTCAAAGATTTGTCGGCGAAAAGGCAGAAAACCATGGGCTTGCAACCTGTCACTAATACACTAGTAAACCTTCTCGACCTGATTGTGCAAAATGTGGTTACGGAATTATAAAGAAGTCTTTTTAGAGTTGTTGCAATTTCTGTAGCTCTGCGTACCCCATTTTGGGAATGAAAGCATGATGTTATTGGATGTATGTATGTAGATGCTTAGCGTCCAGCGATTGCACCATTCACCCTACTTGCAATAAACTTGCGATATATTTTTTTAATTCACAAATGATGTCAGCTCAAACACACGCCAGTCAGATCGAGATATGGTGATTCAGAAATAATTACACGTTAGAAACAAAAGGTTTTATGTAAATTTTGTGGAACATTGTTGAGTGTTATCAATTGGAAACCTGGGTAGTATCGGGTTAAAAATGAGGTCCCATTTATAATGGTGGTAGGACCCTGTGCAGGGTCCGTCCGGATCGCTACCACCATCTTATCCTTTAACCAACCGCCAAGCATCATGGTCGTTCCGGTTCCGGTGTGGGGATAAGACAACCAGTGAAATTAATAGCATAGAAGCACTCCATCGTAGTCCTCAGGGTTGGCAGCGCATTTTCGGCCTAAGGTGCAGTATTGAGAATCCAAATGTCTATGGGTCTCAGATTCAACTTACCATCAGGTGGCCTGAGTGCTCGTGTGCCTTCTCCTTGCTATAAAAAAAAGATAAGACCTTATAGGTGCGCACATTTCGACAATAATTCCAGCAAACGCTTAGGTAAACGCTTTAGTCTATCATCACGAGGTCGACATTAAAAAAACAACTTGACTTACAGGATGCTCTAAACAGTGACGTTAACACTTCTCCTGGATTTGCTTGTTGTTTGATTTGTTTGTTTTACTATGCAGCAAAAAAGGAAATGAGCGTTTGATTTTGGGATGGCATTTTATTAAGATAGGGATGAGATTTCACTAAAACGAGATTTATTTTTGATGTGCTGACATTTTGTAATTATATTTATTAGTTTTATAACACTTTTATGTTTCTATACATAGAATACGTGGCTCGAGGTAGAGATGAGATTTTAAACATTTTATTTAAATGGGGAAATAATAAAATTCAATTTCCACAAATATCATTTACTTCTAAACTAAACTTCAGATTAGTACTATGGGTACTAGACAACGATATTACATTATTTATGAAAGTAAAAAAAATATACAAAAAGAACACCCAACACAGGAACAAAATACTTGCGGTCATCACAAAAATATTTGCTCTTACCGTCGAACTCAGGGCCGTTAGTCATCACCAACTAGGCCAACTCATGGACTGCCACAATAATGATGAATCCAAGGACTCTATTCTACTTGGTTTAAATGATATCGCGTGTGACGTGTTGTAAATAAGTGTTATCAAAACGTTGACAATACGGGAACACGTCAAAGGCAATATCGTTTTTTGTCATAACGATATCGTATTCGACGTGTTGTCATTGACAGTAATGGCGGCCGAGTCACAAACGATGCTAAAACCCGTCAAACGCAATATCGTTTTAACGCAGTAGAATATAGGCCTTGATAGTTATTGCCATATGGATCTTTCAGAAATACAGGATGTTCTTCTCGAAGGGCACTTTTTTCATGACATCATTTCTTGATGTCATCTCTTCCGGGTAGTTACCTAAACTATGTTTATCCGGCTTTAGGCGGGCGTGATGACTTTTTCTGCGGCACAAAAACCTTTAAAAGCTCTAGCCTTGGTGGTAGTAATCATCTTTTCTGATGATTTTGATAATGTACAAAACCAGTTAGAATCTTAATAAAGATTCTGTATGAAGACAGGAGACAAAGCCAGTTAAAAAATACATTACGTCACGCCTTCATTCCCAGAGTGGGGTAGGCAGCGCTACAAAAATAGCAACAAATCTAAAAAGACTTGTTTATAATTCTGTAACAACATTTGCACAATCAGGCCAAGAAGTTTACTAGTGTATTAGTGACAGGTTGCAAGCCCATCGCCTAACAGTACTACAAGCCCTTATTCCCTCAGTCGCCTCTTACGACATCCACGGGAAGAAATGGAGTGGCACTATTCTAACCCGGCAACCACACGGGGTTAAAAAATAACATTGATAATAACACATAATGCCTAATGATAAAAAACTTACTATTACTTATTGTACAAAATAAAACAGAAACAATAAAATGAAGATAATAATGAACCAGAAAATAATGTACAAAGGCGAACGAGTTTATTGTGTTCAAACTTCATGGATCTACTATAACCCCTTAAGAAGCTCCTATGGTCACCTTCCGTCTCCAACATCATACCAATAATTATCAGACTATCAGCTCGATATTGGTATTCTCTTTGAATTTATAAGCGTGCTAAATATCAAATCCATCTGACAGTTAGAGGTAGCTTAAAATTTGACCAACATTTACAACATTGTTTGTTAATCACAAGTAAAGTTTAAAATGAGTATGTTAAAAAGACGTAGCAAAATTTTGCCTCGCTTTTGCTGAAAGTGATTAGTAAATACAACATACAACTCCGTACAACATAAACTTGTAAGATGCAGAATATCTTAATATAGACCAGCCCTAACACATTTACTCTACAGGTGAAGTTTTGGGAAATTTACTATTTTAGAAGTGACCTTGTGCAGGTTTCATCCGGATTGCTATCATTATTATGCTCTATAAATATTTAATAACATTACAAATCTGCCGTTCTAAACCAATAGGCAGTATCTCAGATAGAACTGCTGTAAATATCAACCTTATTACTAACATAAGAGAATTAAAACTGCATTGGTCATTGAATTTGAGATACAGCTTATTAGCTGAATGGGGCAGAAACGTCTCTAAGAGTAACGTATTGTTTTATCGAAACACCATTCAATGAACGTATTACGCAGAATTGTCATTTCATCGAAAGGCATTTCTCGCCTCATGAGTTTTTTCGGGTAGTCACAATTCTAACCTAACGTATGCTATTAATGTTATATTATATCCTGAAAACATTATGGTTTCAGAGGAAAACAGCTTTCGATGGAATGAAATTCGATGGGTTAAAATCAAATCAAATCATATACTGATAGTACATTGATTGTGGTAATGAAAAAGGCGCGAGCAAAACTTAGCTGAATGTGAGCTCACCCGTGGTCAGCCATGGAGAGACCACATTGACTACTACTTAGATTAACTAGTTACATAAAACTAAGCTCGTTAATAAATGTATAAGTATGAATGAACAGCAATAAACTACCAATTATGTTAACTTAAGGTTAAGTCATATGCTCTTATTGATAAAGGTTGGATTAACCGTGGAGAAAGACATATTTTGTCCTTAGCTGTCGAATTCAAATGTCACAATGACAGATTAGGATAAAATATGTCTTTCTCCACGGTTAATCCAACCTTTATCAATAAGAGCATTTACACAGACCTTTTATTTTCTTAATGTATCTCGGCAAGCTTCGTTTTTCTATGTAACACGAGTGACCAAAACGAGTATACTGTCAGATGCGAGAGCGACTAAAACAGCGACAGGTAGCCGATATACATTTTTTTATCTTCAGGAGCATGAGGAATAAGATGGAATGCCTCTATGCTAGTAGGTAAATCTTATAAACCATGGACACACTCGTTAGGTTTGTTTTATTTATTGAAATTAACCGTAACATCTGTGTCACCATAATTGTGTTTTTTACTGAGCAGTCCCAGCGTCACAACCACTCTGCCCTTCTTAGCCAACATGCAGTATCTTAAATTCTACTACCAAAGCAGTTATAATTCTCTTCTGTTGATAATAAGGTTGATATTGCTTTTAGAGTTTTATCTGAGATACTGCCTTTCAGCTGAGGAGGGCGGACATGCTGAGTTGGGATCGAGTTGCAACAACTGCAACTATTCGTTATCTCTTTTCCTTTTCTCTTTTTTTTTTCTGTCCGTCCGTCCGTCCGCAGCCTAGCGCAGAGACTCTTAGTACTAGAAAGCTGTAATTTGGCATGAATATGCACATTAGTCACGCCAACAAAGTGGTACAATATAATGTAAAAAACTCGTCTACCCTATAGTGTGTGGTGTCGTTGGATAGGATTTTCAAAAACATTGCGGGTTTGTGAATACTGTTTTTCTATTAAGTAATCCGTTTATGAAATATTAAGCTTTAAAGCTAATTTTTATTCAAGTGTCGTCGTCGTCGTCAGCCCCCCCCCCCCCCTACAGCCCTAACTACAAATACTAAAAATCTGAAAAAAAATCTCAAATGAACGAGCATATGACTAATTTTAAAGGAAATCTATCTCGACAAAGTAGACATCATTGGTTCTTGAAATACAGGCGATTAAAGTGTTTATACCTACTACAATCATCTAAGACGGCGCCAGTTGACCTTAAATAGAAAATTAGTTATTACTTGTTTATTTTTATGTTTTTGTGTTAACGGCTTCGGAACCCTACAATGAGCATGGTCCGACATGCTCTTGTCCGGTTTTTATATGTAATTTTTACGTGTTGTTGTTGCTAATAAATATATGTATTTTTTCCTTCTTTGCCTTCTTTATGCCATAAAACAACGTTACACATTTTGAAGATTGAGTAAAGAAAGAAACTACAGGATAAGGATAGGTTCACGGTTGTACATACCTTTTGTGTTCCTGTTCCGTTTTTTTACTTTGTTATCTTTTATTTACAGAAATACCAACAACTCTAAAAAGGCTTGTTGATAATTCTGTAACCACATTTTGCCCGTGTGGTTGCCGGGTTAGAATAGTGCCACTCCATGTCTTCCCGTGGATGTCGTAACAGGCGACTAAGGGAATAAGGGCTTGTAGTACTGTTAGGCGATGGGCTTGCAACCTGTCACTAATACACTGGTAAATATCTTAGCCTACTTGTGCAAAATATGGTTACAGAATTATCAACAAGTTTCTTTAGAGTTGTTGGTGTTTCTGTAGCTCTGCCTACCCCACTCTGGGAATGAAGGCGTGACGTTATGGATGGAGTTTACGTACATACATGTATATATGTATGAAGTCCATAAGGTCTTTAGTCATGTTCACAAGACCTTGTACCCCAATACCTATAATGTCCATCTATCAAACTAATTGTACCATTTACCATATGCCTAATCTTTATTGCAATCACATTTAAACAGCCAAGGTCGTCTTGCACAAGTTAAAATTAGCCCTTTTTGCATTATTTATAGCCCTAAGCCACAATGGTCGGATATATTAGGTTTTTGCTTATAAATCCTTTTTTTGAGACAATAGGCCTCGCCGGTGTTATCGGACTTAATCGACGCCGTGAGAGTTGTGTGGACATGACTTTATTTTATTAGTTAGATGTGCTTATGAAAAAGGTGTAAAGCTGAATGTTCTTTGATTTAAAATAATTAAAAAATAAGAGAAGACACAAGAAAATTGAACAAGACTCACCAAGACTGACGGGTTCGGGACCGCACCATCGTCAATGCGTTTGGTTGCGTACATATTAAATGTCGTGAGTCGCGCTTCGACGCAATTTCAGTGCCCGAGTGGCAATAGATAATAGAAACTCCTAAAGGGCCGACGAACTACTTTTCTATTTATACTTTGATTTAATCCGGTTCCAGTTAATACTACAATATATGTACCTACTTAAGAACTAGAAGCCCTCGAATTTGTATGTGTAACATTATGTACCCGTCGTGGATCGATTTAAGAAAAATCCTTTGAAAATACATCCTTAGTGTACCCAAGAAACTTTCCTCTAAATTTCAAGTCGCTAGGTTCAGTTGTTAATGTGAATAGATAATTAAACAGTATAGCCAATTTTATTACGAACTGCGGATTGCTTTAAAGTAACGTAATTTTATACCTACGCGTTATTTAGAGATATTAATATACTCGTAACTGCAGTTAGTGTGACTCAACGAAAACGACATTTTATTAAATTACGTTATTTTTATGATGTGATACGTTTTTTTTATTTATTAAAGTAGATAAATAGTTCATACAATACTTAGACTCTTTTTTTATTAAGTAACATGTGACATAAAACCACGAACATATCCTAATAAATCTCGGTTTTTATCACCTACGAGATATTATAGTTGATAAAAAACTATAATAATGAAAATGCTGTTGTTCCTGTTGACCTAGTATAAGTTTTTTTAATAATCGAGATTCCCTATTTTTTAAATTAATGAAATTAATCCACGTCATATCCATGCAACTCTAGCGCAGTATTTCCATTCACATATTATAAGGTTATGTTAGACAATGCCCCTGTTCAGTAGTGCTACGCTACGCGCCGCGGTGTTGACCTATATTGCATAAAATATATTAAAACAAATATAAATACAATAAAAAAATATTACATAAGAAAGATAATGGTTAATGTTGTGACTATTTGACGACAAGAAATCATAATATGGATTGTCTATGAACAAAATATAATCTAAAGGGTGTTTCAAAAACGAAGGAAAAATAAACTGGACAAGTTTCTAAAATTGAAAAAAAAACAACGAATAAAACATTGAAATAAATTAAAAAGTGTTGAACAATGTCTGTGACTGTTACGTGTTAATAATGTGTTGAATGGTGAAACAATTTAAAAAGTCAATGCTGAATACAGTGATGGTATCTCGGCGTGTGCGTGTGTGAAAATGCTCGTGTTGACACTGTTCTTTTGTGTGTGTGTGCACGCGATTGTGGGATCCAGGGTTATACTGGTGGAAAATGCTCCAAGTACGTATGGTTACATCCTGTAAAAAATATGTTTATTTTTACGCATCATATCGATTTATACAATTACTAGAGGACGCACGCGACTTTGTATGCGTAGAATTAGTTTCCTGCTGCTTCCCATTTCTGCCCGTTCGGGTTCGATTTTTTTGGGCATTTACTCTATATTTCGAACCCCTAGACTCACAGTTTTAGGTTGTGCGTTGTATGTCTGTCAGTCGGTTCTCTGCCTTTTTGCCGACAAATCTTTGACAACTGAAATGAGTCTTTGAGTCTTGGATGTTTTCTTTGTATTTAAGTATGTATTTCTCTATATAACTATGATTATCGTTGTCTAGTACCCATAGTACAAGCCTAGAGCTTAGTTTGGGACTAGGTTAATTTGTGTGAGATTGTCCCCTGATATTTATTATTTATAATTATTTAATGCATCGTTTCGCAACTTATTCATTTGCCAACCCGCTTTTTTTTCTGTAATGACAAATAGTTCCTCACGGTGGTCCTGAAATAATTCCAGAATTATTTACAGTTTCGGAATAAAACGCAGGTTGTCAAATGATATGTTTGTGAAATGAATCATTTGTGAAACATTGGTTATGAAATGATAGGATCTCCTGTCAGTCAGTTACCTACGCAAGAGTTTTATATGGTAGCCCGACATTTTATCGAATTCACTTCATCGATCGTATAATTTCATCGAATTTCATTTCGACTGCAATTTTATACTTGAACCATGATATTTTCGGGATATCTTAAACATTATTAACGTAGGTTTGTCACTACCACAACAAAAAAGTCACGCGGCAAGAAATTCTGCGCAATCATAACGTTCGTTGAAAGGTATTACGATAGAATAATAGGTACCCGTTTTATTATAAATGTAGAAGATAAATAGACATAAAATTATCTTCCTCATCACCATTATCAGCCAAACGACGTCCACTGCTGGGCAAAGGTCTTCCTCAATGACATACAGACGGTCGGTTTTGTGTTCGCATCTATGCAATACATTTAAAAAGGTTGTAGGTGCCTTACATGGGATTTCAACCTGTGATTTCAACAAAAACATCCTATAGCCACCATAGTGATCCAGTTGGGAAAACCGTAGTAGTTACGCACATTATAACGTAAGGATAGGGACACCCTGTACTTTAAATACTTACTATAGTATAGCTGGACGGTCTGATTGACCTAGTCCCAAGCTAAACTCTAGGCTTGTACTGTGGGTACTAGACAACGATAAACATACATATATAGAGAAATACATTCTTAAATTTATAGAAAACATCCAAGACTCGGGAACAAATATTCGCGCTTATCACACAAGCTTCAGAGGCAGAGTCACTACCGACCACCTAGGCTAATATTTCGTCAAAACACTCATCATTTTTCTAAAACAATACCTGAAGACAAAGTTCGTGACGATAACATACAACAATTTTGTTTACTTTCCTCGCAGTCGAAATGAAAAGTAGAATGTTTAACTCGGGTGAAAGTATCAACCTGTGCCTTCGTAGGTACTATAGCCGCACTCACTTGCGCTCTAAAGCAGCCTACGAGGAAAGCAATCACTTTCATCCCTTCGTTAACAATTTACTTATCTGGAATATGTTTAATTTTGAGACAAGCTTTTGTTACCGGTTGTATTTTTAGGGCGCCGTACCCATAGGGTTCAAACGGAACCCTATTGCTGTCACTCATATGTCCGTCTGTCCGTCCGTCGTAGGTTTTACTCCCAATTGGTTATGGCCACGGTCAAATTTTTTTGTACATTATAATATAAGCAACTTGTTTATCCAACCAAAGTCATACAAATTGACATTTATTTTTTATGTTTGTAGGGGACATCCATACAGCTAAAGGGGGGCGCGAAAAATACCTACCTTACCTGAATGACTGCACTATAACGGAATTTAAAAAAACGTATACTTATGTTCAATCTTTCAATTGAATCTCTAATAACCAAATTAATTTATACACAATATTTAGGTCAAAACAATAGGAATATTAAGTTACACGAGGCTGAAAAAACCTACCTAATATTCAAACGAAACTTACTAAGGTACTTTCAGTCCACATTTCTCTCTGATCTTGTCATTTCTTGCTCTCGGCATAGTTAAATAAATAAAATTAAATGGACAATCTAGGGGCAATCTCACACAAATTTACCTAGTCCCAAACTAAGCCCTTTCATGAAATTAGCTTCATTAAGGCCGCGTCATCCCGGCTCATAGACGCCTCCGGACATCGCAGAGCTGGTGCTTACCTCTCTCCAAGGATTGGGCTAGATACGAGTACCCTCAGAGGTAATGCAGCCAGTGTCATTGGGACCATGCCGCGGCTATAAAAATAACACCCCTAGCAGAAGCCGTAGCCCAGATGCGTTCGCTAACCAGCGTTACTATTCGTTTAATTTTTATTCGTTTATGGGTGAATCAACTTTTAAGGTACTCTGCAATTTTCGACATGTCTCACTATGTCACCTTAATTTGGTAGAATGCAATTTTTTTTTTGATGTGGTCAATATATTGAATAAATCAGACAATTAAACTTAATTTCTAGCTGACAATTTAAAAAATTCTTCTATGATTTACACAAATATGTCAGGTAACGCAGGGGACGACGTTGTCCCCGGGTTTTGTATGAAAAAACGTGCATTTTCCACTGCGTTACCATGTTTTTACAAAATTATAGAATTGGTTTATGATATACCATTATCAATCTCACATATTCTAGTAAGTTTTTATTAGCGTGTAGAAAAGGAGGACTTTAAAAGTTGATTCACCCTTATTTAAACCAACCGCGTCACTGGTAGACCACGTCATGCGAAAAGTCACGTTATCTACCAGTGGGGTGAATTTCAACAAGCGTCAAATTATCCTAATTTTGGTGGTATTTTTTATTTTCTTAGTAGGGTTTACAATTAAACGTTTAAGTGACGTCATTAGTCATTATAAAAACAGTGTTAAAATGGCCCTTTATTATACCAAGTGTTTTTTAAGATATAAAGATTTTACTAATTATGTACCACCAAAATTGTTATTATCCACCAAAATTACTTTTCTTAGAAAAACTCACGATCAATAATAACATATCGGGCTAATTAAAATATAATTGTTAGGGAATCTTCCTTGTTATTTTTTAAAATCCAAAACGTAAGTTTCTAATCTAATAAATTATGATTATTTGTTGTTTAAATAATATTGGTGGAGACCAGAAATTTTGATAATTTTGGTGTTTCGCAAAAGCCACCAAAATTGTACCACCAAAATTATAAAATTTAACATTTTTTTTTAATTAAAAACAAATGTTTTAGTTTAACAAAAACTTAACTCGTTACAGTTAAAAAGACACCATAAACATACTTGAAAAAACTATCACACAACAAAACTTTTTGCGAAATAATGACTTATCTAAGTTATCACGATTAATAAACACACCAAACAACAAAAAAAAACAAAACAACAAACCATCAAACACCAACAAAACAACACAAACAACACAAACATTAACATACCATCAAAATTAGATACTTATGTGCTTAGCGGGAAGACGCAGAAAGATGGTACAAATCTTTCACCGTCTATTGCTAGAGTGAAACTGAACGAACATCTGACGCTATATTTGTTTGTTTAATCACGTTTCGTTCGATCATAAAATCAATTTCAATATTCACCACCAAAATAAACTATTTCGCTTGGACAGTTTTATTTACACTGCTCCGAGTTTCCTTTTACTTGCAAATGCAATAATTGATACATTTTAAAATACCTCAACTAATAAGGAATACAGATAAATAAAATATAAGTCTAGTTGAGGCTTAATAAGTTTGTACCACGACATATCAGTATATGCGGGAAGTACAGGACACGACACCAAAATTGATTATGGATTGAAAATATTTTTTTAAGATAAATATAATAAGTTAATAATAATTTAAACTTTGGCTCAATATGGTACTTTGAGTAAGATTATTTATAAAATAAATAATTTTCCAATACATGTACTTTACACCCCAATTATCACGTCTGCCGCTCAAAAAATGTGGTTGAGATAATTACCCAGTGATGCGATTGGTTTAAAAACCAAACGAAAAGAAACGCTAGTTAGCGAACGCATCTTGGTTAGGGCTTCTGCTAGACCCCTAGCAGAGTTATTTTTACAGCCGCGGCATGGTCCCAATGACACTGGCTGCATTACCTCTGAGGGTACTCGTATCTAGCCCAATCCTTGGAGAGAGGTAAGCACCAGCTCTGCGATGTCCGGAGGCGTCTATGAGCCGGGATGACGCGGCCTTAATGAAGCTAATTTCATGAAAGGGCTTAGTTTGGGACTAGGTAAATTTGTGTGAGATTGCCCCCTAGATTGTCCATTTAATTTTATTTATTTAACTATGCCGAGAGCAAGAAATGACAAGATCAGAGAGAAATGTGGACTGAAAAAAGATGTAGTGACTAAGGTTGAAAAGGGCATGCTTTGATGGCTTGGTCATTTTGAAAGAATGGATGAAAGAAGATTGACGAAACCAAATTGATTGTTCTTACCTCTTATCTAAACTGGGCTTCCGCGTGCCTAGACTTAACTCTCGTGCGTGTAACTATGTGCCTTTATTACTAACTTAATATATATCCTTTATGGTTGCCGGGTTAGAATAGTGCCAGTCTTCCCGTGGATGTCGTAAGAGGCGACTAAGGGAATAATGGCTTGTAGTACTATTAGGCGATGGGCTTGCAACCTGTCACTAATACACTGGTTAACATCTTAGCCTACTTGTGCAAAATGTGGTTACAGAATCATCAAATTAAGTATTTTTGGAGTTGTTGGTATTTCTGTAGCTCTGCCTACCCCACTCTGGGAATGAAGGCGTGATGTTTTATGTGTGTGTGTGTAATATATATTAACCCTTAATTTGGCAGAGACTATTATGTAAAAAAGTTATGTGTTTTATTATATATTTTGAATAAGGGGTGTTTTAAGAGTTCCAAAAAAATATAAAAAAAAATCCAGATTATATAGATTTCTAGAAAAGCTATGTCCGTCACAGCGGACACTGCCAAATATACAGTATACATGTCATAAAATAATGTGTCCGCTGAGCCGTACATTGCCAAATACGTACGTGTAAATAAAAAAAACAATTATACGGAAAAAGTTTATACAAAATCCTTATTAATACATTTACTTAGTGTGAAAATCCAATTGACAGTTTCGAGGCTGCTTCCCGGTGACAAAACATAGTCTCATGTCACACTTAATACAGTAAACTACAGTTTTTTATTGCAGTACATACAGCGACCTTCAGTTTTTGTGCTCATAAAATGTCCAACGTTATCAAAACGCACTGAGTTGATCGGTCGAGCTAAAATGGGTCTTTTGATAGTGCTGTCCACATTTTTTTCTCGTTGAACTGTCCTATTAGTCTTAGTCAGAGCGACAGCTAAGTCATGGCGGAACATTTTCAGCGGTTTCGATTGTAATTGTTTTAAGTTACAATGTCGTCTGTACAATAGCCAGCCGTTTGTTTATACATATGTCAACCATTTGTGAAAAGATACCAAGGTACTATCTTCGGCTTTTAAATGGTATTCTATACAGAGATATCAGCATGTCAGACAAATCAACGCCACCCATATTCTTGTTATAAACTTTTACTATATTGGGACAATCCACATCAATTTTGGCTTTGGCTATTTTGCAGTATCGTTTTATTTTTTGGACAGGTTGAGAATCTGTATATGAACTTATGAAAGTCTATGTCTATCGAGAGATCAATAGACTTTCCTGACTTCTGCACTGAATATTTTTAGTTTCGGTAACGATGTCAAAGAATAAATCTTCTGAAAAGAATTTCAAGAAATAGTTTAGTTCGCAATCAGTACAATTTACGTCCTCGTACTCACCATTTTCGTTGTTCATTGCTTCCATTTCGGCCCTGTGTTGGAAACATGCTTTTTTCCATTTGTATTGTAATGAAAATTTCATTACAACTCTAGGTCTCTTGCTTACAAAGTTAGGACACTTAGATCGAGTTTTTCGTGATGTGGTAGTCGGTGTAGGCAAAGATGGAATCGATGAAATAGACGGCACATTTGTATAATTATCCTGATGTATAACTTCCTGCATTATGGGAGTTAACGGAGCATCAAACTCTTGCCTTGTGTGCACTTCGTCACTGCATTCAGGATAGTTTTTTTGAAGCTCGTGCTCATATTCGAAGCTATCTGATATATTTAATCGCTCTAGAGATGATGCTATAGAAGGTGCAGGTGATGAAACGGGTGAATTTTCAGCAGAACTTTCATGTAATAATTCGTCTTCGTTAGCTGACTGTTCACTCGCCTCAGATTCGGCATGCTCTTTAGGTATTAGTGCCAAAATTTTCGCGGACCGACCCAACACCAATCGCTGGGAAGCAAGTAAAAATACTAAGCACAAATATAAGCACACACACACACACACAGGCCATATTATTACCAAAATAAAACAAAAATTGTTTAAACATGTTATACTATAACATATTATTACCAAAATAAAACAAATTTTGTTAAAAATATGTTCTACTATAACATTGGCATAGTCCGCCACAGCGGACATGTAGTATTTTAGTAAAATCATTCAACATTTGGCATTGTCCGCTGTGGCGGACAACACATTTGGCGGAAGATTTAAAGTAGAAGAAATGATAAAATGCATACAAAAAACACCTTCATGCATCAACCATATAATGTAGTGTATTATTTAAGCAATAAAACACACTTATATACAAAAAACAAAAGATAAACTCATTAATACCTTGCAGAAAACAACTGACGTCCGACGCGGTGCCATTTTGCAGAGCCACTGACATATCAGTGTTACCAGTAATAGAGTTATATTTTTCTACCAAGTATCGATTATCGAACTATCGATTGCGACGTGAAAAATAAAAAAAATGTCTCGCATTAAAGTGTTATTTTTTTTTAAATCAGTTGTCCGTCCCAGCGGCCAAAATCAAATTAAGGGTTAAGTTTAGCCGTAAAAGATATGGAAAAAAACCAACCTATTACTGTACTATGTAGATCTTGCAACAGTATCTTTAAAAACTGAACTTTAGAATTAATTCAATAAGTTCAAGTAAATTTTATAAATATAATTTTTAAACTCACTACAAGGTTAAGCCTTAATTATTATAATTATTGCTTTTCTTAGTAACATTTAATTGTGTAGCTTGCTTTTAAAATTGTGCATGCCGTGCTAGCCTATAATTTAGAGGTGTACTGTGAAATTCTGTGAATATTAGGCTTTATTTAAAATGTAATGTACTAGTTTAGTAGGTTTGCCTAGTAAATAAATAAGTAAAAATAAATAAATGAAGATGTTTGCTTACGTTTTTTTTTAAATGTACGTACATACATACGATCACGCCTTCATTCCCAGTGGGTAGGCAGAGCTATAGAATTACCAGCAACTCTAAAAAGACTTGTTAGTATTTCTGTAACCACATTTTGCATAAACAGGCTAAGATGATTTCTAGTATTAGTGACAGGTTGCAAGCCCATCGCCTAACAGTACTACAAGCCCTTACTCCCTTAGTCGCCTCTTACGACATCCACGGGAAGACATGGAGTGGCACTATTCTAACCCGGAAACCACACGGAGGAAAACACGGTTGTTTTTTAAAATGTAAATTAACATAAAACAAATCAAATCAAAATACATAAAATTAGGTTGAATCGACATAGGTGTACAAAAAAGATATAGGTCCGGAATAGAGCTATACAATTGATAAACATAGTTCTGTTTGCTCACCAGGAAATAATCTGAGTAACAATGCTGGGACGAACTCCTATGTTTTGTAAATACTGGTTTAGACTTCTTACTTTATTTCACATACTTTCGTATACGTTGTTTTAGTGTGATGTAGATTTCTGACACCCTGTATACGTATCTCATTAGCTAACAACGCATCAATATTTTATAAGGTTTAAAAAAATTAAGGTACTTCATGACTGTAGATAAAAAAATAAATATCACGGGACAATCTCACACAAATTGACCTAGTCCCAAACTAAGCTCTAGGCTGTACTGTGGGTACTAGACAACGATAAACGTACTTATACATAGAAAACATCCAAGACTCAGGAACAAATATTCGCGCTCATCACACAAATATCTGCCTTACCAGGACTTGAACCAAAGACCGCTGGCTTCGGGGCCAGGGTCACTCCCAACTAGGCCAACGTGTCGTCAATTATACTTTAACTTAACTATTAACTTACCACTCCCCCTTACCACTCCCCCGTGTGGTTGCCGGGTTAGAATAGTGCCACTCCATGTCTTCCCGTGGATGTCGTAGGAGGCGACTAAGGGAATAAGGGCTTGTAGTACTGTTAGGCGATGGGCTTGCAACCTGTCACTAATACACTAGTAAACCTCTTAGCCTGTTAGTGCAAAATGTGGTTACAGAAATATCAGTAAGTCTTTAGAGTTGTTGGTATTTCTGTAGCTCTGCCTACCCCACTCTGGGAATGAAGGCGTGATGTTATGTATGTATGTTAACTATTAACTTTTTGTATTTGGCTTTGGAACCCTACCCTGAGCATGGTCCGATCTGCTCTTGCCTGTTTTTTTTTGTAGTGATCACTTGAAAACACATATGGCACAAAATCATCTTGTGTCCAATGACTTCATCATAATTCGACGATGGTTTTTGGACACGGATTTAACTTCTAATTGTCTGATTGATTGATTTTATCATTGTTTTTATGGCTTAAACAGTGATTGTTGTTTTTCTTAACAGTTTTTGTATTATTTTTTCTCTGTTCATCTGTTTTTGTGTTCGGTACTTGTGATTTTGTATTACTAATAATATGTTTGTGTTAAGAGTGGATGTTTTAAAGACATGTTTGTTTGTTTGACGGTTGTGTGTTGGATTATATTCCCCATCTTTTCCCAATGTACCAGAGCAGCAGAGCTTAGTTGGAGGTTCAGACGATATTTCATTTGTAAAACGTGTATTTACTTACTCAAATAATTCGGTCAATGTAGGGTGTTCCCTATGATAACCGTTAATCGTAATGTCAAACACTATTCTTTTATTAAATAGAAAAAAATCTCGTTATAATGGTGACCATCTCTGAAACGGCACAACCGATTTCCATGAAACTTAGCTAAGAATCATCCCGATTTAACTAGCTTTTAAAAACATAGCACGCCTGCCATGCCCTTAAAGTGAATTTAAACAATACGCCAAACAAATATGCTAAGCAATTAGAGAAAGCTATGATTTTACAAAAAAAAGTACACTGAGCAACAAAAGCTTGTCTCAAAAATGAAATTGAAAATAATTATTTCAGTTCCTGAGCAAGGTTTGTATCAATGTATATTATTTATGAACTGTCAAAGACACAAGTGTGATTCGTATTTATACGAGCTGTCACAGGCATCATCCTATGACCTAACTATAGTTGATAATTATATTTATCGTTAGCCTAGTTGGAAGCCAGAGGTCCTGGGTTGAAATCCCGGTAAGCAAATAATATTTGTGTGATGAGCGCAAATAAGTATAATAAAATTATATTTAAGTTTGTATTTCTCTGTATAAGTATGTTTAACGTTGTCTTGTACCCATAGTACAAGCCTAGAGCTTAGTTTGGGACTAGGCCAATTTGTGTGAGATTGTCCCGTGATATTTATTAACCAAACAACAGTTTTTAAAATTTGAATACCATACAAAACTGAAGTCGGTTAGATCAGTAACATTGAAACAGCTTTGTTAACTTATGAAATGCGTTGTCAACAGCTTGCTTCCGCCGGGTGTTGGCGGGCCGAAGGGCCCTGCGGAGTCACGTGCGAAGAGTGGTGCGCTGCGAGAGACTGGAGGACTGCCGGAGGGAGTGCGCTGAGGAGAGGAGGTTCCACTGCGAGAGCTTCAACTACAAGTAAGCTTGCTGACGGGCGCTGTCAGGCCGAAAGGCCTTATAGAGTCGAGTTTTTGAGGATGGTGTTGATGATGCTGATGAAGATGGTGTGATTTAGTCACCTAAATGGGTAAGGACCAAAAAATTGGCCACGCTAACTCACGCAATAAAATTTTGTATGAAACTTTTCCGTTGTGCGTCAAAAATTAGCCATACAATACATACAATTGCAGGGTAGTGGTGGTGGGTCCGTCCGGATCGCTACCACCATCTTATCCATTAACCACCCGCCAAGCAACTGCGTTCGTATTGTTGTGTTCCGGTGTGGGGATAAGACAACCAGTGTAATTACTAGCATAGAGGCATTCCAACTTAGTCCTCAGGGTTGGCAACGCATTTGAAGTCTTAGGATTATAGTCTTGAGAATTCAAATGTCTATGCGTCTCAGATTCCACTTACCATCAGGTGGCCTGAGTGCTCGTGTGCCTTCTCCTTAACATAAAAAAGGTAACTTTTCCGTCTTCGTTGTCTGTATGGTTAACTGCACTTAACTATCCAATCAACTTGGTAAGGTATCAAGTTTTTCGATAAATTTACAGACATACATAACATCACGCCTTAATCCCCAGAGTGGGGTAGGCGTGACAGTAGAAATACCAACAACTCTAAAAATGTTTTAATGAACAAAAAAACGTCTTCAAAAAGTTTCAATCCGTATGTTGATCTTAATAATACTGTCATGTCGTCCACGTATATTTATTCCTGTATTTGAGGACTTCCCTCGATTCTAGATCCCATCATCAGAGCTTGACGTGCTGGAAATGGGACCGACTAGACAAGAAAAAAACTTTTTCAAATCGGTCTATCAGTCTTTGTGTAATCGGGAACATACATTAAAAAAAACCCGACGAATTGAGAGCCTCCTCCTTTTATTGAAGTCGTTTTTTTTATAGTTCTGTAACCACATTTTCCACAATCATGCCAAGAAGTTTACTAGTGTATTAGCGATATGTTGAAAGCTCATCGCCTAGCACTATAAGCCCTTATTCCCTTAGTCATCTCTTACGACATCTACGGGAAGACATGGAGTGGCAGTATTTCAACCCCTGTAACCACATGATCTATCCGGCTTTGATGTATTTAAGTATGTATTTCTCTCAGTATGTTTATCGTGGCCTTGTACCCATAGCACAAGGCTAGAGCCACCATCATCTTAGATCTTATCCATTAACCACCCGCCAAGCCAAGCAACAGTGTTCGCATTATTGTGTATTGGTGTGGGGATAAGACAACCGGTGAAATTACAAGCATAGAGGCATTCCATCCTAGTCCTCAAGGTTTGTAACACATTTGAGGCCTTAGGTTTATAGTCTTGAGAATTCAAATGTCTATGGGTCTCAGATTCCACTTACCATCAGGTGGCCTGAGTGCTCGTGTGCCTTCTCCATAACATAAAAAATAGTTGGGACTAGATCAATCTGAATGAGATTGTCACCTGATATTTATTTATATTTCACGGCAATATGTGGCCGGAAAGTATTGTCGTCTTGCTCGTACATCGTATGTCAAGACAAGACGCCTATAGTTGCCGTGAAAATGTTGCTGGTCTTATCAGCCTCTGAGGTTCTTCAAGCAAGACAGGAACAAGTTATTAATCTAATATTAAACAAGAATAGACCTCTGTGAATTTCGGGCCTTAACATCTAAAGTGTACGTAATGTTCCCACAAAATTTTCGCACCATTGTATCATGGAGGCTATGGCCTTAATTCGGTAATTTTTAATAGGTATGAAATTAATGTTAACTCAATGTTAATTGTAAACCCTTGAGGAAAAGTTAGAGTAATAAAAAATATGCAATAGACAAGTAAATAAGGAATAGGGAGGGGCCAAACACTTTTACCGCGTGCAGTCGAAAATAGATATGATTTTTAGGGTGTCGTACCCAAAGCCACCGGGACTGTATTGCTAAGCCTCCACTGTTCATCTGCCTGTCTATCAGTGGGCAGTGTGTTAAGGACTGTAATAGGTAGATAGTTAAAATTTTCACAGAGTGTGTGTTTCATTTGCTGCTGGTACAAATAATAAATTATAATGAAAATTAAAGAGGGCCCCATACAAAAATTTAACAGGACCCTGTTGTGGATTTATAGCCATTCAAGCCTGGTGGAAGTGGTCACCATCAAACATAGATGACAAATGAAACATAAATTAATAGTAAATTATTGCAGAGGGTAAAAAGTACGCAATGAATTATTTTTTATTGTGGAAAGAAGATTAAATAAATAAATACTTCTTACCCTTGATTCGAACTTTAACTTTGTGAATTTTAATTTTAATAATTTACCTTTTTTGTTTCTGTTGTGTGTCATTGCAAATTACTTATTGTACCCATATGAGCCCAAGATACTAAAAATAACATGATTTTAATTTTAATAAAAAAACAATATCCACTTTTCATCACGAAAAGTTCAAAAGTTCCCGAGGGATTAACGATAATCGAAACCGCAACGTGCGACGGCCGAATAACTAATTGTACGCGGACAAAGTTGCGGGCAGAACCTAGTTAAATTAATAATTAGAATATCGTTAAAACATGTTTTAATCGACCGTATTGGTACCGATGCGTGTACGCATGTATTGGGAGCACTTGTGCGTACAAAAGCAATCGGATGCGGCCCTTCTCTCACGGCGCACAGGCAACTAGGTTACCTCAGTTACCTGCCTACTATGTGGCGCTAGGGCTGCCAAATAAACTTAAAACAAACACATCTTAAAACTGCCAATGCGATGCCATTAATCATTTTATCCCCATACCGGAACAAAATGATAATACTTGACAGTAGGTTAAAGCATATATCCATAGTGATAGTTATAATAATAACCTTTTCAAAATAGGGACGATAAGACATAAACATAACATCACGCCTTCATTCCCAGAGTGGGGTCGGCAGAGCTACAGAAACACCACCTCTAAAAAAATAGTTGATAATTCTCGAACCATATTTTGCACAATCAGGCTATGATGTTTGCCAGTGTATTAGTGACAGGTTGCAAGCCCATCGCCTAACAGTACTACAAGCCTTTATTATCTTGGTGGCCTCTTACGACATCCACGGGAAGACATGGAGGGGCACTATTATAACCAGGCAACCACACGGGGGACGATAATAAGTCCGTCTATTGCAAAAAAGAAAGGTTACCCACAAAGCTTATGCCACGAAATAGGGCCTTTAAGATGCCATACTCTTGTCTGAAAGATGGCAATGCATCGGCAATTGCATTTCTTTGGTCACCTTTAGCAGCATATCTGGGATAACTTGGGGCAAGTTCTAGGGATTTGATATCGATAAAAGAGATGTCGATGTAATTAAATACTGGTTATGACACCATGAAAAAAGGAAACAGTCTTATAAAAGGTGAGGAAATTTCAATAACCGACATAAATGAGAAATTGGCTTTGAGTCATTATAAATATTTAAAGAATGCCCCGTTGACCAGTGTGGTCGTTGATAGAACGTTTAGCAGTTTAAAGTGGATATTTTCATCTAGACGGGAATCATTAATACCATCGAATATGGAAACAAATATTGAATGTATATCATGAAAACTATTTTGAAATAAACATATAAATAGGTACACGATTTAATTTGTTTCTTTTTTTATTTAAAAATGAGGAGAAAATAAGTAATATTAATTTATGTCGCATAACATTTAGATTTTGGCAGTAACATCGATATATTTTTTGTCGATAAAACATTTTGCTACATCACTTTCGTATAGATGCCCCGAGATATCCCATTGCTCGTTTGCGCCTTACATAGATAAATAAATAAATTAAATAATTATTCGAGGTCATGTCACACAAGTTGGCCTATTCCCAAACTCTAGGCATGTACTTGTGTAGTAGAGAACAATAAACATACTTATATAGAGAAATTAACACAAAAATACATAGAAAATATCCAAGACTCAGGAACAATTTTGGTCGCGCTAGCACAAATATCGGCCCCTACCGGGATTTAAACCCGGGCCCACTACCTTCGTCGGCAGAGTCAAACTAGGCTAAGTTATAAGTTTTTTAATAAGTAATCATTCCTTTTCCTCTATTTTTAATAGTTTTTTATTTTGTTTTTAGAAACAGTGGGTTGGACTAACATGATTAAAATGATGAATACCTGTAAATATAAAAAAAAAACATAGGTTAAATCGTTTTATGTGATGCGGTGTGGATCATTCTTAAAATATAGAAAACTTATTTAACAACATCATGCTTGGACTCATTAGGTTCGTCTTGTAAATGACTTTGCAAAAAAGTACAGTCGGCATCAAAAGATTGACGCAAAAATGTTTTTTTTGCAGAAACTTTTTCATGACAATAACCTATACATAATTATGTAAAAATGAAAACCTATTTCCCTTGGTCACGGCATCACTCATGATCGGCTGGACCGATTTCGCTCATTCTTTTCTTGTTGTGTTCGTTATCGTCAGTACAAGGTTCTTATGAAAGAAAAAAATGTAAAATCCACCGGGAAAGTCAAAAATTTGCAGTGGGGAGTAGCCGCTGACGGGTAACTAGCTAGTAACCCAATAAAAACTCAAGCAGTTTCTTTATTGTATGCAGATTCTTGTATTATAATCTGTGTAGTGCCAGCCCTATGGATACTCTAGGTCCTACTAACAAGATACGATCTGTTTCTCACTGCGCACGTTCCTGCGCATGTCATAATTCGCTAACTGATACTTTGCATAATGCGTAAATTGATTACGTTCAGTGGTTTGACACCAAAGCGGGATTGAATCCCGTTAGAATAAATTGAGTCAATATTTCTAATCAGGGGACTATCTCACAGAAATTTACCTAGTCCCACAACGTAAATAGTGACAACGATAAACATACTTATACAAATACATAGAAAACATCCAAGACTCAGGGACAAATATTCGCGCTCATCACACAAATATCTGCCCTTACGGGGATTTGAACCCAGGACCGCTGGCTTCGGAGCCAGAGCCACTCCCAACTAGGCCAGCGTGTCGTCAATAATTCTGGAACACATTTTGCACATTCAGGCCAAGATGTTTACCAGTGTATTAATGGTAGATTGCAAGCCGAAGCCTAACAGTACTACAAGCCCTTATTTCCTTATTCGCCTCTTACGACATTCACGGGAAGACGTGGAGTGGCACTATCCTAACCCGGCAACCACACGGAGAAACGAGTTACAATGTTACGAAAAAATGTACATTAGTATAATTTTTATGGCAATCAGCATTTATTTTTTATAAAGATAATTTAATTAATGCCATTATGAATCAAAGTTTTATAGCCATAATTATGAACTCCGATAGATTTAAGAACAAAAAAGCGGCCAAGTGCGAGTCGGACTCGCCCATGAAGGGTTCCGTAGCAGCAAGTAACATAATATAAAAGTTCGTTGTAGCTTTGATCAATGTTTTTATGACGTATTAAAAAAAATACTTACTAGATCTCGTTCAAAACAATTTTCGGTGGAAGTTTGCATGGTAATGTACATCAAATATTTTTTTTAGTTCTACCATTCTCTTATTTTAGAAGTTACAGGGGGGTAAGGACACACATTTCAACACTTTGGAAGTGTCTCTCGCGCAAACTGTTCTATTTAGAAAAAAATATGTTAGTAAACTCAATATCATTTTTAAAGACCTATCCATAGATACCCCACACGTATGGGTTTGATGAAAAAAAAAAATTGAGTTTCAGTTCTAAGTATGGGGAACCCCCAAAATTCATGGTATTTTTTCTATTTTTGTGTAAAAATCTTAATGCGGTTCACAGAATACATCTACTTACCAAGTTTCAACAGTGTAGTTCTTATAGTTTCGGAAAAAAGTGACTGTAACATACGGACGGACAGACAGAGACATGACAAATCAATAAGGGTTCCGTTTTTTGCCATTTGGCTAC